>CM031234.1:825852157-826452157 GCA_018340775.1 Taxus wallichiana var. yunnanensis | reverse complement strand
ACAAGGGTTTAGGCAAGGCAAAAATTTCTATAACATTTTATTGGGCTGATGGACTGAGCCTAAATTTTAACCAAAGGTCTGCCTCACTATTGTGAAGGAGTCCACAAAATTTCAAATCAAATGGATATGTACAGAAAAAGATAGATAGCAGAAATTTTCAGGATTGTAGAACCCTGGAAGAAAAAAGGGTATGAGATAAATGGTCATAACTTTTACAAATTGAGGAATTGAGACCTGCAATTTGGACAGCAGGAGTTCCTTGAAGATAGGAATCCAATGAATCCATTCTTGAGTCGATCGGATCAGTATGGTGGGAGATATCATAAAAACACAGAAAATACGTTTCAAGAAATAAGAAAACCAAGGAAATATTTAAATATCTAAAAGGGCATAACTTTAAACATATCCACCAAGAAGGTCTGAAATTTTATATGGAGATTCCTTATAATGTTTTTCAATGTCTCACCAAGTTTCAAGTCTTTTGGAGCCCTGATAAAAAAGATATAAGTGACTGTGTTTTTAGAACTGTGTATGCATATAAGGTTTTAAGAGAGCTAAAGGTTCATATCTTGTAATAGAGTCTTCCAAACACCGTAAGAATTTGTGAGAAGGTGTTGGGCAATGTTTTAAGTAATTAAGAGTGCCTTCAAGCCCTTGAAAACTCAAACGAACCAGATAATGATGACTATACCATAACAGATCTATACAAGTTGAAGAAAGTGAGAGTTTATGAGATTTAAAAGAGTATAAAACTTTGACAAAGTTTAATGAACAGACTTAAAGTGTGATTATGCAGACCTACAGTGAATATTGAACCAGACCTACAAAGAGGAAACCTAATAAAGGTTAGTGAATCAAGAATTGGCCATTGCTTAAGAGATAATGAGGGGATCTAAGACCTCAAAGTCAGATTTGAATTAAATAGAATAAAAGGTAGTGGGTATGGGCCTAAGCATCATCAGATTGTGCTAGTGGTTGTAGGCCATTGGCATCAGAAATCATCGACAATATCCCAAAAATCTTCTTCAGAAAAAGATAGACTGTGAGAGGCAGCGAATTTTAAAAATCCATCAAGCAAAGTACAATACAAAAGTGGAATGCTGAAGTGAAAGCCAAGAATGAAGCATAGGTATAAGTCAGAGGCAAAGTTGGAGTTGGAGTTGGAGTTAGAGCCAAAACCGGAAATAGAGCTGAAGTTGAAGCCAGAGCCAGATCCGAAACCAAGAATGGGTTCTGTTGGAACTGCTAGACCCCATGCCAGTTATGATTAAGGAGTGGGTAAAGATTGCCAAATATTGTCCCTTACGGAAGAAGGAAGTGCATAACTTGTTGACTAGGCGGGGTTCGAGGCTGCTGCAGAAGAATTAGGTAGAAATTAGAAGTAGAGCCGGAGCCGGAGTTGGAGCTAGAGCTAGAGTTGAAACCAAGAATGGGTTCGGGTGAAACCGCCAGAGCCTACGACACTTATAATTAAGGAGTGGGTAGAGATCGCCAAATATTGTCCCTTATGGAAGAAGGAAGTGTAGACCTTGTTGACTAGGTTGGCTTAGAGGGTGTTGCAGAAGATATGAAGCCAAATAGTTAAGGCGGTCCAAGCGACAAGTGGGAGGGAGTAGTACAGAAAAGGAACTTGATGGTGAGCAAGATAGTGTACGAATTGCTGCCAAAGGAAGGGTCGAGCATAGGGATGTGTTAGAGAAATATATGTAAACCAATAATTTATGCATCCAAGTGATTATGACAGATTTAAAGGAAACTTATAGAAATTAAACCGAACAAAGTATACTTAATATTTACGTGGGGAAAACCCTTTCGGGTGAAAAACCCACACAAAGAATGCACCGTCCAATTTTATTAATATTAGGAATTTTTACAGGAAACTAAGATTCATCTCCCTTCTCACTCCTCTTAGTCGGTATATAGATGATTCTTGTAGCATCAATAATCTTCACATATGTTTGATTTCCCATATGAGGAATTTAAAAAAGGTGAACAATTGTACACGAGAAGGTTGAACCTTACACCTATCCCAGTAATAGGTAGTTGATGTTTAGTTTGACTTTCATAAGTGAAATATAGTCAAAGCATATATTGGTTTATAACTATTTATAAGTTAAAACCTTAGGAACAATGTTAATTTGTGAATGGGGCCACACTAAGTGTATACCCACAAACGTTATATGTTCCAACACGCCCCCTTAATGTTTATTGGGGACACATGCCATCATCACCTTTTTATTAGAGGAATTACAAACACACCTTCTCATGGAAGGATTTTACAATTTCAACCTTTCTATAAAAGGAATTACATGCCTCACATCATATAGGATGATACGAGGTTAGCATGCTAAAGGGATTTAAAAAAATATTCCTTAGTTCCTTAGGACAGGTGTATATATAAAGTCTTATACGAGTTTTAGAGCCTTTTATAATATAAGGAATCTCCATATCACAATGCTTCTCCGGGTTCTCTTGTAAACTCATAGAAGGTGATGTTTACACAAAATCACATAGGGCGATAAATTACAATGCCATTTACAATAGAGAAGGAAGATTTAACACGATTTGTTAGGAGGTGTCATTGTCATGCACACTCCCCCTTAATGGAAACTCTGAAAGGCCTAACATTGCTCGAAACTTGCAAAACCTCACAACATAAATAGGCTTCGTGAAGATATCTGCAACTTGATCTTCAGTTGGACAAAATTGGAGATCAATATCACCATCAAGAGTTCTTTCTTTCTATAATGAAATGCACATGAATTTTGACATGCTTTGTTCGTTGATGTTGAATTGGATTGTTCCCAAGAGCTATACAACTTTGGCTGTCACAAAATAGAGGTGTGCTTCTTTTGACATCCATATGGAGTTCTTCCATAGTATTTTGAGTCACATGGCTTCTTTAATCGCTTTCTATAACTCTTAGACTGCTCGCTTGATAGAAGAGATAGAATCTTGTTGGGTGCTTCTTCTTTGCTCAGTGATAACACTTGTACCAAATTTGAAAACATATCCAAAAGTAGATTTTCCATCTATCACATTACCAACAATGTTAGAATGACAATAACCATATAACCGAGCATCTCTTAGAGCAAGAGTAATATAAACTATAATTAATTGTACCTTTAATATGTTTTAAGTTTCTTTTAGCCATTTTTCAAGAATTATTGTATGAATCTGGCATAAATCTAGTAGTAACACCTACGGGCCTAGATTAAATTACCAATATGTTACTTGTACAAGGTAAGAGATTTTCTTTGCAACATGCAGGAGAAAGTGATGAAGCAGACCTAGATTAGACATCTCAAAATATTGTTTCAACTTAGTTTTAATTTTAAAAATTAAACTAGTTTGACTACTAGTATTAAGAAGATCATCAACATATAAAACAATTAAAATAATCTAATTATCTTCATTTTCACAAATAAATCATTATCTAAAAATAATTAGAGAAACCAAGATCTTTGAAGAAACTATTAATCTCAGCGTATCGAGCTCCAGGAGCTTGTTTCAAACCATACAAAGATTTTCTTAGTCTGTAGACAAAGTTCGTTATCAAATTCTTCAAAACCTTTCGGTTGAGTCATATAGATTTCTTCTTTTAGATCACCATTTAGGAATGTGTTTTTAACATCCATTTGGTGTATTTCCCAACCACATTGAGTTGTGAGAGCTAGGAAAATTCTAACTGTGCCCATTTTTGTTGCAAGAGCAAAGGTTTTTACAAATTGAATTATGGGTTTTTGAGTAAACCCACGAGCCACTAACCTAACCTTAAATTTATCAATTCCACTTATGGAGTTGTATTTGATCTTATATAGCCATCGAGATTTGACAATACTTCTTCTAGAAGGACAAGGGACAAGTTCCCAAGTTTGATTTTTAATAAGCGTGTTGTACTCGGATATTATGACTTCTCGCCATCTTTCGTCTTAGTTTGCTTTTTCGAAAAATTGAGGTTCACATTCAGATAAGGTCGTTAAGGCATGGTAAGTGTGTTGATTTCTAGTCATCTTTATAAGATTATTAGGATAAAAATCTTGAAATAGGGATTGAGCCCATTTAGGTTTTTAGATTGATAGATACATTGAGATGTCTCCCTCTTAATCTCAGTATTCATAGTGTTTGGAATAGGATCATCTTCCTCTAGGACATAAGTTTTCTTCATCAAGAGAAATAAAAGAGGGATGGGAAGAGGTCACACAAAATGGTTTCTCAAGAATTTGAACGTTTATATTTTCGATTAGTTCACATGTAAATGGATCATATACCCTTAATCCTTTTGTTTTTCCTCCCTAGCTAACAAAAATGTAGGAATAAGAGGTAGGATCAAGTTTCTTCCTTTTAGCTTTTGGAATGAAGATAGAGGCGGGACTACTAAATATTCTTAGATGGGAAACATTCGGTGTCTTCTTCAGCCACAATTATAGAGGTGTAGTCTGATGTAGGGCTTTTGTAGGGACCCTATTTAGGATATGGACTGCAGTATTTATCGCATTTGCCCATAGAAATTAAGGGACTTGGACAAAATGAATCATAGTCCTAACCATTTCTAAAACAACCCTGTTTTGTGTGGAGAAAAGGGAGTGGTCAATTCTTGTTGGATTTCACAGGGAGGTACAAAATGCATCAAACTCTTTACTTACATATTCTCCTTCATTGTTAGTTCCTAATCTCTTAATTTTTAGGTTAGAATAATTTTCTACTATGGCTTTAAATTAGATTTTTTCTTAATATAATAGGTCCAAGTCGTTCCAGTGAAATTATCAATAAAGGTTACATCATACATGGCACCACTGAGAGAGGCGACCTCAAGTGGTCTTCGGACATCATTGTCAACTTCTTGTAAAGAACGAGAAGAGTTCAACTTACTGTAATATCCCCTTCCCAATCGAAGACCTTTGGCCTATTTTGTCAACTTGACGGCCAAAGGAAAAATATAAGGTTGACTTAAGTTTTATTAATTTTATTATATTGTGCAAAATTAAAATACAACATTATAAAAGAACATATAATAAATTAATAAACTTAACATTAAAATAGAACCTAGAAAAGTGCATAAAAAGAAAAACACTTATTTAATTTGTATTTTCTAGGGAGAAATGGCGACTTGTCCTAGGAAGGGAAAATGGAGGGTAGAAATGCATAGGGAGAATCACTGCATGCTTTGATTGGATATTGTGGAGGTTGTTTTGGGTCTCTTCTCTCCTTAAAAGGAGAAGTCGACTTGAGGAGAGGCATTCTATTCTATGCTATGATCATTTCTGATTTGTGTCTTAAGCTTGTAGCTTTTGCATAAAAATTCTAAGGACGAAAACCCTTAGTATTTTCCCTCTTGTGGACGAAAACCCCAAGAGTTTGAGAGGAATTTCTACACAAGGAATTCTATTGTGCTTACACAGATGTTCAGTTTTCCAGCTGTTATGGAGTGATTAGTGCAGATCTTTTATAGAGGAATTGAAGGATAAAGTTGTAGCAGCATTGTCCTATTTTTCCCTAGTGGAGCGACCCATTTTGTAGCTGATTCTTGTTGAATACATGACATTCCAGGTCTGAAATCTATTGCTGCTTATTGTACTGAATTTTGGGAATCGAAATAAATAAATTTCATAATTTTTGGAGCTGATTTGATGCCCTAAATGTGCTGGGCGACCTACTTTTTAGGGAAAAATTAGGGTTTCATGTTTGCTGTGCGAAAACTAATTTTGGAATATTATTCTTCATATTTTTGTGGCCCAAGATCCAAAGTTTCAGCTCATTTGGACTTCTCTAGCAAAAGATATGAATTTTTGAAGTTATGCTGCAGACAAGATTTTTAAATCAGATTTTCTAAAAATTATTGTTCTAAAAATCAGATTTTCTATATACTTGGGCTGCTAAAAATACAAAGATCAGTTTAGCATAAAAACATAATTTTTTGGTTGCTGATTTTGTTGGGTTTTATACATAACCCTAGTTGCATTTTCCTTCAAAAATTCAGATCTGCAGTGTTTGATTTGATAAGTAATTTATTATATTGCTTTTGGGGTTTGGATTTGCCCAAAATCCAACTTGAGTCAAATATGTCCATTTGGGGACATTACACACGAGGATGTACAAAATGCATCAAACTCTTTAATTACATATTCTTCTTCATTGTTAGTTCTTAATCTCTTAATTTTTAGGTTAGAATAATTTTCAACTAGGGCTTTAAATTCTTTGAATTTAGCAAAAGCTTCAGATTTTTTCTTAATATAATAGGTCCAAGTCATTCTAGTGAAATCATCAATAAAGGTTACATCATACGGGGCACCATTGAGAGAGGCGACCTCAAGTGGTCTTCGGACATCATTGTCAACTTCTTATGTAAAGGATGAGAAGAGTTCACATCATGATGGTTGTGAAAGGGTTGAATGTGTTGCTTACCACGTAAGCAGCTTCACAAGTCTCATGATGGATTTTGAATTCGGAAGACCTACAAGGTTCTAAAGAGACATATCAACAATGCTTCTAAACTTTAGATGGCCTAGCCTTTCATGCCACAATTGTGTCTCATTTTTAATCTGAGGCGAAAGACAAGTTTCGATGCAAAACCACTAAAAATATAGAGGCCATTCTTTTGAATGTCTTTAACAATAATAGAGTTTGATTGATCTTTTATAACCTACTTATCTCTATACGAGTAACACAAAAATTATCTTGAGTTAATTGAGATAAGGATAACAAGTTCTTTTTTAGTTTAGGAACATATAAAACATTGCTAATGAAACCACTAAATACCTTAGCTTTACTTTGACTCTGCACTTCTAGGACATAATTATTACCTAGATAGATTCGATCAGTGACATTCTATGATATCGGTGAGGATATCACACATGTAAGTCATGTGTTTCGAGACACCACTATCTAGGATCCATTCATTGTCGTCGATGCACATAGAGCCATGTAAAGTGCAATGGTTTTGTTTGAATCATTTTTCTACTTTTGATTTTGATTTGATTTTTGATTGTTGAACCTCTTTCCTCTATTTTTTATGGTTTTTGTTATTAAATTTTTTATTGTTTTTGTAATAATCTTCTTTCTTGTGGCCAAATTTGCCACATTTATAATAATAATTGCAATTAAAATGGACTTTACAATTAGTGTTTTGGTTCTACTTGCTCATTCTTTGTTGTTATAGTTAGAGGGATTAAATTTTGATTTGAAATTAGGTTTAACATTTTGGTTTCGAGTTTTTAGAAGCAATTTTTTTGATTTTGGGAGAGAAGGGCTTGAGAGGCATTCTCTTTTGAATCAAAATTGATCATTACTTGTTCTTCTTGGATGAGAAGAGTAGATAAGGTGTTTAAATTAGAAATATGAGTTTCATTTTGATATTTTGAGTTCAAGATAGATATGCAGTTTGTGAATATCTCATGGATATTCTTTTGGATTATGAAGTACAGAGCTTATCTTGAATACGGTTACAATTGCAAACATTCATCCGAGATTTGATGTTTTTGACCTTTGTGAGATAATTTACGTTTTTTTCATCTCCTTTTATAAGAGTGATCATCAACTCTAGTATGAATCTTATGATTTTGGAGAGTCCTAGTGCTTTCGTGCATAGACTCCAGTTGTTTTTAGGTTTTGTTAGGAAATTCTGACGTCCAATATGGACCAGAATTCATCCTTCACACTATACGAATGATGGACATGGCCACATGGGATTTCTTCTGCAAGGCATTTAAGTTTTTTTGTGTTAGCTTGTCTACCAAGAGGTCTGTTTATCCTGTCTCATTGACTACATCCGATTGTTTTCGGGCCATAAATTCAGCTTTAAGTCAAATTTTCCAAATGCTGTAATTAGTTCCATTTGGTAGTTGAGATTTATCTAAAGCTAAAATTGCTTGAAGAAGCCATTTAATTTTTCTAAAATTTTTAGAAAATATTGAAAAATTAAATTACTATTTTTCGGTACTCACATTTTTTTAGAGCCTATCGAAATGAAATAAATATTCAATTTTTTTGCACAATTTAGAAAATTTTGCACAAAAAAATTCTAGGACTAGAGAATTAATTTAATGCATAGAATTTGTTTTTTCAAAAATAAAATTTCAAAGATATTTTAGGATTTTGTTAATAATGTTTGATAATTTTTTTAATCAAAATTTGAAAGTCTGAAAAAGCTGTTTAAGAAAAACAATTTTTAAGAATTAATAATAATTTTTAAAAATTAAAATAGTTTTCTTTATTTTTATAATAGTATCCAATTTTGCTATTAACACTTATGATAATATATATTGCAATTTTAATATTTAAGTTTTAGTTTAGTGCAATTTGTTTTTAAAAAATATAGAGAAAGAGGGTAGTGGTTGAACCCATTACTTGTCCCTTCTTAGGAGACTAGGAGTTAGTCAAGCTAGCCGGATGAGCTATTTAGATCAATACTTTAGCTTAGAACTAAACTTAAATTTAAATTTAAATTTCATAACTAAACTAAAAAAATTGTCTACCTTTTACAACCGATTAGGGTTTCCAATTTTTCTAGCTTAGGTGAGCTTTAAGTGTAAGAGCAGCTCGCATTAATTTGTTTGTTGTGCTACCTTGGATTCTCTTGCTTTGGCTGTCGACTGTGAAAGTGTAGAAGGTGAAGAAGGCTCGACTGTTTGGTTTTAGATCTTTTCTTGCATTGGTGCGGGGCCCACAAGAGGGAATTGAGCATACATTGAGAGAGCTTGTTGTGGATGTGGGATCTTTGACTTGAGTGAAGTCGGCTTGATGGAGTTGTACACTCGGTCTACGTCGATCGTTCTTTGAGAGAGGACTCAAATGCAAATCGGTTTGATGAGACTAAGCCTTGTGTGAGGAGCTCACAAGGTTTGCATATGAGGAACCAAGCTTTTGGATAAGAGAGCTCTACCAAGACGTACCGAGGCACAAATTGAGATATGCCAAGCCGGAGGATCTCAACGAGCTTATGTCTTGAGCACGTGAATTGGGCATTTGTGAATAGTGCGCGAGTCGAGCAGTCCAGAGAGGAAATTAATCCATTTTGCAAGAGAGCCGAGTTATAGTCAAGAAGAGTATAGAGAAGGCCGAGTGTTGGCTACTGAATTTGTCACATTTGCCTAAGAACACCAAATGAAGGATTAGTGTCTCAACAACAACAATCGGAATGTCCCCAAGGTGTGGGACTGTGGCTCCTTGGGACAAATCTCCGGAGAATGCCGACTTCTTATCCTAACCTATTGTATGCTACCACTACTTTAACCTACACCGATTCGAGGGGAAAGGGGAGAAGGAATCTAAAAGTAAACAAGCATGAATGGTGATGTACTAACAAGTAAAGGGATCACTCTATAGGCGGCATAATAGGCAGCCTCTCTCTTCGGCTGGTCGGCATTCTATTCTCAGCTTCTTCCAGTCGGCCTTGGATGTTAGGAGAGTTGGATCTTCCATCCCCTGATGGGCTTTCCTCTTTTCTTCTCCTTAGTCGTCTTTCCCCTTTTTTCCTCTCACTTGTTTTTCCACCCCCATTTTGGGTGCATGTGATTTCTTCTTCTTGTTGGCCACCTCTTTTGGCTTTTGTATTTCCTCTTTATCGGGAACTCTTTGGTTTTCCCACCTTGTATCGGTGCTCACTGTTTTCTGCAGTCCCTTTGACCTACTTTTGTGGTCATTTGTTGGACATTAATATATTTATCTTATCTTATCTTATCTACTTGAGACAAGGGGGAAAGGACAAAACATAGTGCCAAAGGGCAGATATAAGCCACAATTAGCTCTGCATTTAAATCTCACTCTCCCTTTGTCCACTAACGACATAGTGCAATTGAACCATGCAAACATAATCCACACACATCAAAGCATTTTAGAATAGAAAGACAAGATATCAAAAACACAATCCAAATTATAGATGCTAGACATAATAATCATGAATTAATGGGGAAAATACCCAAATCTGCTACAGTCATGAAATAGACATTGGGTGCATTACACAAGCTCAAAAATAGAGGTCTGAACACTCAGAATGCTTGAAAACCCAATTAGGTAGAGTATCTTTGGATTCAAAGAGAGGATACATTTACAACATGGATAGCTGCATTTATAGAGAAGGAGAAGAGAGGGAAGGGGTAGAAAGTGAGAAGAAGATAAAGAATATACCAAAGTATATCTCCTTTTCTCATGTCTATCTCCCTTTTCTCATGTCTATCTCCTTTTCTCAAACTGCCTCATAACATTTTCTAGGGGGCCGCATAGCTGGAAACAAACATGCTCGATTGAATCACCACTAACAATCATGATTAGAACTTAGATGGAAAATGGCAGCTGACACTTACGATTGCAAATTATTCTCAAAACATGGCCGATAGTGACTTGAAACCACCTCCAACAAAAAGCATTCCTTGAAAGCTTTCCAACAAGACCGATTTTACTTGATTTGGTGTTGTGGAGCAAAAGTTTTGACCATTGGAAACTGCCGAGGTCATTTTGCACAATTGATGGCTACGGGGCCGCCAATTGTAACCTTAGAACCGTCTCTGCCGGGCGTCCCCTTTTCATTGGTTATAGTTTTGGTCTCAAGCCAAAAATGTAGGTGACGATTAAGAGGCCATCAAATTTAACATCATAGTTCCCCTTGCCACATGTCCTCTTCCTATTTGTTATGGGCTCTCCGGTCTCTCTTTCCTTATTCTTCCCTTCCCCCGAGTCTCAACCTTCCTGAAAACGAAAAGACCGTCACTTTGGTGCCACATGGGGCAATTTCATGCTTTGGCTTTATGCCACATGGCAAGCTCCCATTTTCTATAGGTTTTGGGCTTCATCTCTTTGCGACCTTCGTGGGAACCGCCACCTATGATTGGTCCATGTGGCAACAATGACGGGCCTTCGTGTCCCGAGCTGTTCGCTCTTCTTTGCCTAAGTCGATTTTGCTGACTTCCTAGGGAATCGACTCTCGTGATTGGTGCCATGTGACACCAATGATGAGCCTTCGTGTCTCGGGCCATTCCTCCATGCCTTACCTAATTTTCAACTTGTTTTCACTCCTCGACCACCGGATCTTAGGAATTGTGCCACGTGTCCTCATTATAGCTCCGTCATCTTTGCCTAGGCCGCTTTCCAACTTAGCAAAAGTGTCAAGTCTCGAGACTTTCCTCCAATTAAGTAAGCACTTTTGTATATAAACACTTAAGCTTTTCCCCTCCTTGCGAATGTGGGATCTATCCCCAAACTGAAATATAAAGCGGCAGCCTTTGTTTGAACTTTGAATGCACAGTGTGAACCAGGGGGAAAACAGAGTTCTCAAGGTCTCAATCCCGACTGTCAAGGCATTATAGGTGCTTAAAAACATCCCAAGACTAACTTTAAAGTTTGAAGTGAAGCATAATTGAATCTCACCAAGGTTTGACTAGAAAACACTTTGCAAATAATCTGAGGACGTCCCAAACTGACTGTGAAAGCAAGTAAGAGCTCGAAACTGTGTCCAAGGCATGTGCAAACTGTTAAAAACATCTTCTAGTTGAGAACATACCCCAAAGGTGATTGTGAAGCGTGAAAAGAGCTTAAAACGTGACAAAAATAGAGTGCACAGCGTTAGAAGCTCTGAAAATATCAACCATCCAAAATAAACCATGAAAGCACTTGAAAACATGAGAAAAAGGCTGAACAATTTGATCCAATTGCTCAAAATGAAGCAGTGTGCTCATTTTTGGCAACATCGGACTTGAGTTCAAATAACCAAGCTGAGCCGTGATGTATAAAGGGAACCGAGTCTTGTTGGTTTCAAGTCCTGAGTATTCAGTCTTGCTTTTAGGGCCCATTTTACATTTTCGAGAGAGTAGAGGAACGGTGAATGCAACCTTCTTGAGGAGGAGAAAAGTTTGTTTTCAAGGAGTAATGTCAAAGGTCACTGTATCCATAGCCATGGTTACCCCATAAATCTCCAGAAAAACAAAAGTTGCTAACGATTGGAAGATCTGGTATGATATTGGAAGACATGATTAATGATTTGGATTGCTTATGGGCAGACACGCATCTTTGGTTGCCATGCTTTCCAGCCACACTTCGATGAGTGGCTATTGATTGGTTCACAAATGTATTAAGCATTGATAAGGCAACTTGAGATAGATCACGCAAAGCATTTGAAACGGAATTCAAGTTTCTTAGAGACAAGGATATTGTCGTTGAAATCGACAATACTCGATAGGATAAACACAAGAATGTGTAAGCCTATACCATAAGACTCGAAGAATTGTTGGGAAAACATGAGAAGGGATCGACCGATGGTCTAAAGATACAATGGTTCATTGAGGGATTGTTGATCCCATTCTTTTTACAAGGATTCGTATGCGTGAGTAGATGTCGAGAGGTGTTGCTTTTGCTTTAGAAGTGTGCTAGAGCTAGGATGAGGAGAGAGGCATGGACACCACCCGACACAAGGACAATTTTAGCGTGAAATCCGGGAGCAACACTTAGCGGGAATCATGGCACCAAATTAACGATGAAGATAGTGGAGCTGGTTGGTGGAGAGTAACTTGACATTAATGGTCGATTAGCTCGTCCCATTGTACTTTAGGCGAGCAAATTTGAATTCAAATCCTTGTGTTGACCTATAAAAAGGCTCCTTGGGCATTGAATGAAAAAGAGAGGAATGTTTTGGCACTGTTATGCTGCCCCTTTGTATAATGACTGCTGGACAACAATATAATGATATTGTTCTTGTTAATCTCCATTGTTATCTTTGTACTCGCATGTATCTCGTAGCTCATGTGCAAGGTTCGTAGATGAGTGAATGTTTCTTTCTTATTAATAGAGTTGGTTGTGGTTGATAAGGAATGAGTTATTAAGCATAGGTGAATATGCTAGATGTATAGAGTTCACTTGGTGAAAGACTAAGACTAAAGACGTGCCCTATGGACACTCCTTATGACCTTAATCCCGACCTTGCAAGAGCTTGTCCCCTCTTACACTTTGGGTGAATCTTGGCTTGAAACACCTAGAGATGTGCCAGCACCTGCTGGAGTAATGCTCATGGGCTGCTCTTGGGGTGTGGACCCTTGAGAAGAAATTTGTGAAATAAACCCCAACATTTTGGTTTCGTTGTTGGGACTTGCAAAATGAGGTGATTTGTTTTTGTGGTAGATGTATGAATGAATTTCCTTAGTGTGTCGAGAAGTTTGTTTAGGAGCAAGAACTTGAGTTTTTGTAAATCACCCAAGTTGTGCTACGAAGGACCCAAAGAATTGAATGGACAAGGTGTTGTATGATGTGCTCTACTCAATATTTTTCTATGAGCTACTGCGAACATTGGTATGTGTGGATAGTGGCGCACACCTTGGGAAAACATATAAATTTGGGACAAAGGCATCTATGGACTCCTGAGCTCATTGAGTTGTTGAAACAAGGACAACGACACGTGGGCGCATAATAGACTTTTGGTGGGATGACTTGCTGCTGAGCTATTTGTTGGAGTTCGTTGCCTCGACGTATTCTTGTTTGGAAGAAGCAAAACATCAATTTCCATGCGAGCATAGAGAGGACGTGCATTTGATGCATCAATGCCTAGATAATTGAGATGTTGTTTGTTGGTTGGGGATCAAAAGTTCTACCTATGAGGAACTAAACCACTTTGAGTGCATGGCGAGAAGATGGTGAGTAGGAGTACGCATGAGAAGAGATAAAGAATGAAAGGGAACTCTAAAGGATCGAAGGAGAAGTTATAATTTGGCGTGGGAGATGATTATGTCTATTGCGAGTTTTGCATAGAGAGGAGAAACAAGGAAGAATAATGCCACGAGGAACCCAAAAGGAGAGGGAAGACATTGAGGAGCCTAGGTTGTTGGCGCGTACCCTCATAGGAAGTATAGGATCGCTTGGAACTTGGAGAGTGGAGGAGATTAAGAGGAAACATGCTACTCCCAACACCATTTGACTCTCACTATCACACCATTATCAATTAGACACGACAAGAGTTTGACGGAGGGCTTGGATTAGTGAGAGTAGAGGAGATCGCAAGGAGCATAGGCCAACACTTTGTAGTCTGACTAATTTCGTATCCCCCTTTGAACACAAAGGCGCATCTGTCGCGACTACTTCAGCACCGGGAAGAATGGGAAGTTTGGTAAATCCTATGAACGTGTCGTTGATTGTAAGCACTGCGCTGCATAATCTACAATACCGATAACATGGGGAGGAGGCCTAGTTTTAGCGTCGACATCGATCTTAAGTTCATTAGCACCACCTATAGCAAACATTGCGGAGCCGGTTCAACATTTCTATTATGACAAATCATTGAGATTACCAAAGTACCAAGGAGTGGAGAATGTCGTAGATCATGTCCACTACGTGAAATTATTTGGAGAGCAAAAGGAGTGACTCGCCGTGGAGAAGAAGGCTAGTCGAGTTTTCCACGTTGGATCGAGCACATATATGGTATAGAAAGTTTGAAACCTTGCAAACATGTGTTGGTATGATTTGTTAAAAATAAGTTTATGTAAGAATTTGATATCCCAAAATTCGAGGTACTATGCAATCAAGAACATTAAGCAAAGAGTATCTGGGATCGTGCATGCATATAATACGCACTTCAAGACATTGATTTCAAAATTATCCTATAAGCTTCACTTGAAACAACATGGGAAATGATTCTTAGGAGGACTTCTTGCACCCCTTCTACGTGCTCTATCGATGCACACTTTCACTTAGCCACGAGAAGTGTTGGAAGCTACATTAAGGGTTGAAGCTCTTAGGAGTGTGGACATTGGGAGAAGCCCCTTTTTGGAGGTGCAAATCTCCAATATGCCCACTCAACTACAAATGTTAATAAGCGACCACAATGCTTGAAACCAAAGGATGATTATAGTGTATAGATTGTGCCATTGAAGGCCATAAAAGAACAATTGTGTTAGAAATAGCGTGAGGGCGATGAGGTTGTGAGACATGTCATCGGGACCACCATGTGAGGAGTTGTCCTACCCTCTAAAGGGTAAAGCAAACTAAAGCTTCTCTTTGGTGTGAGGTATGCAACACTAGCACACATGACACTGAGAATTATCAAATGATTATAGAACTAAAGGAGGCAAGAGAGAAGGGAGTACGATAAGCAACTTTAGAAGCACTACATTAGCTCTAGGGTTATGCAGGAAGAATTGATCGAGGTAAAGAAGCAAGGGGTGGAGGAAGGTTTCCTCCAAGGTCTTGTTACAAGTATGGATCACATGATCACTACCAAAGAGATCTTCTGCACTTATCCCACGTGTGGGTATTGCAGAGTTGGATATTCGACTGAAGATTGTTCCTAACTATACAAAAAGAGTACAAGAGAATGAAGGTATGCTTAAGGGTACAAGAATGATTAGACTTGGAGGTTGGGTGCGCAAGTAGACTATAAGGGATGGCCTCAAGCTCAACGCGACGACTATAAGTGGTGTACGAGACTCAACCATGGAAAGTGGAGATCTTGCGCACACATTTGGAAATTATTAATACTAGATATCCGGATAACTCAATAAAAAAAAGAAGCTTTGGATGTTATAAGTGGTGTCCCCAGATTTCACCCTAAAATCTGAGACTACCCCATGTTAAAAATTTCGTTCTTTTAAAATAATGGGTCGTTTTGTGTGTTAATTGCCAAGAAAAGTCTCGTATTGTGTCAAGATATTCCTAGAGAGTCATATTAGCCAATTTCGCCAAATACCCAGATGCCCAAAATCGTTATATTCTGTCATTGGGGTTTGCCTGCGGGAAATTTTTATTTAATTATTCTGAGCCCCGTTTGAGGCAAATTGTGCTCCGGTTTAACCTTGTTGTGGTCTTACATGTCAATATTCCCATATACCAGTAGGGTTTTAACCAGAATGAATCCTGGCTTTATCTGTGACTTTTGGCAACGTTTTGCGTTTTTGGTGTTTTCTGTTTTGTTTTCTGTGAAATTTCTCTAGGTCAATTCCTTTGTTGGTTTAGTCTGATTTCTTGCCTGGAGTATCTGGAGATCATCTATGGACGTTATGCCAGAAGGAATTTGCCACAGGAGGTCTGGTTCTCTCTGAAAAGACGAAGTCATGCATGAAAAAGCTTCTTTTGGGCAGGTTGCATTTTTGGGAAAAGAAGGTTTTAAGCTACAATGGGATTTTTGGTAGCAACAGGCAAGTGGGAATTTTGTACCTACCTAGCAGGTACTTTTTCCAATGAAAACAAAGTCACTTAAGTCACAATGGGAAAATTAGAGGCAACAGGTAGGCGGAAATTTCTTACTTGCCTTGCAGGGTGAAAATTCCCATTGTGAAATAAAAGAAAATCACTTAAGGCATTGATGGGAATTTCTTACCTGCCTTGTAGGGTAAAAAATCCCATTATGAAAGTCAAACAACTTAAGTGGATCATGGGATTTTTGGAGCTGTGGTGCAGGGTGAATAATCCCATTAGAAATTGACTTTTAAAAATAGAATTCACCTTTGCCAAAAAGTGCGACCCACCTTGGGTGAATAATAATGCATTTAATAATATTTATTCACCCAATTTTGGTGCCCAAGCATGAGGAAAAGTCAACGCATGATGAAAGGATAAAGAAGATTGGAAATAGAATTCTAAAATTAAATAAATTTAATTTATTTAATGCAGCCCCTCTCATGCAAAAAGTGCGACCCATATTGAGGAGAAATAATACTTTTTAAAGTATTAATTAATGGAATTAATTCCTATTTTTGGTGCATAAGGTCAAAGCACACTGTGAAGTCAATGTGTACTGAAAGTAGAAAGCTAAAATTAAATAAATTTAATTTATTTAATGGCAGCCATGAGCATGCACAAAATAGGCGCTCAAATTGAAGAGAAAAACATGTTAATTAATTAATTAATTGCCAGGAATAGGAGAGGCAATTATTAATTATAGAATGGTGAAGGTTATATAAGAATGGGCTGCTATAATGATGAATTAATTAATTATTCAACAAGGAAGTGCAGCCCAGACAATTTTGGCGCCCAATTAAGGAGGAATTTTACATAGAAGAAGGTGTTTTTACTGCTGGAAGATTTCAAAGTTTGGCGCCTAGGTTTGAAGAAGCTTGAATTAAGTCTAACTAATTGTCTGCACAGTGGTACAGGTGCTCAGGTGAAGTTGACAAAATTCATGCTTGCTTTGCATGCAAACAAAACATCAAATTTTGGGGCAGCAGGTTTGATATATGCAGATTGTTATAATTAAAATTAAGTGTTCATGTTCCGGTTGCCATCTTTGTCTGAATTAATTGCAGAATTCATTACAGGTGCTTTTATAAGAGAAAGGGAGCTTAAATCAATGTCCAATACATTGAACATATCCTCCAAATCTGAAGAAATATCCAGATTTGCACCGGTTGTAAAGAATTCCAGCTGAATAAAAAGAAAAAGAATTGCTCAGTCAAAGATCGCTCCAGCCATGGCAAAGCGGGATAAAAGAGAAAGATCAACATAATCATGCATAGATCCGAGATCTAGATTCGATTCCGATCCGATCCGAGATCCATAATTGCAAAGGATTCATCCTCTTGTTTCTAATACAACTTTGTGTAGAAGTCGATGCATGAAAAATTCCTTCCAGGATCTTGTGCATGTCTTGCCGCCATCTTCTAGTTGAAGCCTTCATTGAATTTGCATTCACCCGAGTGTTTTCGAGAATTTTAATTGCTCATATGCAATTAAAAATAAAAATGATGAGTTATTTACGACAAACATTGCCGATGCATGTGTACTTGGAGAAGAACTACAAAAGCTTCAAGGATAAGAGGAAGACATGTCAAAGGCAATACCCGCAAGCAAATCATAGTCACTTGCTTCCAGATCCAGTGCTTCTAGATCCAGGTTTGGTGAGAATCAAAGGCAAAAGAATCACATATGCGAGATATGAAAAAGGACAAGACTACGAACTTTCCCCTTTCTTCTTTTTTCTCTTATTTCCTTCGACAAAAGTAATTGAGCGATCGAGTTAAATTATAAAACTTAAGTGATCGGTTTAAAAGCCATTACTTGAAGAAGTCAACTACTTGAAATAGGTGGCGGAGACATACAAAATAGAAGGTTCTATCTTCATTCTGAAGTCATCACGTCAAGTCATGAAAGAGGTAGTCCAGAGGGAGATCGCCAGTTGTTTCCTTTCCGACTTTCACATGTGCCAATTCAATTAAAAGCTTCCTATTTGTAATTTCCCCTCTACATGCTATAAGTAGAGGAAGAACCTACGGGTTAAAGGATCAAAATTTGTAAGCAACATTCTTGTGTTCCAGACTTTGTGCTGAAATCCTGATAGCTATTTGAAGCAAAGGAATAGAAAGGAGCAGATTTCCGGAGAACTTTGTGTCACGGTGCATTTTGTTTCTAACTTTTTATCTCAGATCTACTTATAAACTTTGGGTTATTTTAGATCTAGATCTGAAAATTGCCTTTGCTTATAATTCTGTGTGTGTTAATATCTATTGGTCATGTCTATGTGCATGCAATCAACTCTGTAATCTATTGATTGGGTTGCACATCTTCCCTATTTCTTCCCTGTGTTTTTATTATTTCCTTCTTCTTTAGATATTTCCTTTCTTTAAACAAATTGCTTACTTGCTGCAAAACTATACAGCTATGGTTAAAGTAAAACCCCAAAATAGATACTAGCATATTTTATTGACAAATCTTACACGGGAGCATCACCTGTAAATGAGGGAGATTTATCTCATGATTGCCTAGGTTTTCAGCTATGCAGAAAATCTAGCCAACAATAAGAAACTTGCAAAGTGAAGTTCATGCCGCATGTAATGCAAAGGCTCACATGAGGGAACAATTTGAGAAGAGTCCATCTGCGCAAATACGACTTAGCTAATTGAGATCTTGGCTCTTTTAAAGACTAGTGGAGTGTTGCCCATGCTAAAGGTTGGTGCAAAATGTGAAACAACAACCAAATGTTAAGAAAATGATGGTAAGAATGCTAAATTTGGCTTAGTAGACTTTGACCAAGAATTTTTAATAGATGTAGCCATCGATGCATATGATGTAAGGAACATCCTTATTGACATAGGTGCATAAGTAAACATTTTGATTATTGATGTGTGGAACAAGATCAAGAGGCCACCATTAGAACCAACCACCAATATTTTGTTTATGGCTAAGAAGACTTGTGATGTGCCTTTTGGAACCTTGAATAATGTCGAGCTAGAGATAATGGGAGCATTCAAGGCGGACTTTGAGGTGATAGAATCAATAGAAACTAATAATTTTTTTCCTTGCTAGAAAGACCATGGTGTTTTGAGAATAACAAGGATATGCACTTTAATTAGTGTTACATTAGTTTTGAGAATGATGAGCACTAAGTCGTCTTACCGTTGAATCTTCGCTAGGGACCTCCGTTTGTTAAGAGTGCCAATACTCGAGGAAGATCTAAACTATGTTTATGATATAATTGTGTAGGGACAAGACTACATCAACCCAAAAGATGATGGAGCATTGAATGGGGAAGTAATACTTTGAAATTTGTCACTACAAACAATGCTTCGAATCGATGGGTTGAAGAAGCATATGAAGTGACAGGCAAAGATGCATGGGAGTGGAAAAAAGAGTCGGGGTTGGATTAAAATTTCAAGGGATATAATGCGCGCACAACAATGGAGACCAAAACTCACACCCTTAGATAGAAAGGTACTCAAATTAAGAAAAGACAGTTGGACAAATTGCCACGATTTGACGAGTCTACATGTACATATGCCTATGTGGTTGGCCTAGAACCTTGTTTACTAAATGAGGAAGAGAGAGTCAAATATTTGGTTTATACATTGAAAAGTGCAGCTACTTGTTGGTGGGCTACACACCAACCTAAGTTACCATGGTGGAGTAGCATTATAGAAGAAGCCATTAAGGTTCGCCGAAAGAAGTAATCTCTGAAAGGGATTACCAATTTACGACAGAGTACCGATCCTAAGGATCATCTACGAGATATGTGAGCTGATATGGAAGAACCCTTCTAGTTACGTTTTGACCACTCTATGGGTTCATGCATATGGTATGTCATCGCGAAGACTAAATGAGAGGCTTCCGAAAGGGAATTAGTAAAGGACTGATTTGTGAGCACATTCACTTTCACCTTATAACATGAACATTTGAATGCCGAACCTTTGAAGTAATGACGGAATCTATCTTCAATAAGGATGTGCAAATGGAAGAGCACATAAGATAGATGTATAATAATGAAGGTTATACATTCCTAGCTATGTTTGAAGAACCTGCAAACGTCATATGAGAAACCAGAACAATTGATAGGATCCTGGAGAAAGGAAAAGTGCTAATGAAGGTCAATGAGGACTTAGACGAGCCCAAGCACTTGAATGTGCCTACAACCATAGGGGAGCAGCGTATGGTGCGAGATACTAAAGACCCGGGAGCGCAATACTAAAATCAGCCCATGTGCTCAAAGGAGGTTAACATTGGTACAAAAGAGGACTTGAAGATCACCACCATTGGTGACTAGTGGTCTAATCAAGAGTTGGCTCACATTGTAGAACTCTTAAGAGAAGTCAAGGACCCATTTCCTAAAGGTTAACATGAGATGATGGGAGTTTACCCTTCTTTAGGAAGATGTGCATTAAACGTGTGAAGGATATAAGCTTGTTAAGAAGAGGCCCTTTAGGATGGACCCAAATTTGAGGATAAGAGTCCAAGATGAGATTGAAAAGATGTTGGCATCAAGAGTCATTTTCCCGTGTGGAAGAATGAGATTGGGTGAGCCCTATGGTCAGCCGCTCAAGAAAGATGGGTGCATCAAGATCTATGTTGACTTTCGTGCATACAATGAAGCACGTGTGACCAACCCTTTTCCTACCTTGTTCATCCAGGAGATTTTGGAAGGAGTGGCGGGATGTGAAGTTTATACATTCACAAATGGATTTCTAGGTTATTGCAAGTCTAAATTGTTGAGGAAAATAAGGCTAAGATGACATTCACAACGGAATGAGACTCATTTGCCTATAATGTGATGCCCTTCAAATTAAATAAAACACTTGTAGTTTCGAGCATTGCGTTAGAAGTCTTTAAGGACTTCATTCATAAATTCCTACATGTGTATTTACATGATTGGACTATTTATGGGTCATTGAAAGATCATTACATGAGCCTCAAGATTATGTTTGAAAGATGTTGACAATTGCACATCACTTTGAATCTAAAGAAGTGTGTGTTTGCGACTCTATTTGGAATCTTTCTTGGCCATGTGATTTGCGAGGGTATATCTTTGGTAGATCTAACCAAAATAATGGTCATCTTACAACTTGAAGCACTTTGAGCGATCGAAAGAGATGTGCACACCTTTCTAGGACATTATGGCCACTACTGAGAAAATTCATTAAGAACCATACAAAGAGTAGAGGCTGTTGGAATAAATATTAAGGAAAGACAACCCTTTGATATGGTTTGAGTGGTAACAAGAAAAGTTAGCAAGTGCACCAGATGGAAGAAATCATTCCATGTTCACATAGATGCTTCAAGACAAGCGATTGGAGCCATGTGAACACAACCAAGAGAAGGCAAGATAGATCATCACATCTATTTGCAAGTAGACAATTGTCCTCAGCTGAGAGTAACTACACTACCACCGAACTAGAGGCGTTGGAAATGGTTTACGTGCTGCAAAAATTTCGCTAGCATGCACCGAGAACCCCATTTGTGTTTTATACGACCATGAAGCGCTCAAATACATGGTAAACACTTTTGTTCTACATGGTTGTATATGCTGATGGATCACCTTATTCCGAGAATTTAAATTTTCGGTTGTAGTAAAGCCAGGAAGATAGAATTATGGGCTAGATCATCTCTCAAGAATAAGTAATGGAGAGCACAAACGTAACATTGAGGAAAACATGCCGGATGCACAACTCCATAAGGTGACCAAATTTCATATTAGCTTGCAGACATTGCTGCATTCTTAGCTCTAGGCATAGCCCTAAAGGGATTGTCGATAGGAAAAAGAAGAATCTAATGTTTGAGCAACCCCTATCAACTAATTCTTTGGAGGCCATTATGTTGGAGAAGCGATAAGAAAGATTTTGTTTTTAAGGCTCCGGTGGCCTACTATTTTCAATGATGCAAAGAGTTCTGTACTTAGATGTGATATTTTCCAAAGAGCGGAAAACCAAATCGGTGTGATGAGATGCCAATGATCCTGTAGTAGCACAAGAATCGTTTGAAAAGTGGGTGATTGAATTTTTAGGACCCATCTCCTAGTTACTTACATAATTAGCTCACATTACATTATCACTGCCACTGATTACTTGACAAGACAGGTAGAAGCAACCCTCACTTGAAATTGCATGGTCACTACAACTCTTAGAGTTCTGTTAAAAAATATAAGTAGATAAAGGACATCCTATCACCACTAACCTAGTGGTATCGTTGAAGTCTTTAACATAATATTGGGCATGACATTGGCGAAGGTTTGTGATGTTGGAAGAAGCCGATTTGGGATAACCGAGTATCAACAATATTACGGGCTTACGGGACAACATATAAGAGGATGGCGAAGCATACTCCCGATTAGTATTATGAAAAAGGGCAATGTTGCTGTAGATTTTTAGTGCCTTTGCTTTATAGCCCGTGTAGTAGAGCTCGATGACAAGAAGGCCATAGATGAGAGGCTTCAAGCACTCGTGCACTTGTACGAGAAAAGGCTTTTGGCCGAGATGGAGTTAACGAGTTGAGAAGACACACCATAAGTTATGGCATGATAATTGCATCAAGGATAAGGTGTTGACCAAAGGTACACTTGTGCTTTTGCATGACTCAAGGTATGCTAAGCACTTACGAAAATTGCATATAAGATGGATGGGACCGTTAACCCAAATTCGACACCTAAATAATCTTTCATTGGGAACTCCTCGTCTTTATGATTGTTTCGGTGATGCACAACTCCTGGTTTGGTGGTATGATCTGGAAACACAACACATGATACAAAAGCAACATAGAATATAATGTAAAGGCTAAATAACAAAAATGGAGTACAACCAATAATTATATTACTATCAAAGTAATGTTACAATTTCAACCAAAAGTACACCAAATGTTATCACTCCGGTGTGGACTTCACTCACATGTCTTTCAAGAGTATTTCCAAGAGAAACTTCTCAAACATACTTCTTGATAGCTTTTTTGACACTCTTGCACAATGTTATGGACTCTCACTACTTGCGTATCATAAGCCCTGATTGCCTTTTGTCCCAAATGAGGGTGTGGCATTTTTCACTTATGGTTCTTTACGACTCATCCACCCCATCTCTAAGATAGGATAAGAAATCCCTTCTAACCATTTATAATTCATTTCAATTCTCATCTTTACATGCAGCCTTATCCCTCGGGATAGGATAGACTTCTATCTAATCCACTTTTTCTAGACTTTATCCCAAATATAAATAAAATATATGTAACCACTCCTTTGTCATTATTACAAATATAATATTAATTATTTATGACCACTTGGACCCTACTTACCATGACTTTGACACTTTGACATTACCATGACCATGTATGACAAATATTTATTTTTACCATTGACCATCACTTTCACAACATTCCCTTAATGTACTTTGATTATTACAATAGAATATTTACTAGTTACATTCTACCATGTGCACCGTAATTTATTAGCGGATGCCGTTGATTTGTAGTGGTCACTACTACTAACTACAATAGATTATTAAAACATTCACTAATGAAGCCACAAATTTGTTCGAAAATTCTAGTGTCGACATCTTCCCCCTCAACTTCTACTCCATTCTTGGAGTAGATCATAAACAATCTGGATCAAATGCTTGAAAAATATTCTTGTTGTGGTTGATCAACTTTTCAATTGGAGTACCATCCAATTCCTTTAGTTGATTTGTTCCATTATCTTGCACTCCTAGTATCCTATAGGGTCCCATCCATTTAGGAAATAGTTTATGTGCTTCCTCGTATGGTGTTGAAAATTATATACTAGGAGCAAGTCATTTAGCTAAAGTCCATAACTGACACATCCACCTCACTCTTTTCATCGTCAATGTTCTACGCTTTTGTTGCCATTGTATCCCTAATTTATTTCCTTGCTGCAATTATACACCCGATTATTCTCCTTTGCTGTACATCCTCTCTCCATTTTGTACGCCCTTGTTGCTTGATATTGGATTGTATGGTTCTGCTCTTCCTCTTCGTTGTACGATCCGTTAAATGCTTATTTCTGCACAATCTTTTTCTCCCACATCACTAAGAATCATTTGGGAAAAAAGGTAGTGATTAGATTTGTGGGTTTTAGAGCCATGTTGGGCACTTGTTTTGTGTGGACAAGCTAAGCATGATTTGAGCCGGTGGCGCTCGGGGACAACACATGCACCAACTTATATCCACCTCCGAGTTTGAGACCCGACTATTCAGGAGTTACGCCAAATGTGCGCTACTATCTGCTGCGGTCGCATTTTGGCTACTACAATCTTGCTGTTCGGGAATGCTCTAAAGTACAAACCGACACATGAGGCATCCACCCCAATGCGCTCAAAACATATGCCCAACAACACCCATAGTTTCTGTCACCTCTGCGTACTGACAAGAGGGTTTGCCCTACTTGACTGAGTGTTGGCTGCACTTGTTAGAAGCTTAAAAATTTTCCTCAAAGTATTTTCAGCAAGAGTGTCCGGTGGTTACAACTGCAATCTCTACAATATTAGTCACTCCACAAATGTTTTCCATCTTTCCTCTTCATTCTCATTTTTATCATGTTGTTTTTGACTTGTGATAGAAGGGACTCCAACTTTTTTCACAAGGGGGATAATGTAGATTGTCATGCTAGTATTGTCATCAACATATTATCAATTACAAGATTGGGTAGCCAATGTTATGTTGTTACTGATTGTATTGTTGACATTAGGTAGTTTTGTAATGACTCTTGTTAGTATGTTCAGTTGATTGTGTTAAATTGACAAGCATTGCGTCTTCTTGTCATATAAATAGCATGATGTATGTCAGGCTATGATGCCAGGGTTCGCCCCACCCCCCCAAACCTGCCTGATATGTATCCGGTACGGATACGTGAGGGTATGGGCTTAGGTTCATCATGGATACATGGGGATACGTCCAAGGTACGCCACAGGTATGTTTGGATGTATCCCCACGTACTTGCCACGTATCCTGTGCTAAAAACGTCTTTTCAAGCATTAAAAATTTATTTATTTTATTTTTGACTTAGTCAATGCATAAAACTGAACCCTAATATTAAAATGAATAAAATATTACACCCTAATCACCTCAAAAAGTTATAAAAAGCACTCACCCCTAGATTTGTATGTAATCACAATTCATGTTGACTTGATATTCCTATATCATATGTATGGCAGCCACATGATCAATGAAATGTAAAATCTTAAGTATATTGTATGTTTTGAAAGTTTGAACATTGATCCTAGTATATTTTTCAAATTTCAAGTTTTGTTCGTATTCGTGTTGACATGATATTCATATATCATATGTATGGCAGCCACATGATCAATGAAAATGTAAAGTCTTAAGTATATTGAATGTTTTGATTCTTGAACTTTTATTCAAGTATCGTATTATTATTTCAGTTTTTATGGACTAAAAAATGAGTAAAATGAGTATATGTACGTAAAATATATATATATTATATATATATATGTACGGACGTATCCAAGACGTATCGTACCCAAAGGTTTTTAAAAATTGATGTATCCGCGTATCGAACCCGTACCCGTATCCGTATCCGTATCCTAACAACATAGATGTTAGGGTAAGGACGTTAATGTAGCAAGTCCTCCCTGTACCAAACAACGTGTATTTAATTTAACATAATATTCTTATGAAATCTGCTAAGCAACAAACTTTGTTCTTGTGCTTGTTTAGTGATGCATCCCTAATTCAAAATATTGCTGGATGTAGTAACAGATATTGATATCCACATTCTTGGTGTTTGTGATCCTGGCTCACTTCAGCATCCTTTAATTTCAAAAGATGCTTTATTTTCTTCTTTATTCCTCTCAGAGGGTTAGTCACACCCATGCTTCATGTCATGTCGTGCTTGTAGTTGCTAAAAGAATTGGTGCAGGAAGTGTGTACCATGATAGTCCTGCTGTGAGATGGCACATATAATGAGAAATAACCTTGATTGTCAGATGTTTGAAGGTTCTGGTCTGGGACACTTATAAACTAAATGCAGGTATTTATCAAATGCGCAAAGCTCTACTTCTATATAAATCTATTCTGAAAGCTGTGTGGACAAATGACTGTCAATCATCTGATATTGCATCCAGAAACTAGATTAGAAAATCCCGTTTCTATTAGTAAAGAAGCCTTTCATTGGTAAATATGTTGAGTGTATGAGAATCATATGACTAACTTTAAAACTAATCAATGGCAAAAGGAATTACGGTTGCGGTGCCTTGGAAAACATGTTCAATGAGCAAGACCTCACAGCTGAATTTCAAAATAGCAAAAGGAAATATAATGATATAGAGGCTTGGCTAACATGCAAAAAAGAAAAACCTCCTGCAACTGAATGTCAAAATAACGAAATGAATTGAGATAATCTGGATGAGAAGCAAGTTTGTAAAATATTTAATCACTATGAGTGGAACTAACAGAACCAATAGTCTTAATCACCAACTTTTCCAAGCCTTTTATTAGAGAGTAGCCTGCAAATTCACAACTGCAGTTCTCTGGAAAATAGCTATATGAACCACCTGTCCATTCCTTTATTTCCTGAGACATCTTTGAAACTTCGTACTTCTACACTTTTGGATAATCTTTTGCCTCGATGGACTGTATAAAATTCAAGTGTTCTGCTAGCTTGAAGAGGTTTCAGAAATCTGCTTGCATTGGCCGTGGAATTATTTTGTACTTGGAAGGAGTTGTACTAACTTGGAGAGATTTCAAAAATTAAGAGAGATGCATGCATCGGGGTTGGGATGATTATGGTAATTGGAAATTTGTATTTTGTCTGTAATGTCTTTCTGACAGTGTCCTTGCTGTACTGCAGTATGATTGCAGCTGATCTTTTCCACCACAAGGCTATTGTTTTCCATTTTCTAAAGAGAATTTATCCTCTGTTTGCACAAGAAGTTGATACCTAAGACAGTTTCACTTATAAATACACTGCCAAATGTGCCTACTGTGTTACTTGCTAGAGTTGGCTGCTTCGTGGTTTTTTTTCTGTCATTGTCTGTTCAAGATTTAAAGTTATCCCACACTCTATTACTTTTCCTATCATTTATTGCGGCCATATTCAGTAAAACCTAAGAGCTGCACTCAATGACTCACTGTAGTGTTCATCTGGGACCGAGTCACTAAAAAATTGTTGACTTTTATTTATTTGTAATATTAGTATTCAAATCTGCTAAGGAATATGGTTGGAATATTTCATGTTTTTTGTATAACAGTTTGAGTTGGTTTGAGAACATGGAAGTACTGGGGAAATTTTGTTTAATCTGTGTTTTTAGTTGTTATGGTATAGTGCTCGCTTGCATATCCTTTAGAAGATGTTTTTTCTTTCATTATCATTCCTTCGATGCCTATGTTGGTTTCTTGATGTGTCTCTATTTACTTTGAAATGTTCTTGAGAAGTGAATGTTTTCATATAAGGTTGTTTTTGCAGTTGCTACGAGATTCACTGCAGAAAATGGGCATTTTGATAGCCATGTAGTGATAAAGCATATATAATTATAAATTACCTTGATTGATAGATGATTGGGGGTTTTGGTGTGGGATAATTAGATTTTAAGAACAGTTAATTAAAGAAACACCAAGTTTAACTTAAATATAAAAATTAAAATGAAGCTTTGTGGACGACCAACTCTCAACAGTCTGATATTATATCTCAAAACTAGATTGGAAAACGACTTTTCTATTGCTAAAAATGATTTCAAATTTCACTTGTTAACATGTTGATTTTATGAGAATCCCATGATGGAATTTGAAAATAATAAATAGCACCAGGCGCTAAGATTTTGGTATCTTGACAAAAATGTTAAATGAAGAAGATCCAACATCTGATTCTGAAAATTAGCAAAAGGAGTTGAGATGACATGGAAGCGTACTCAACAAGTTCACCATACAGGACTACTCGAACTAGTCTGAATATGGAAAAAAGAATATAAGAATATCAGGAAAAGTTTTGTAAAATATAACATTAGATACAAGGAGTCTTTTCAATCATTAGTTTTACAAATTATTTCTCTTCTTATTTAGGGTTAAAGGTTAGAAGAATATCAGCGAAACTATCTGTTAAAAGTTGGTTGTTGATGATATGCATGGTATCAAGTTCATTATCCCAGATGAATGCAAGAGCTTATACAAGGGGACAGAACTCTTGATAATGGCTCTTTCTACAGTTGGACAGAAATCTTAGAGCCGAGGAACTTCATTTAATCACCCAATTATATGATACACTATTCTATTGTTTGATCTCTTTTTGTTTTTCATCTTCTGCTTCGGGTGTACCCATCTCAACTTAGGGCATGTAATATTAATTTCATCTGTTGCTCCCATTTTTATAAATGCATTTGCATGTGCAAATGCTCATAAAGGGACGATTAGTAAAGCTAATGATGGAATTTCGCTTTGCAGGTGTCATATCAGGAGCCCTTCTCTACATTCGTGATGATTTCAAAGAAGTGGCTGAGAGCACAATTTTACAGGTTTGACAATGTTAATGATTGATTTCAGTATTACTGTGATCAAACCAGTGTTACGTGGGGATGCGTCCCTAGATTTTGGGGACTGAATGTTTTGGGGACTTGGGGACTTAGAGGGGACGTCCCCTATTTTTTTTTATCTTTCAAAAGTTTTCTGATGTTTTTACTTTTAAAATGCTGTTATTTTTACCAAGAACATTAAATTATGATCTTGAAAGTACCTAAAATACATTAAACACAGTTTAAATCCCTAAATTTCATTGAATACAATTAAAATATTCAAATATTAATTTTTATATATTATTTTAATAGCTGTCCCCCTGCCGTCCTCCAATTTTTGGGAAATTTTTTGCCGTCCCAGAAACCCAGTCTCTCTCCCCCTCCCCCCGTCTCCGAGACTTAGGTAACTATGGATCAAACCTATTAGTTTCTACGTAAGGAGCCTGTTTGCAGCTTCTAAAAATCCACTTGCTTTGCAGGAGACTATTGTTAGCATGGCAGTGGCTGGTGCTATTGTTGGAGCTGCAATAGGTGGATGGCTTAACGATGCTTATGGACGGCGGAAGACAACTCTTCTAGCAGATATTGTTTTTGCAATTGGAGCAGTTTGTATGGCAGCTGCACCAGATCCATATGTTCTTATTCTTGGTAGGCTTTTGATAGGGGTGGGCGTTGGTGTGGCATCCATCACGGCTCCTATTTATATTGCAGAAGTTTCACCATCTGACATAAGAGGAGGTTTAGTGGGAATAAATGTGCTGATGATAACTGCTGGCCAGTTTCTGTCTTATCTTGTGAATTTAGCATTTACTGAGGTGAGGAGGTTGTGTCTCTTTAGAAACCTTTCCTTTCTATGCTTCTTCTAATCTATGGAGATACTGATTCTTATCACTAATACAGAAATTTGTCCAAATTTTATTACATTGTAGCCTTCAAATTTAACAGTATCTATGAGAAAAACAGTTTTAGAGGTGAGGCAAGCTTTTCGTATTAGAATGTTGACATGAAAAATGTAGTTGTCAGGTGCATCTGGTGGGATGGACCCATGCATGAAGAAAATATAGGCATTTTAGTATCTTCAATAAATTTGTTATAGTATTTATTAAGTATCTGGTTTTCTGATTAGTGGCCATAACTTTCACTTTGTAGGTTCCAGGGACTTGGCGTTGGATGCTTGGTGTATCAGGGTTACCTGCCATCATCCAATTTATACTTATGTATTTTTGCCAGAGTCTCCACGATGGCTTTATATGAAGGTATTTCCATTTTCTTGAGAGCAATTATGACAAAGTTTTCATATATCGATATTTTCCTCGTATATTAATATATGTACTGTACATGTAGAACAAACAAGTTGAAGCTGTTTCGGTTCTTGAAAAAATCTGTGATCCAGACTGTTTGAGGAGTGAGATTGAGCAACTTTCGGCTGCAGTTGATGAAGAGCTTCGTAGTCAGTTAAAAATAGGAATTTTCAACTTGTTTAAAACAAAGGAAATAAGACTTGCTTTGCTTGCTGGGGTTGGTCTTCAGGTACAATAAAAAGAACAATGCATCTAAACAGAATTTTTAAATTTCTGACTTTTCCTTCTGGACTAGATGATTCATGTATTAGTTTGAATATGATTTATACCATGCTATGCATTTTTTGAAGAATACCGACTGCTATTCTTTTGTTTGTACTGATTGCTGTGCAGGCATTTCAGCAGTTATGTGGCATTAATACTGTTATGTACTATAGCCCCACTATCGTGGAGCTGGCAGGTTTTTCTTCAAATAAAACTGCCCTGTTGCTATCCCTGCTGGTCGCTGGAATGAATGCTATTGGCTCAATTCTTGGCATATATCTCATAGATAAATGTGGTAGAAGACTTCTAGCATTAACAAGTTTGTTTGGCGTTTTTATATCACTTGGTATTCTATCGGGTGCATTTTACTTGACTTCACTTTATGTTCCTGCCGTTGACATACACCAGTCCCTGGGGAGAGCAGGTTATGCCTGTCCAGCACTCCTTGACTCGAGCCCATCTTTTTGGAACTGTAATGGTTGCTTAGATGCTGGATGTGGCTTTTGTACGGCAACTGGAAATCAGGTAAGAACAAAACAACTCTTGTTTTTGTCAATTTAATGCTAAGCTAAGTTACTGGGTTGGATAGGGCAAATTGGATCTATTAGTACCACAATTTGTTGTTTGCCCTAGGTACGGACGTACGAAAAGTATATAATAAATAAAAAACATAAATATTCTAGCCTAATAAATAGGAATTAGTCACATAGAATAAATAAAAAACCATAAAACACTATTAATAAATTGACAACAATAATTGATTGACAAATGTCATGATAAATATTAATTATTACATCAAAATTAGCTCTCAGCGTTATATTACTCTTCATCAAGAGCATCAACATCAAAAGCATTATGTGGTTAATTAGAAACACAGGCTGTGGCATTACCATATACTACTCTATGTGGGTCTTTGCGAATTAGAAGAAGTCTCCATGTTGAGTAATGACAGGTGGGAAATGGAAGCATCTATGTCAACATGCTTTGGGTCTACATCCCCATGCTTCATCTCCCCTCCCTTGTACACCCCCTGCTTATGTGATAGAAAGCACAAGTTGGAATGCACATAGATCAACTCCTTGGCCTTTTTGCTGATTGTGTGATAGAAAACACAATTTGGAATGCACATAGGTCAACTCCTTGGCCTTTTTGCTGTTAGCTTGTTGGACTTAACGAAGTGGATAAAGGTGTATGTACACTAGTTCTGTTGAGAAAGATGAACTCACAACCTATTGAGACCAAATCAATGCAAAATTAAAATTTATAAAAGTAAAAACTAAAAACAAATAGAAAGTTAGAGAGTTAAAAATCTTATCTACGATAAGATTTTGATTGCAAGAGGCTGCAGCCATGGAGGTACCTCTGTATAAGGCGTTCTTACATTTGTCCTGAAGAGGACTAAGGCTGTGACTTGCAAAAGTTATGAAATTCTTAAACTCACCCACACCTGTTTTGTATATTAAGAATCGGGAAGAGCCTATGGAATGCTATCTTCAACCCTTTACTGACTTGAACATCCCTCTATGGTGGCGCCCTCCTAAACAAAAAAAAAAGATTTTATGGCTTTAGTATCTAGGAGTCAATACAAAGGCAAGGAGATACAATGGGGTGGTCATGTTGTTCCATCGATCAATGAGAAATGTTTTCATTTGTTTGAAAAATGTGTCCTTAGGATCTTTCTCTTTTGCATTTATAATGGCATTTAATCCATGATTGAGTTGATGCCATTATAGATCTCTCCCAAACATCATTTTGTTCCATCGATCAATTAGAAATGTTTGCATTTGTTTGAAAAAAGTTCTCTGAATCTCTCTTTAGCATTTATAATGTCCTTCATCTTATCCATCATTGAATTGATGCCATCATAGATCTCTCCCAAACATGGTTGATGTGTGTTAGCAAATCAGGTCATACTCATGACGGGCTTAGTGAAACTAAGCAAGTTACTACATGAGCGCACCTCTCGTCACCTAGGATCAACATCTTCACTTTTTGAGCCCTTTCAATGTTCGACTATCTTCATACAGCACAAAGGTTGCTGATAAGTTGATAACCATGTTGCAAAGTGCCTCCGGCACCTTCACAAGTCCTCCCAAGATGATTGTCTGTGAGACTAATCAAGGGTAGTACGGCATTAAAACATGTTTGGAGATCTACAAGCTACATTGGTACTTCTTTGTTTGTTAAATTTAAGGGCCATTACTTTGGAAATATGTTTTTATTGCATGTTGAATTTAATTTAGAGTTTTACTAGAATTTTACAACATCAATGTGACATGAGTTCTACAGTTTTCTAAGCATCCATGAATCACCTTTTGCTTTGGATCTGTTTTGTTTCAGATGCTTCCTGGAAGTTGCTTTGTTGCAAACACTACTGCTGAGGGTTACTGTCTCCGGAGCTCTCACCAATGGTTTACGAATGGATGTCCAAGTAGTTATGGATGGCTTGCTATTCTTGGATTGGTTTTGTATATAGCTTTCTTCTCCCTGGTATGGGAACGGTTCCCTGGGCAGTCAATTCAGAAATTTATCCCGAGAAATATAGAGGCATATGTGGAGGTATTGCTGCAACTACAAATTGGATATGTAACTTGATTGTTGCACAGACCTTCCTATCCTTGATAGATGCAGTGGGAACTTCAAAAACATTCTTGATAATTGCTGCTATCACACTTGTTGCGTTCTTTTATGTTTTGGCATTACTTCCTGAGACAAAAGGCATGAGTTTTGAGGAAGTTGAAAAATTATGGCAGGAGAGAGCCAAAAGGTGGAGCAGAACTAAGAAAATCAGTCCATCTCAACAGACACTTCTTGAATAGGATCGAAATCCACAAGCTTGCAGCTCTGGGGTTTAGTTGTTCGAGAAAGAGCATATGCTTTGTGAAACAGTTGTGGTCTATTGCTGATTGTTGTTTGATGTTAGTGGGAGGAACTAGCTGTAATATAGTGTGTCAAACCTGTTGGAAGGGCTATTGTTCAAGTCTTCCTTCTTGTCTGCTTGGCATAAGTGGATATCACTGGGCACCTGCAAAGACAATGTAATTTTGCGATTCCTGTTATGCAGGTATGCAATTTTCGATTTGATTGTAAGGAAGAAAATTTAAACAAAAAATTTTTATTTTTTGGTTTATATTGTTAAAGGGAATTTGTTAAGTTGCTCGGATTGCATAGCGAAGGCTGTGCATAAATTTTTAGTCTGGACTTTCATTTTTGTTGATAATGACTGCTACTGATCTGAATGACCGTTCAGAGCATAATTATGAAAAATTCTGAAAATCTATTTGTTTGGTATTTCTATGTTATTGTATTTTGCATTTTCGGGGCCCATTCGGAGAGGAATTTGGTCTCAGAACATTGGTCGCATACCTCACAATGGTTTCCAAAAGCTGCCTTTGAGGCATTTAAACTAGTTCATTTGATGAGTTTCTAGTGCATATTGCAGTTTTCACTTACGACCAATGGTCAAGCAGATGATCCAACAAGTGGCAATACCAAAATAGCTATTTCTCCATATTTAGCCACTCGTTTCCACCTCTAAGGTGGATAAATGTCATCTTCATATGGTGCGACTCTTCGGTTCTCAAGGAGAACCCTTCATTTACTATTTGTTAATAATTTTTCATTTCCTACATTGTGTATAGCCATAAAATCGATAATATTGAATGAAGAACATTGAGTTCAAGGCATACATCTCTCCTACATAGATTGCCCTCTTTGTATATACTCTTGTGTAGATAAAATACTGTTATTTTTGTAAATTCAGTTATGTCAAATTCAATTCGCAAATGTAGAATAAAATACTGTTATTTTTGCAAATTCAGTTCGCAATTATAATAAGTTATACAGTTAGTTGTCCATCAAATTACATACATAAATTTTTTTATTATTATTGAGAAGTGCACTCAATGGGGCACTGGATTACATAGATTGTTGGCATCTCTGCTCATACTTCGGAGGAAGCAGCACCTTCAGCTTAAGCAATGATCCCGGTCTCAACTGTTTTGACTTTCCATGTCGGGTATCTACAGACCTTGCACTCAACAAGACTTGATCCCTGGGGGCTCATTCCAAGCCAATCAACTTCACCAATAGACTAAGGGCCCTTCGATATCACATACATAATTTGAATCATCTACTACTAGGAAAAATTGCATTCAATATTATAATGAGTTGTAGCTCAACGAGCGAGCTTTTTGGTTTTCGTAAAGCTCGACTCTTTCTCTACAACCCAAGGTTGCATTGGTATGTTGATGTGATAGACATGGCTTAAAATACTCAAGGAGAAATGACAAACAAGAATCAAATTCGTCATTTGCAATGACTAATGAAGCCCAAGTTGGAAGTTCAACAATCTACATCGAATATATCTAAGTCAACGCAACCACTATATCTTTATTTACCTTTATAATTTCTAACCACCCTAGAACCTCCTTTGACTATACAATTTTTTAGGGTTTTCCTTTCCATTTAAATATCAGACTTCTTGTTTGTGAACAATCAAGTTAAGTTGAAAGGTTCCATGAATAAAAATAAGTTGTTGACTAGAATAGGAGATTCAGATGCATGCGGAGGAGACAAAGGTCAAGGAGCTTTGTATTATGAGCCAAGATCAATCTGACTTGAAACTGAAAGAACTTTGGAAAGTAAACTTGAATATATAATTTCAAAATATAGATTTCTAAGATGTAAAAGGAAACAAAATTTAGAAGTAGAATTTTAGCGAGGAATAAGCATTGCAACTCCTTGCAAGGGAGAGCCACTTTCAAAATTTGAAGACATCCAATCTTCATTCAAGTGCAAAATTGCATAATTTCTGTCATAATAATCATGTCCTCGTTACAATATACCTTGTCATATTTATGGGCAACAAATCTATTATCTTTACTTCATTTAAATGGTTGTATTAGCGTGGATGATGGTTAAGTATGTTGCCACAACATCCACCAAGGTACAAATTCTAGGAGATATGAAACCTACCAATTGAAAATAACATATAAGGGAATACTAAGTGCATCTCTAGCAAGGCGAGAAAAAACATAGCATGCAAAACATAGAAGAAATAATAATATTGAATAGGAAGTGAAAGTCCTAAAACGTTAAGCAATGATAAAGAGCCAATCACTTGGCATATCAATATAGATTAGATGTTTGAATGATGTCCTACTTGCTGGCTATTGAAAGTATGATGTCCAATTGATTTCATACTTATAGTCCACAAAGATGTACTTTGTTTCATTGATCTTGTACCTACCATTTGGTTACTAGGGATTGCATCTTGGGCTACCATGGATTAACAATTTTAGGCAATATGCTTATAATTAGGAGTGTAAGATGGCCTTGAATTGAGTATTATACATCTTAGTTATAACATTTCATAGATAAATAAATCCAAACATATGTGATCCTCTTGCTAAATAAAAACGTTAAGAACCGACGAATCTCTAAATGGACAATTGTCACAGCCCCTTTGGGCACCTTAAATTTGATGCCTAGAGGTACACCAACTTAGATGCAATGACTATCATAGAGAAGATGACATACGACACTAACTCATTGGGTGTATAAGACCCTTATGAGGTACAATGCAACATCTTGCCTAGATAATGTGATTCACTCTCTTGACGATCAATATGTTTCATGACCACCCTCCTCGGGAGCATTGTGATCTACCTTTGAAAAGCACGAGATTACCCCTCTAATGGGCCATGAATAACATGCTATTGAAGTATTTTAGGAGACATACTTGTCTAATTATGGATGCTACTTTAATGTTGTTGAACACCCACTTCATTAGGTCTTAAGGTGTTATATTACATTCATAGATAAAAGAGAATAGAGGGTAGGCGAAGATAGATATATAGGGACTGTCCCGAAGAGAGAAGGGAGGGCGAGGGCCGCCCCTCTTATCATATCTATATGGCGAGGCTGTCCATGCGTCTGGGTCGGCACAGGTATATTCTTAGTTGAGAACACCACGTGGATGGGAAGGTAGCGAATAATTATTAAAATATTGAGATACTATTGACTTGCACGATCGTTGAATATAGCTATTTGGTGGGAAGTTAAGGATTGCCTTTGAATATATTTTTAGAAAGTGCAATCAACCTTAAATGTGTCACGGGCCATCAAAATTGTATGGTGTTAGATGGAATATCACTTGATTATTGGACACAATGTTTGTGGGACATTATTATGGAACCTTGTTGAAGAATTCATAGCGCTTGACCTAGACTCATATGAAAAATGTATTATATATAAACTCTAAACCTTTTTAATGGGAAGAATAAAATGTTTTAGTTATCATTATTCAAAATAAGGTTGGTTGACTATATGTTGGTAACGATCAATAACTTTTGAGAGGACCCATGACATTTGCTTTGGAATCATTAACACGTCTTGACCGGGCGTGACTTATTTGGTTGGACTCGTGCATTTGATGGAGAGGCAATGTTATTACTCTGGTTTATTGAAACTAATGACATCATCATTAAACTTTGGACTCAATGTTTGGTGGTAACTTTTTGATTGGCATTATTAGACATGGAATTTTACAAACACTTGTGGATGACTTAGAAAACCTACTTGTCGAAGGCATTTTACATGGCTCACAATGTGGCAATTGACAATATGTATTGTTAACAAACCCTAAATTTCAAGGGATGAATATGTGTCATTTGATTATAACCTTCTAAGTTTTTGAAGGAAATCTTAGCCATATGTGTTAAGGCGTTCATAGAACGATGAGTTGTATGTATGTGGAAATTAGGTGATTATGAAACCCTAAGAGAGAGTTGGAAATTACATTGGGGCTATATTTAGGAAGCCATGACTATTTGTTTCCATACCCTATGTTCATGCATCTTGTTGCTACGAGTTTGGTGCTAACTTGGGAAACTTTAACCATGGCCAAACCTTCAGCTTGATATGAGCTATTTTTTACAAAATGAGAGTTGAGGAAGGGAGATTAAATCCTATACAAACCCCAACTCAAAAATCGTTTACACATGGATGGCGAAGGACATCAACAACATGATTTGGTGCGTAGGAGCTCATACACGACCATCATTTGTAAAACTATAAACATGGTTTCTTCCCTTCAACTTTGCATAGCTCTACATAGGCATTGCTACTATTATTTGAATGTAACCATGAATCTTGAATTTGAGAACCTTGATTTACCGTCATGGATATTTTATATGGGTATTATGTATACATATGTTTCGTATACACCCATGTATGTGTGTATTTACACGCTTACAATGACATATACATATTTAAATGTTAATTTGTATGTTGTGGAGAACAAATGCCCTATTTCTTGGATGGCTTTGGTTGTCATATGATACATTGCTCTCTTTGTAGACCCTTTTTGGGGTGTGCCATGGTGATATTGTGATGGAACATATATATATATATATATATATATATATATATATATATATATATATATATATATATATATTGCTCTGGTTTTTTTATGGTACATTGCTTTCTTTGTGGACCCTTTTTGGGGTGTGCCATGGTGGTATTGTGAGTGGAATATATATGAGATTACTATGATGTATCTATGGAAATTTTGAAATGCAAATACTTGTTCTTTCTAACCTTATTTCTATATGATTACGAGGTTCGGGAAGAATGATTATGCTCTCTTTCTCCTCCATCTTATTGTGGAAATGAGAATATTGGTGCTAATGCTTCATGGTTGTTATGCTTAGCTAAATCAAGGAAACCATGCTAGCTCTCGCTAACTTTATCTCCCGTGTAGTTGTAGATTTGAAGAAAGTAATTTTTGGAATGAATTGTGATTATATTGAGGGAATTTCATAATGGGAAAGATGACAACATTTATATTGGTTTGTTCTTGGGGTGGCTTTGGATGCCATTTTATAACCTAAAATTTGAATAAATTTGTATTGTGAAGAAAATGTACATGCCATGTTGATGGAGGGTGGATGAATCTTGATTTATGAATATAAGTTCGTTATATAATCTGAAATCATTTGAATGCTCTTTCGGATGAAAGCTAAATATCAATCTTGAATGAATTGCCTTGTATAATTTGGAGTCACCTTTCATTATAAGAGAAATACTCATAAAGGGAAAATAGTTTTGTAAAACCCAAGGGTTGCCACTAAGGTAACTTCTCAATGTTTGAGGAATGCAATAAAATGTGCAAATATTATTTGACTAAAGCATGTTCCTACTTATTGTCTCGACTACATATGACCAATTAGGAAGGAATTATAATATGAGATTTGTGTTCTAAGGCATTGGTATTACGATCACAATTTCAATCCCCTTTTGTTATTACTCATTTGATTGAATGAAATTCACCAATGGAACCTAGAGTTAGCCTTATAAGTCAACATGTGTTTATGGGAATTTTAGGGGTTGAGGTTTGTAAGCAACATGTACAAATTAGGCTAAAATATTCTTGAGGTCCATAATCTAGTTTAGGATTTATAATATTATCTTGATTTAACCCTAACAAGGACTTGAGTGTTGATTAACAAATGATCTCTTCTATGCGCTTAATATTTTAGTTTGGTTGATATGTAATGAGAGATAGCTCATACTAGGCATTGATATGTTACAAGACTATATTCTTCCTTAGGAATTGATTGCCTTAAGTTGAAAGGACCATTTCTAAGTATGCTTTGGTTATTGTTACATCCCCAATGAGCAAAAAAGAGAGTTGTGCTAGTCGAATATAAGCTTTAGAACCGTGAATACCTAATAGTGACGAAATGTTGTAATACTCTAGATTGGAAAGTTAGAGTGCTTGATTGCAAAAAAAGAAATATATGTATATATTATTAGGAAGTGTGGATGGATAATAGTTGTGTATTTGATTTTTGAAGTCGAAGGATCTGCATGGTAATAGTAAGGAATGATATTTTGGGATTGACCTAAAATATTTACAATGTTGTATTGTGGGGTATGACTCCTAAGGTGATGACGCCATTTAACTAACATGAAACTATTCATGACATTGTTTTCAATAATATATTTGGGGTATTACAATGACTTCTACAAGATTAAAGTCCATCACTTTTATGATCTTTCCACTACCCATTGAGTTATAATATCTTTATTTTATCTTTAGTGGTTAGCCTTAGGCTACATAAATGGCCCCATAATCCCATTTATGGAACTTAATGTTAATTGTCTTTCTATAATCTTATGGTATGATAGTGGAGTATTTCTTCATATATAAATATGCTATATGTCTTGAATAGAATTTAGTGTTGAGGTTAATTTCTCCATTTTTTCTTGTTGGTTTTCCACGAGTTTTGTGTTCCACCCGTGACTCTTTTGTGATACCATATTATTGTTGATCCTATAAGCCCGTGATAAGGGTATTTTTGTTGTAATTTAAAGTCTTGGTTTCCATTTTGAACCCCTTTCTAATGTGACAATTCTACATCCTAAAAAAGTCTACATTTCTTGACCAACCTTATGCGACCTTTTGGCGGAGTCATCAACCTTCAATGTTGGGATGAATGCAAAATATGAGTTTATTTCATTGGACCTGCTAAGTAAATTGGTTGAAGACTCAATCACTTAGAATATCTTCAAGAAACCAACTCAAATGAGTTAGGTATGCCAAACAAAAGGTTGAATTACAAAAATAAAGTGAAGTGGGTTCATCCCCAAAGGTTAAAGGGAAATAGCCAGCGATTAGGAACAACTAATGACACAAGTAAAGTTGGTGGTGATTAATTTGGAATTTGTACAAACTAATCATAGTTTGCTTGAAGTTGTTAGTGATGAAGTGTGTTTAGTTAGAACTCATCTCTGTTGGTGAATCGATTTATTTTGTTGCATTTTTAGGTGTTCGGCAAAGCGGATCACTACAACAATAGTCTCCCATTATTGTCATTGTACATAGGGCATCTTAAAATGAAATGTTATTTAGACTCAAGCTCTAGGAGGAAAAGTCTACAAGTATGAGAACTACACTTCACATCCACAATGACAATGAAACTAATATATTTGAAGATACATATCTTGGCTCGAATGTATTAATATTGAAGCTAAAAACATTATCTTTCTAAAAATGTCAATGTTGCATATCCCTTAGTATTATTTTTTCTATAGGGAAAAGGCTAAAGTAAGGCCCATGATAAAACCACACCTAAGTAGATACCACGTCAAGTGATTTGTCTTTGTATGTATCATTGGTTGTAAACACTACTTTATTGATCATGTTAAATGCCATGATTTTTATGTTTTAGTCCGTTACCAAATTTAGGTGTCTACATAATGCTCCGCTTCGATGTGTGTATGCGCATACATAGTAAAGTAGAAAAAATAAGTGCATACTTGGGAGGGGTTAAAGAAGGTGTAGCTAGAAACAATTCTTTGTCAGGCTTGAAATCTATTATGAATCATTTGTGCCCTTGCAATCATGTGAAAAAGTGCAAGTAAAAACATGACCATATACATAATAAAAATGAAAGAACAATAGATGAAATGTAGGAAAATACAAATATATGAATGCATATGTGCATGTTCACAGTGTAGTTGAAGGAAGTTTCAAATCTAACTATAAGTAAGCATCTCTTATTGAATGCATTAGATAAATCTCTCTTGGTATATTGCACATCATCTAAAAAAGCCATGATCATGTCATGTATTGGAATGTAAAAATATAGTCGAACTATAAGAATTTATATATCTACCCAATTTTTGAGGTCTGGAATGAACCCGTGAATCATATATCTCAAAAGAAATGGATTATGCACACTATGTAAATGATAGAAAAAATAAAGTGTTGATAAATTTTTTTATTGGATTGTGGTATGTTGATCTTCTACCCCCTCCAATATGTATTTTGACATATACTTATGTGGTTGTGCGCTCAATGGATTATTCATAAAATTGTGTATCATATTGTCTTACAAAAAGATGAATTATTAGAGGCAATTACTTTTCAATTCAAAGTTTGGAATGGTGTTTCAAGAACATTGAGATAAGAAAATATGTATTTCAAATAATGTAGAATAGAGATAAAGGATTCCACTAAAATGGTACACAATCCTTTTCCTAAAACTTACAATTTTGATAGTTTGGAAAAATATGGATTAAAAGTTAAGGATGACCTCCTACTTTGAATAAAAAAATGTCATAGAAAAAACATGAAAATGTGTGCCTACATATTTTTGGTGGCACCATCTCATTATGCATATTGCATACCGTATGTCCATTGATGAAGCAAAAGTAATAAGAACACGTCAAATTAGGACCGCCCATCCGTTCGAGACAAAAAACAAGCTTTGACTATTTTTCCACAAGCTGAAAAATAAAAAAATCAAACAATCATTTGACACAATGAAGTTGGCATTATCAATTGATATAGTGCACAAATTATTTCATGAATGGTATATTTGGTTTGCATTGTACACAAAAATAAATTGTAGTTAGCTTGTGTGAAATTGTAAATACAAACATCAACATTAGGAATCTCAACCACAAGGTGTAGACACAATCGTCCATTTGTTGGTAAAAAACAAAAAGGTTCCCACAAAATATGCTTTACTAATACTTTATAGTACAAAGGAAAAAGAAGCAGTCTTAAACAATCTAGAGTTACTTAAAGATGGGTTAGGAAATTAAATGATGAGATTTAAGATTGTATATGGTCAATGATTATCACATCTCACACACAAATAATTTGAGCATTCAACACTATTGAGGAAAAAATGTAAGCTTATGAGAGCTCATTTATTGAAATTGAATACTCCATTTCTTATTGTTCACAAAATTTGTAATCGATGTAATGAGGTGATTTATAAGGATTTTTTTATTGAAAGGCCTTGCTTTGCATGTGACCTCGTATAATTAAGGAATTAGAAACCCTTAGAGACTAAGAAGAGAAACCAAATGAAATTCATGAACAAGAAAAATATTTGATGGGTCAAATGAATTGCATAGTAGAGCAATTACAAGAGTGACATGTATATCTCTATATGCATCAAGAAACATGGGATCATTTTGATAATGATTTTGGCTTGTTTCAATATGGTACATTTGTAAGTTCAAGAATATAAGGCTTAACTCTATTGGGGACAACACTTTTAAGAAATATCCAAGGGCTAACAACAAAGGGGAAGTTATAACTTAACATAAATTTTAAAAAAGGTGTATTTCATTGATTCGGAAGTACTCACAACTTCATCAATCATAAGTTGGCGGTACACTTGAATCGCTTTGATTATCCACTCCGAATGTCAAGCCATGATCACCGATGGGAAAAGCTGTAGTTGTTTAGGAAAATGCCATAAGATTAATCTCACCATGGGAGATTACTTGCGACTAGCAATATGTATGGCATTGCCATGGGAGGAGCAGAGACATTGTGTTAGGAGTTCGGTGGCTTACTACCTTGGGAACAATTGAAATGAATTTCCAAGAGTTGTTCATGCGATTTTAGTCGAAGGGAGGATTTTTAAACTAAAACGACTAAAAGCAAAGTCTCCACAGTTGGTAAATTCTCATCGATGCAAAAATTTCTCAAAAAAGGTGTAGAGGGGTTTGTGGCACAACTATTTTCATTGGAAGCACATCATTCAAATGCATTTATACCCTCGAAATGCAAGTAGTTATAGATGAGAAATCAGTGGTGTTTGGAGAAATGCCAAAGGGTTTACCTCCAAAAAGAGACCATGACCATGTCATCCAGCTAGTACCAGGGAGTCAACCACCCAACATCAGACCTTATAGGTACCCCTATATGCAAAAGAGTGAGATTGAGAAGATAGTTCAAGAGATGTTAGAAGCAAGACTTATTCATCATAGTCAGAGTGCTTACTCTTCTCCTGTAGTGATGGTATGAAAAAGATGACAATTTGTGCATGTGTCCAGATTATAGGGAACTCAATAAGTACACAATTAAAGATAAGTTTCCTATTCCTGTAATTGATGATTTGCTAGATGAGTTACATGGTGTTGTTTACTTTACAAAACTTGATCTTCATTTAGGATATCATCATATTAGAATTAGGGATGAAGATATTCATGAAACAACCTTCAGGACACGTGAAGGACACTATGAGTTCTTAGCAATGCCTTTTGGACTAACAAATGCACCCTCTAATTTCAAAGCTTGATGAATTCCATCGTTAAGCCATTTATGCGGAAGTTTGTTTTAGTGTTATTTGATGATATATTAATCTATAGTAAAACATGGGAGGAACACCTACATCATGTAAATAAGTTGTTGGAAACTCTTGAACAACATCAACTTTATGCAAAGCCTTCTAAGTGTTCTTTTGGTGTCAAGGAGGTTGAATATTTGGGTCATATTGTCTCTTATGAAGGTGTTAAAGTGGATCCTAACAAGATAAAAGCCATGCTTGAATGGAAGGTTCCCAAAACCCTAAAAAATCTCCGAGGATTTTTGGGGCTTATAGGTTATTATCGTAGATTTGTAAGGAATTATGGCAACATCGCAACACCACTCACAACTTTATTGAAGAAGGAATATTTCCATTGGAATGAGCAAGCTACTACGACATTTGAGAAGTTGAAGGAGGCCATGTGCACCACTCTGGTTCTAGCCACCCCATATTTTTCCAAAACATTCATTGTTGAATGTGATGCTTTAGGGTATGGTATGGGGGCAATACTCATGCAAGAAGGTTGACCCATTGCCTTTGAGAGCCACCAGTTCAAAGGTAAGAATATATCTAAACTAGTTTATGAGAAATAAATGCTAGCCATACTTCATGCAGTGAAGCAATGGAGACCATATCTAATGGGTAGACATTTCAAAGTAAAGACAGATCATGATAGTTTGAAATACTTCTTAGAGCAACATTTATCATCTGAAGAACAACATAAATGGGTCTCAAAATGTTGGGGTATGATTTTGGGATAATATACAAGAAATGAAAATAGAATGTAGTTGCTGATGCTTTATCTTAGAAGGATGAATCAGCCGAGGCATTGTTGTGTTCCATATCCGTATTACATGAGGATTGACTAGAATATGCAAGGTCTGAATGGAAAAATGACCCAGGAACAAAAAATATCATTTAGAATCTCCAACAAGATCCAAGCATGTTAGAAAAATTTGTATGGAAAGGAGATGTTTTATGGTATAAAGATAAATTATATCTATGTAAGAATTCAATCCTTAAAAATAGGGTTTTATCTAGAGCTCCATGCTTCTCCAATAGGGGGCATTCTAGATTCTTGAAGACTTATCATCAAATCAAGCATGATTTTTTCTGGGAAGGGATGAAAGGGGATGCCCAAAAATTTGTGGAAGAATGCATGATTTATTAGTAAAATAAGGGCGAAAGAATTAAGTCCCCTGAGTTTCAGACAACCTCTATCTATTCCAAGCCAGAGGTGGGAAGAGGTGTCCATGGAATTCATCACAGGATTGCTTAGATCATAAGGTAAAAATGTAATCATGGTGGTGGTGGAAAGACTCACCAAATATGCCCATTTTTGTGCCTTATCACATCTATTTTTTGTGAGTACAGTAGCAACAACCTTCACTATATAGTTCAGAAGCTACATGGGACACCAAAGATTATAGTAAGTGACTCGAGACCCTATCTTTACTAGTAATTTTTGGACTAACTTGTTCTCATGCTTAGACACGCAACTAGCTTGTAGTTCCTCTTATCATCCCTAGTATGATGGGAAAATAGAGGTGGTAAACAAGTGCTTGGAGGGATATCTTCATTGTTTTACCTCAGATAAGCAAGCGAGATGGGTCCAATGGTTACCACTGACATAATGGTGGTATAACACCTCCTTTCATACTTCATCTAAAATGTCTCCTTTCTTAACATTATATGGGTACCATCCACCATCTATCACCTCATATTTGAGAGTCCAACCAAAGGTTTGAGCAAGTTGAAGAACATATTCAACACCAACAAGAGGTGCTTTCTAGTCTCAGGGATAATTTGGCCATGTCACAAAATTGCATGAAGCAAAGAGGTATACCAACATTACGTGAAATACATTTTGAAGTCGGTGATTGGGTTTTTGTGCATTTGCAACCATATAAGAAAATGTCCTTGAAACGACAAAAAAATGATAACAAGATTTCACCTAAGTACTATATCCCTTTTTAAGTGTTACGAAGATTGCCAAGTGTAACATACAAACTAGAACTTCCTCTAGCTACTTGAATTCATCCAGTCTTCCATGTATCTTGCTCTAACAAGGTAATTGGACATACGGTATTAGCCTGCAGACAGTGTTACTAGAGCTTGAAGAAGAGGAAGAATCATCCAGAACCGAATGCATCCTTCAAACATGCACTAAATGATTGAGGACAAGGGTCATCACCGAATGTCTCTAGACAATGAAGACACAACTTGGGAGTATGCAAAATTCCTGCATGACAAAACATCCAAAGCTTCTCAACATTGGGGACAATGTTGCTTCGAAGGAGAGGGGCATGCTACACCCTTAATCATATATCTTACATTAGATGTATATAGCCAACTTGTGGCTATCATAACTTCTTATCATGATATATCTCTTTCATATATGTTATAGTATCATTAGTGGTTCAGCCTTAGTGTTGGACATGGCATAGGAGTAGTATATATAGGGGTTAGTAGGTAGTAGTTGATAATCATATTTGAGCATTTGAGCCTTATTGTATGTTTTGGAGGTTGACCCCTTGAAGTGGCTAAGCTATTATACTCTCATATTGAGATCATTTATCTGCAATACTGTGTTATTTCGTGTTCTATTGCTAGTGATAATCAAAATTATTTAAGTAATTTCATTACAAGGACTATCTCAAACCTCCTTTTCAAGCTATTGTTAGTAAGTTCATTAATTCAACATTTCTAATGTTACTTTTTCATAGAGTCAAAGACACTTGGATCATGAAGAAGAAGAGTCCTCCTTCATAAACATAATGGTGATTCAGTTTTATCATGACTCCACATAGAGATGTCTTTAATTTTTTTTCACTAGTTTCCAAACAACGTAAAGCTAAACAAAGGGAAGAAATAAACCTTGATACACCTTACCACAGGAAGAAAATGGGAGACTTTATGGTGGGCCAAGAATGTGTCTTAATAGTTTGCACTCATAAGTCTTCCATTCTACAAGGTATCAAGGCAATGATTTAGAGACACACATGCACCAACACACAATGGATAAATTTAAAGGGGCTCACAAGGAGAGCTAGGGTCATAAATCTAGAGGGAAGTAATCCTACTCTAGGTTAACATAGGGTTTCAAGGCACATAGTCAATATAGAGGAGAGTACCCTACTAAGATATCAGTAATTGGGTGAGGAAATGGATGGATTGAAGATAAGGAAAACATGCACAATATGACTACAAAGAGAAGCTAAGGAGCTGATCATGAATAAGAGCACTATGCTAACTAGTATCAAAACACATGCAACACTAAGCTAACAAAAAAATGGGGAAGGAAATGAAATAATCTATGCAAAATGAAAAAGATAGTTAGAGCACTCACTTGTACCTATAGGGTGGTCACTGATGCATCTATCTCTCCAGAGAAGCAACACACCGAGAGAGAATCACTATTAGGTGGAGAAGGGGAACACCATTCCTATCCTAGACTCACTATAGATGACCCAATAGTGCAAGCAATCTAACTAAGAAGAAGAGTGTCCAATCCAATCCAAGCAAAGTGCAAGATGAAACAAGATCCGAGTGAGCATATGTGAAGATGGCGCAAAAGAGCAAGGTAGGTGGAAATTCCTACGATTCAGGATTCCTTCCTTATGAGTGTCAATATGTGGTGAACATATATACAACACCATCGCTCATGGGCGATGGCATTGGCCAAGGATGGTAAATGAGGTGATGTGTCATGTAAAGTGAAAAATAAGTTTCATAGATCATGGGCATGGACGAAAAAGGTGCAAAATGGTGAGACACAAACAAGATGTCGGGAGTGAAATGTATGTGAGACCTAAGGAGACAAGGATAACTAATACAAGGAAAACTGAGGCTGAGACCAAATAACGACACTCTCTCTGTGTACTATCTCTAACCCATAATGATTATGAAAATAAGCATTCCCCATTTACGTAAGGCCCCTTAAGACATCCTCTCAAGAAATAGATGCATCAGTGACCCTTCTTTGCACACAGGAAATTGTTAGTAACAAGTATGAAAGATGAAAATTAAAAAATTAGGTGTATACATATGCCCCAACCGTTGATCACTACATGTCGCAATAACAAAACATGGGGTGGTGAATGGAATGAAACAACCCATAACAATGATACTATAAGTAAGTACATAAATGAATACTAAAAGGAATAGAACAAGTGAAATATACCCACCAATACGTACCTGATAGTGTCTCTCATCCTGCCATGTGCGGGCACAATCAATGTTGCAAGAACCCTGAAGAAGTAAAATCTGAAAGGAAACACTAGAGGATCATCAGTAAAATAAGACATAAATCACCTAGTTAGGGGCCCATGGGATGGATGTCATGTTATAGTGTCGTGATGTCATAATGTCATAGATATTGTATGGTGATATGGTGTCATAAAATAGGAAAAAATTGAATATCGTCGAAAGTATGTGTGTAATAGGTCGAAATGAGAAGTATGCGATTACGGTAGAGACACAAAAAAGAGAATGTGTTACACAATTAGGAAGAAAAAATGGTGATCATTCGAAGATTTAGGATAATCACGATTTGAATATGAATATAAATTTTGAGTTTTTATAGTGATTTTGATTTTGATTTTGATTTGCTTATTACTATTTTTGGAATTGAGAGAAATGAGATCTGGAATTCCAAGTTTGGGGCATGTCAACATCATGACATGAGTACAAGGTGGTGATGGAGGATGACGAGGTGGAACATGCACGAAGGAGCAACCACAAGTAAGTTGTTGCATTTAATTTCATTGAGTAGATTATGTGTTATTTGGTCTTTTTATTTTTGGAGTCATTAACATGTCATTCTTGTCCAAAATTTCCTCATAGGGTAGGTCAGAAAAAAATGCAAGTGGGTTTGGGAGGGATTGCATTTTTATTTTTCGTTTATATATTTTTAAGAGTCAAAATTTGAAAGTTGCGACCTTTTTTAGCCATATGCCATCGACCCCTTTGAAAAGGAGGGTCGATGGCGTTGGATGGGGGAATTTTTGCTAGGGCGAGGATGAAATTTTCCATAGGGATGATGATGTAAGGGAAGATTTTCTAGGGGCTGATAACATGTAGCCAAGGGGCCTATGACATAGGAAAATTGTTGGTATAGGTTTCATGCTTTGATTTTTCACTCCAAATTGATATTACCGAATTCTAATGTTTACGTGTTATCATTTTGTGGATGCGGGAAAAGCGTAGTATCCACCTATGGTGGATTATAGACGTATTGTGGACCGAGTGCTATGTTTTTGGATTGATGTAGGTATAAGTGATCGAGTTACGAGGTTGGAGTTTTGGGGGCATCATGCAGATGCCCATGATACCATTGGATATGGATTTACTACAAATGTTTTTAGTTGCATGGGAGACTAGGTCCAACACCTTTCGGTGGTGGACAAGATAGGAGACCATGGAGATGGCATTGACCTTAGAGGATGTTCATGGTATTTTGGGGTTACCTATTGGAGGGACTCATAGATATTTCAATTTGAGCTCAAATGCTGCAGAGTAAAGATCCTTTTCCATATGGGCACCAAGAGAAACACATATGTTGAGAGTATGATATGTGTCGACTCAACACAACGCAGTGCAGGAGTTATAGATATATGAAAATTAGTGAGCAGGGGATGGTTTTGGAAAGTATAGTGTGACATAAGCGAGATGGAGCCATCATGTTGTTTTAATTGTATTATGCGGAGATGTTTTTGATTATGGGATACTGTTTAGCTGGGGCACCACCATATGAGTGCAATTGGGTCATGATTTATACAAGGTTAGGCACAAAGCATACATGGTTGTGGGACTTGTGATTTTATTGACAACTTGTATATATGAGAGGTTCCCGATGCATAGGTTGATAGAGACACCACAAGTAGTAGTAGTGAATGCCTTGAGAGTGCTTCAAAGGGCAAAAACATCAACCGTGAGGTCACTCGGATATTTATGATTTATGATGATTTGTGAGGTCACTCGATATAGGTGCCTTGTGAACTTCACCTTCTTTAAATGCATTTATGATGTTCCTTGTAAGATATTTTATTTTATTCATGCACAAACAAAATTCTACCTTATTTTCCATACTTTATTTTTGGTATTATTTTTTGTATAATGCAACTCCAGGTGGTTCTAATAGCATACCTATATTATATAAATATATGTAATATATGCCGAGAGGTATATATTACATATATTTATATATTATATAAATATATAGGTGCCTTGTGAACTTCACCTCTCGACATATTTTATATATATATATAACAAATAGAAAACTGATTTGATACACACACACACACACATGATGATGATGATGATGATTTTTGATGGTATTTAGGTATTTGATGTTTGTTGTTTTCATGTTGATTTGCTTATAATTTTCCTACTTTACACATGTATGTATGTAATGATACCATGGTATTTAGGAGTAATGGTAATACAATTAGATTGGTAAATCCGATGAGAGGGGGATTGGTAAGATAACCCAACCCACGATATGTGAAAAGCCAAGAGGTGGAACAAGGCCAAGACATCTAATGATAGGATGGAAGGGTACGATTGGGTATAGAAATCCAAGCAAGGCCATAGGCCTAAGAAAGGATGTAAAGAATAATGTGGCGATCTAATAAGAAATACTGGGGTGAATCAAAGCCAAAATATCCGAGATCGAGACTAAGGCGCTCCGGTGGTAAGAGAATCCAGGGAATACATGGTGATAAATCTAAGCGAGCGAACAACCCAGAAAATATGTAACACGATATTTAAGATAATGTGAAAAAAACAAGGGGATCAAGAGCTCAAGTTAGGGAAAAATGTAGTGTGTAAAACCCAAGTGGGGGCCGAGAGCCCAAGTGAATGCAAGGGATTAAGCCAAAGAAGGAAAATAAGATGTAATCAAGGTATTATAGATAACTAGCCACGAGGGAAAAAATATCACGATGTATTAGTGATAATGTCATCAAATTGATTCAAGATGTAACATCTAACGCGAATCATGAGGTCCTCAATGATATGTTGTGTAATAACGACTTGCCGATGAGCTTTAGATCTCCTGTGAATAAGGTATCATTGATCCGATCCTCCAGCCAAGTGAGAATATCACGCCGAACAACATTCATGGTGGGACGAGGATCAATACAAGGTGGTGGTCCTTAATAAGGTTGTGGTCTAGTCGAGTCGAGGGAAAGTGGTCGGTTCCGAGAGGAATCAGATCCACACTTCCAATTGGGGAAGATGTGTCGGGAGCGGATACTTGCTACATAGGACCTGATAGTCAACGTCGGTGTGCGTGTAATACCCATGATGAGAAAAAAATAAGGGATCTGAAGTGGAAGGCTATGTATCCTTTTTTACTTGGTTGCATTTGACCTCAACTTCAAGCTTCTTCATATGGCGTTGATAGGTTCTATAATATAAAACATCATGCCCCGTAGCCTCGTGTGATGTGCAATATGGGTCGATTATAGAGGACTGAGGATCCATAAGGGAAAGAGGTAGGGAGAGAAGTCTCATAGGCTATAGAGGGATAGTAGGAGTATCTGAGGAGGGCACTAATGTAGTTGGTGAAGGTGGTGTCGATGGAGCAATTTATTGCTCAGTCATCAAGGAATGATAGATAGGATCATCATCCATGAGATCATTGGATTCACACCAAAACCTACGAGCCAATCATCTAATTTTGTAAGGGAAATGGGTCAACTAGGTCATGGTAATACATAGAGGTGTAATTGATAGAGTAGTATGAGGCTCAGGAAATAGTTGGGAAGAAGTAGCAATTGTATTCATGGATTCCTCTTATATGAGGATGATGTTCACATTATGAGAAAATTTGGTGCGAAGGGTTTCTTGGTAACACAAACTTCTTGATCATGAATCTAGGCATAACTAGCCAAGCAAGCAAGATTTATCTAGAGAATAACCATTGTCATAATCTGATGTTGAGGAATCCACTACACAAGAATCAACTATGGTCTTTGATTAGACCACATGTTCCAGTGGGGGCTGCATTGTGCACGTGAGATGACTGCGATAATCGAAGGATCCTTATTGTGAGGTTGTAAGGAAGGAGGTAGGAGGTAGTTGGGTTATGATGATATTAGGAAGTGCCGATTCTAAGCATGACCTCATTGGGCTTGTCGTCATCCAACTCCCAAATATTGGTAAGTGTGGGCCCCCGAACGATTCGGGATGACCGAAACATTTCCACAAAGAGTATCTATAGGATAATTAAAATGTTGGTATTCTCGAAAGGGAATAAGAGACAATTCATCAAGTGTTTGGGAGCTTGTATGTCCCCTTTTGTTGGAGCATATCATAGTTCCAAGGATTAATGTCCCCTTGAATCTTATAAATATCTCCTTGGTGAGTGAATTTCACACATTGACATGCAAAAGAAGAAATGACATGTATATGATGAGTCCAAGGTCACCTTAGGAGAATATTATAAGATAGAGGAAAATTGAAGACCATGAATTTGACACGTGAGTCCTAGGGGAATGGTGATGGGTAACCAAATACACCCCATAGGAGGCATTTTTCGGTGATTGTATCCTTGACAAGTGGTTTGTGTAGATTTTAGGTTGTCAATAGAATAACCAAGATCCTTAATGAAGTCTAATAAGGCCACACACATGCTAAATCCTTTGTTAATGAGAGCATGCTTGACCGTAGTGTGATGATCTGAATTGAAATGAAAAGAGGTGAATTATCTGCAAAGCAAGAACTCATCCAAGATCACAAAAGCTATATGAAAATGAATGCAAGAATGAGCATCCGTAGTAAGATCGGTATGAATGGATAGTTCCTCACATTGTTGGTGGATGCTTTCTTCCGAGCCATGCAATGTGGGGCTTTTCCCTAAAGAGGGAGGAAAGGGAATGTTCATATCAAATAACAGAGTAATGAGAAAATCACGGTGTTGAGGCGATGTATGCATGATTTCTAAGAAGGGAACTTGGCCAAGAAGTTGGGAAAGTGTTTCAAGAGGATCCCACTCATTGTGTGTGGACTGTATAATAGGATGAGAATGTTAAGAGTTCTTATAAATAGAGCCAAAAGGAGCAAAGTGATTTAGGAGATTTTGAAACTAACTTTTGCATAGTTATTAGGACATCGACCTGTATAAGTTTGATTTACACAGGGGGAATGGTGTTTTTGGTCGAGAGATATAGATCTAGACACCATTGACCTCGTAGAAGAGATTTCCACAGAGGCCGATGACATCTAAAGGAGACAAATTTTTTCTTAGAGAAGCTTGATTTTGAGGTAAAGAGGGATATATGACCATGTGAGTTTGTAGTTGGAATGTTATATGATATTATGGTTCTACATAAGCTATGAAACATTTTACATCATTAATTACAACTATATTTTTAGGAGGATAATTTGTGTCAACTACATTGGTCGTAGTATTTTATTGTTTTTTCATAACTTCCAACGACATTATGATTGGGCATGGGGTTGGCGAAGATCTGTAGATTCTCATTATCTTGGTTGATAACTTCATGGTGATCCTTTTTGATCCGCATCACAATCTTTGACCTCTTCAATAAAAAAATCGTTAGAGAGGCAATCATTGTCAAATTGGGGACCTAGGAAGAAGATGATGGTAGCCATTTGTAGTGCACACTAATTTTCATGGGAGTAACCACAATTAGAATTCCACCAATGAACTTAATCTCATCAAGCCAATGAGGATAAGTCAAGAAGGATCCAAGATCGCGGTAAAAAAATAAGTACATGACGTTTCAACTCTTCCTTACTCAATGGTTGATGATAGTTAGCTGATTTTTTTGGTTATTAGGTTGTTGGTAAATGTTCAAAATAGTCCCATTCAAAGAAGTGAAAAGAGGAAGAGTATCAAATACTCCACAATCTATTTTGTTCTTGTTCTTAGAACGTTGAAGGATTTGGACTTGTTTGTTAGTTTTTGTCTTAAGAGGAACTTTCTTAAATTATCTCACAAGATAATCTTTCCTTTAGCTTACTCAAAGGCCTCTTCTAGGGAAGTGGGAGAAAAGGACCTCACCTTGTATAAAGGCAAGGTTCAAGAGATTGTAAGAAAAGTTGGAAGAGGCTATCATTAGGAATATTATGTTTTTCCCATGTAGATAGGGTCTTCTAACACTTGATGAAATCTGTGCTGATTAATTTTTAGATTGTTGGAAATTGATGAAAGCATTGATATTTTTTCAGGTAGATCATGATATTGGAATTCATTCATTAAGACTATCACTAAGAACTCTAGCTCAACTATGGAATTAGGAGGTAAAGTATGGTACCAATCCAAAGTATTTCCAGTGAGAGTTTTAGCTAGGAGTTTGGTGGAAGCATATGAATTGGTTCTTATCCAATACTTGTAAAGATTACCAAAGCCTTGATGTGAAGGGTGAGATCAATAGACCTGTTGTAAGAGATAGAAGGAGCAATGCCACCAATATCCATGTTAGCAATATAAGGTGCTAAAGGATCTTGTTGGACTGCTCTCAAGACTTTGTTTTGGATAGGGGTTGTGTGATGGGAACCCCATTAGGCCCATTTTACAAAGGAGGGGGTATGGTTCCCAAGAGCCCATTGTAGGGTGGTTGACTAATTGAGCCATGTTGGCTTGCATTTGGAGAAATTGAGTCTGTAGTAGCAGATTGTTGTTGGCTCATCCTATCAATAAGTTAGAGAATGAGATTGGTAGGGTTAGAATTAGAGGCATTTTAAGATGAACCTAGTTTGGTACCTTTCCTTTTTCTTTCCTATTGTTAAGTTGTTTGGAAATGAATTCAAGAAGATTCTTTCCAAACATTTTTTTGATTCATTCTTGGTGGGGAAACTAAGATAGAAAATTTTGAATCTCAGGAGGATGGTCAAAAGTATCATCATTCGATTTTCTTCTTCTTCATCCTCAGGTGGGCCATTGCAATGGGTAGAAGGATTCTTTCTAAGTGCTCTTATGACACAACAATCCATACAAAAGGGGAACTCAACTTCATGATGATATTATTCAAGAAATGTTTACACAATATAGTCCGAAGACCCTGAGACCTAGATACTCCATGATGGAGTGTTGATCTCTATGAGAAAAGGTCCTAAGATGGAGCCTACAAACATAATCGACCATGCGAAAAAAGTTTACACAAGGGCTGATGACATTTGGAAGAAGATATGGGAAAGAATAAGGGATCATCCATGCAAGCAGGCCTGTATAGGGGCGAATGACATTCAAATATGAGTAAAATTGAATATACAGGATCGCCCTTGGGTGATGGTGTATGTGTAGGTAGGTTTTGAGATTTTGTGGGTTTTGGATGCTTAGATGAGGTCAATATTGGAGATGGGTGATTTTAACAAGTTGTGCTCGATCGAAAGTTTGTAGGATTCACTTCGGGTTCACCAGAAATGTATAACAAGCCAATAATGTGTCTCAATAACTTGCACTCCTAAGTCTTCCGTTCTACAAGGGTATCGAGGAAATGAGTAAGAGACACACATGAACCGACACATAATGGTTAGATTTAAAGGGGATATAATGAGCGTAAGGGTCGTATATCTAGAGAGTAGTAATCCCTACACTAGGTCAACCTAGGGTTTACAAGGCCTGCAATCAAGATAAAGGAGATTAACCTACTAAGATATCGGTAAATGGGTGAGGAAAGGTATGGATCAAAGATAAGGCAAGAATGCAAAATATGATCTGAAAAAGAGAAGCTAAAGAGCTAATCATGAATAAGAGCGTTATGCTAACTAGTATTAAAACACATGCAACACTAAGCTAACATAAGCCAACCTATTGGGTGGTCATTGATGCATCTATCTCTCTAGAGAAGCAAAATACCGAGAGAGAATCACTATTAGGTGGAGAAGGGGAACACCATTCTTGTCCTAGACTCATTATAGATGACCCAACAGTGCAAGCAATCCAATCAAGAAGAAGAGTTTCCAATTCAATCCTAACAAAGTGCAATATGAACCAAGAGATGAGTGAGTATTTGCAAAGATGACACAAAAGAGAAAAGTAGGTGACAATTCCTAAGATTTAGGATTCCTTCCTTACGAATGTTAAGATGTGGTGAGCGTGGGCGATAAATTATGCTAATAAAAACCTTGCACCAACACCATCACCCACGGGAGATAGCGTTAATAAATGATGGTAAATAAGGCGATGTGTCATGCAAAGTGAAAAATAAGTGTTGTAGATCATGGACATGGATGAACAAGGTGTCAAATGTTGAGGCACAAACGAGATGTCGGGAGTGCAATGTGTGTGATACCTAAGGGGACAATGATAACTAATGCAAGGAAAACTAAGTCCAAGAACAAATAAAGAAAATCTCTTGTGTGTACTATCTCTAACCCATAATGATTACATGAATAATCATTCCCCATTCCCGACAGGCCCCTTAAGGCACCCGCTCAAGAAATAGATGCATCAGTGACCCTTATCTACACAAAGGAAATTGTTAGTAACAGGTATGAAAGATGAAAAGTGAAAAATTAGGTGTATACAAAGGCCATTTCAAAAGAACTTGAGATGATGTTTTGGGACTCTTTTTGTGTCGGAGTTTTAAAAATAATTAAAAAAGGACCATATGAAGACATAAAACCTATGCATATAATGACAACTTCAATTGACAATTCCATAATGGAAGAAATGTAAAATTGAAGTTACTTCATTTTCATATGAAGCAATTACATGAATAATACCCTTATATTCAAAGTGTAACTCAATCAATTTAGGTGAAATAATATCATTAATAAAATTATGGTTACATGAATTAATATACATCGATGTATGAAACCATTATAAAATGCGATTAAGGTAAAAACTTGCCTAATAGATCATTTCTATAAGCTATCAAAAATGAAGTCTCTATGAACATATGTCATACAGAAAAATGAAAGGAGGTAGATAATCATTACAGCAATTTACCTCCAACCAATAACATCAAAGTGTCCTCCACTTTCTTAACTAGAAAGCGTCCTTTCCCTTCAATGAAGGAGGAAGATAAAGACTTCCAACTATCAACATAGAATAATAAACAGAGAGAACCATGTGCATATATATTTACCCACAACCATATGAAAGTTCATCAAAATATTTCAATACCTAATATTATCAAATGATTTCTGACTACATATAGATTAAGGGGAGTGAAATGACAATGTATATAAAAATTACATTATTTTAGCCAAAGTCTTCAGGATTTTTTTAAGCTATCATCTTATGGTTTGCACTAACTCATCATAATCGTCTTCCATCACATACACACCTATATCATACATGAATTTCATAAAATTAAATAATGATGATAGGGGATAGGAGGAGAATTTGTGAAATTTGGATTCCTTTCACGAACTTTACCTCATGTTTGTTAGGTTGTGGAGCTAGATTGCTTCACAGTTAGCATGAAATGGAAAGTGACTAGAAATACAGTAACCGACATCAGTCAGGAAAAGGAGGAACCGGCCACGGTTAGGTCTAACTGGCGTCGGTTACCTGTGTGAAGCACTTTATTTTTAAGTCACAGGTTTTAATATTGTTTTTGTTTTAAAGCAAATCTATTGGATGTAATTTCATGGCTAAGTTGCCCTAAGTTTTTCTAAGCTTATATAAGCTAGAAAACTAGGGTTAACGATGAGTTGATGAGAAGAAGAGCATAATCCTTGGTTGAAAGGATGAAGAAGAAGAAGAAGAAAAAGTAAATTACATGAAGACAAGAGCTTTCATGGAGAGAAGCTGGACAAAAGGAAAGTGCAGGTAAACTATTGGTGAGAAGATGGTATTATCTTCTCTTTGTATTTCCTTTGTATTGTTTAGTCTCATGTAATGGCTTGCATAGTATCAAAAAGCACTTAGGGTTTCTTCTTGTTAGATCCACAAGTTGTTGTGAGATCTTGTTATTGCTCATTCTTGTAGATCCACATGTTGTGAGATCTTGTATTGTAGATCCATGAGATCATGTTGTATTGTTGATCCATAGGAATCTAGCATGGTAGAGGAAGTTGTCTTCATGTTTGTAGTTTGTTGCAGTGATGGAGGAGAGACTTACTTCTTGGTGCATGGTTAGGGTTGCACATTGGTAGATCTTTCTAGAGGTCTTGTTTGCAGATTCACAATACAGTGAGAGCTTGGTTGCACAGTGGTAGATGTAGGGTAGCTTCAGGTATGTGAGATCTGGTTATGTTTGAGAGGCACGGTTGTAGTGCACTCAGGTAGATCCGGTTAGAGATCTGGAGGAGACACAAGTGGTGGTATGGAGGCACGGTTTAGTGTACTCGAAAGATCCAGTTGGAGATCTAGGAGGAGGAGATACTCTTGTAGAGATACATGTACTCTTGTGCAGAAGAGTTGGTTTGTAATCTCTTGTTATATATATATATATATATATATATATATATATGAGATCTCTATCTTTGGTGGACGTAGCCCACATTGGGTGAACCACGGTACATGCTTGTTATGTGTGTGTACTTTTGTGTGATTTGGATTATTATAGTTTATACTTCCACTGCTGTAGATTTTGTGGGGAATTATTTAGATCATGTGTGCATGATTTTGTTTGTTATTAAATCATAGCACTATTCCGCAATCACAAAATTCCCAACAATGTTCAAGGTCATCAAATAGTCATAAAACATAATGTAAAACAACATAACCATGCAAACCATCAACAAGATTTATATCTTTCTTAAGACTATGAGAATCTTATCACGATTGCTAACTAACATATTTCCAAGTTTGATTACTGTATTTAATCATAACTTAGTCATTTTCAACTTTTCACGACTCTCACAAGTTCAATAAGTAAAAGTTCACTTTCAAATTTAATATTCGATTATCTTTTAAACGAGTCTTAAAGATGATACCATAAAAATAAATTATATTTTATATATAAAGTAAGGTTCCAATCATACATTACACTAGGTTATTAACTTGTATTGATGTTATTATGGGCATCCAAGTGCTTATGTGGGTATCAGTACCCGTATAAATGCTTATATGTCCACCATGACATTTAGCTTAAAAATAAGATTTCATAATCTTAAATCCAATTAAAAATACGAGAAAATAAAATAAGGATACAAAATTATTATTTCTTGTAGAAAACAATGGTTACTCCTCTGTTTCATGTTTATCTAACTTAATTATGTTAAGTTGTTCTCCGTAATGGGTATGTTTCATGACAAACTCGAAACATTATCATGTTTTCATGATTGCCATAATCTTAAGCAAATGTTAATCACCAATATACCATAATGGTTAATACTACAACTCAACTTAGTTCAAACCCACAATAGTTATTGTTTAGTACTTTTTCTTGACCAAAGCAATATTCTCTATACTACACTATCAAAAATTTCTAGACTTATAATAAATTGGAAAATATGTGTTGTTTTTAAGAAGAAAAAATCCACATTAGAACCGTGATAAAGTATCTAAAGGATATACTCATATCCAATATTCTTTAATAGCTAACCAACCCAAAACTAGGTGGTAAACTTGCATAATAAAAGAACCATAAAGTAGGTAAAGATTGCTACATTCTAATGACTAATAAATAGTCATAACAGTCTAGGTAAGGTATTAACTTATAATTGAGTGTATAAAGATACTACATATAAAATCAACCAATTACAAATGGGAAGGAGACAAAAGGATAAGAAAACAAGAAATGCATTTACATAACTTGACCCATTTCGGGCCTTCACATAATGCATTTGCTAATGAGCTTAAGGTTAGACATGGGGATTCGAAATAATCATATCACTCACCAAAGATCGACAGTCCTAAAAATGTGATTGTAAATCCAATACATATTCCTTACCAACATACTGAAATGGTTTTATTTAACACGAGTATAATAATGATCCCAAATAGGAATTCTAAAAAATCCCGAGTTCCAATTCCATGAAATAATAACATACCCAAAATGGGTTAAGTATTCATTTAAAAATGGTCCATAATAATCATCATTCATAACCCTATAGTGGTAATGTGAGGTGTAAACTAAATACTAGAATTGAAGTAAACAAACATACCCATAATGAGTATATTAAAAATCATGAATTCATTTCAAACACGCCCATAATAGGTTTATTAAAATAGATGAAAAATTAATTCATACCCAAACAAGAAGGTCAATATAACTCGCATGTAATTACTTTTCCCTAAGAATCTATGCTTCTCTCAACCTTCCAACTTTTTTGCTTGCTCACATCCAAAAGCAATTGCTTCTTCCTCTCTCCATTTTTCTTAGTGGTTACCACTTACCATTCCCTAATATATCCCCAAGCCTCCAAAAAAAACTTCCACCAAACATGTCCAACCATATTTTCCATCGAAGAGAATGGTAAAATAATTTCCCAATGCCTAACAGTTAGACCAGTTCGTAGTTCTCCATATGGACATCACATCATATAGTTTACAAACAATTAATAATAGTCCACATAAAATGTCCCACACTTTCCAATATCGGGGCTTCATAACCACTTATCATTCCAAAGTTTAGACAGTCCCCAAAGGATCCAAAGTAAAAAGTACTCAAAAAGGTTAACACAAGCCAAAGGAAATCAAAGGATCCAAAGTAATATGGTGGGAAATATTAAATTTGAATCAAACATAATGATTAGCCCAAAAAAGGTGTCACTTCCACTATGACATATGAATCACGATCACTAATACATATGAGGCATGCTTTGAAAACACACAATTAAATTCATGAAGCATCACTATCAAATATGGTGTAGGCCAATAAGGCCCATTTTAAAAATCATTATACAAAGTTAGCATCCATAACTATTAAGTTGTTTGTAAAATAATTCAAAATTTAAAATCTCATCGTTTTTGATATGACAATAGAAAATACAAGTGATAGTGTGCTAAAAATGTCTAAAGGAGATCCTTGTTTCGATAAAGGTAACAATAATATGTTATGTTACAAAGTCATTGACAACAAGATCACATTTTCTTCAAAGAAAAATCATTTAAAAATTTCAATTGAAGTAAGACATTATTTCATTGAATTATCTAAAAATATCAATCACCAATAATTTAGCGATGAATGTTATTCGGAGATGATAGATTAGAAGGAAAAAAGTAAAAATATAACACATAAAAAATACCTTTTATACAATAAGAACATAGCTAGAAAGGATACACATCCACAAGGTAATTTTTAGTATGAATTATTTTCATATACACATTCTTCAAATGAAAATACAAGTCTATTATTAATTGATTTTTTTGTTGTAATACGTGATGAAGTAATTTTTGGTTTTTAAAATGTAGAAAAAATCTCTTCAACAATAATAAGTAAATGCTAACTACTAATCATAGATTTAAACAAAGTTTTATAGTATCATGTAGAAAATAAATATGATTGATATTGTGGTGAAATGCACCATTTTATCTCAACATATCATCATATTTATTTTAGTGTAGACACTAAAATTTGGCAACTTATCCTTCAAAAATGAAAAGTTTGGCTTTGATCTCATGCTAAAACAAATGCTCACATTCTAGTCCTAATCAACACATATCTCTATCTCTCTCGACTTTATCATCTCTCTGAGACTCTTATGCCATTCATCCGGTGAATATTAATTAACCAAAGTAGTAATTAAACTCCGGAATATTTCCAAAATCTTAGCTTTTGCATCACTTGTCTACCTAGACTAAACAATACAATTGTATTCATGATTGCTGAATATCATATTTCCAAGTTTGATTACTATATTTAATCATAAGGTAGTCATTTTCAACTTTTCACAACTCTTGCAAGTCCAATAAGTAACAAATTCACATTCAAATTTAATATTAATAATATCTTGTAAAAAATTCCCATAGATGATACCATAAAAAGAAATTATGTTTTCTAGATCAAGTAAGGTTCCAATCATACATTACACTAGGTTATTAACTTGTATTAATGTCATAATGGGCATGTAAGTGCTTATGCGGGTATCAGTACCCGTATAAGTGCTTATATGTCCACCATGACATTTAGCTTAAATACTAAACTCGGAATTCATAATCTTAAATCTAATTAAAAAATACAAGAAAATAATATAAGGATTTAGAATTATTATTTCTTGTAGAACCCTATGGTTACTCGTCTATGTCTCATGTTTATCTAATTTTACTATTCCAAGGTTTTCTCCACAACGGGAATGATTCACAGTCAAACTTAGAACATTATTATATTTTCATCATTGTCATAATATTAAACAAATGTTAAACACCAATATACTAGAATGGTTATAACTATCAATAAACTTAGTTCAAACTCGTAATGGTTATCGTTTAATACTTTTCTTGACAAAAACAATATTATTTATACTAGACAATAAAAAAATGTTCGAGACTCATAACAAATCGAATAGGTGTTGTTTTTAAGAAGAAACAATCTAAATTAGAATTATGAAAAAGTCTCTAAATAGCTAACCAACCCAAATTTGGGTGGAAAATTTGCATAATAAAAGAACCTAAAGTAGGTAAATATGGCTACATTATAATAAATAACGGTCGAAATAAGGTATTAACTTATACTATAGTGTATAAAGATACTACATATAACATCAACTAATTCTAAATGGGAATGAGACAAAAGGATAAGAAAATAAGAAATGCATTTACACAACCCGATCTGTATCGGGCCTTGAATAATGCATTTGCTAATGATATTAAGACTAGAACCGCGAGGATTTGAAACAATCATACCACTCACTAACAACAAATAGTCCCAAAAATGGAATTGTAAATCCAAAACATATTCCTTACCAATAGACTAGAAATGTTTTTATTTAACACAAGTATTATAATGAGCACAAATGGGAATTCCAAAAATTTGAGTTTCGATCCCACAAAATAGGAACTTACCCAAAAATGGGCTAACTATTCATTTAAAAATGTTCCATAACAGTCATCATTCATAACCCTATAATGGTAATGTGAGGTGTTGATTTAGATTGAGGTGCAACCAAGTGGACAACAGATTACCAATGGTGCTTAATGTGATATAAAAATCAAATTCATAATGAAAGAGCCGTAAACACAAACAAATTTTATTGCTACTCCAAATTTATACAAATTAGAAAAATCCAAGAGATATGTATGCACGGAAATCTATATCTTTATTTAAAACAAGCTACTTTATAGCTATACAAGGAGAATATGAAAAGAACTGCTAAAAATAGAATATGAGGGTTATGGATGGGAACCAAAAGATCATCCTACATGGAGACCATTCATATCCACCTTAGGGATGAATTCGAAAATATAGAAGTGGAAAATACCAAAATATATCCTATTATTACTATTATTTTATTTAGTGCCCCTTGTTGGGGTCATATCTCCTAGCCCATTGACCCGTTTTACGAACCGCAAGAACCATTAGAAAGAGCATGAAACAAACTTTACGAGGGAAATTATGATGAAGATTACACTCTATTTCATCATCACTATTTTTGAAACTGCATAAACTCTCCGAGACCCTCAAAATTGTAAAATACTAAAGATGTTGAAAAACTGATAAAAATAGATTTTCAGGACTTTCCAAAAATAGATTTTCAGGACTTTCCAAAAATAGATTTTTAGAAATCTTGTTTTGGATCAGGTGTAAACAAAATACTATAATTCAAAGTAAACAAACATACCCATAATGGGTTTACTAAAATAGATCAATAATTCATTCATAGCCAAAAAAACAAGGTCAAAATAACATACATGTAATTTATTTTTCCTAGGAATATATGTTTCTCCGAGTTTTTGCTTTCTCACTTACAAAAAAAAGCTGCTTCTTCATCTTTCCATTTTTCTTGGTGAATATATAGTATATTTTTTTTTGGGGGTCGGCTTCACCTTCATTTGAAAACATCTCCTATAAAAACCTAGCTGATTCACGGGTAGTATACCTCAAGTAGCTTAACAAATTACCAATACTGTGAAATTTGAACTCGCATACCCTTAAGCACCAGAGATTCAGATTACTGTTAGCCTGTGATTGTTGACGCGTGACAAATGCAGTGTTGACGCGTGACAAGGGCATTGTTGACGTGCGACAACAGCTTTGCTTGACGCGACGACAGAGGAAGTGTTGACGCGCGACTTGGGCAAAGAAGTTGACGCGCGACAAGGGCAGTGTTGACGCGCGACAGTATATTCAGACAGTGGACGCGCGACAGGAAATGGGTTGTTGACGCGCGACAAGTGCAGAGTTGACACGTGACAAAGACCTCAGACAGGGGACGCGCGACAAGACCTCAGACACTGGACAGAGTCGCTACTTGGTTCTTTTGCTAGACGCAGGACTCTTTTCAAAATAATGGAAGGTGCCAGCTCAAAGAATACGAATAACCTAAAAGTAAGTAAGAAATCTCAGAAATCACTCTTCAAGTATTTTGGAAACTCTGCGGATACAGATATTATAAATACCAATCATATAGATGCCACCACAAAGAATCAGAATACTGACTGTGTGGAAGGTATTATTGAGGTGGACATGCATTCTACACAGTATCAAAGTCAAACAAATGAAACCTACGATAATATGCCAGATCTTGAAGATATTGTTCCTGTTGGGGTGCAACCAGAAGTGCAGCTAGATATCACAGATACAAACACTCAGCAAAATGGAAGACATAAAATCAAAATCAAACTCCGGTCCAAGAAAGAGGAAACCAGGTGATTGTGATATTGCTCAAAATTCTACTCAAAAAAGTAAAGCATTGAAAACGAACAAGAATATGTGGACCATTGGCAGGACATACAAGTTTGATTGGGCAGCTAAATTTCCATTTATTGAACCTGTACAATCATCTAATTCTGAAGAAATCCCATCTGAATGTACATGTACAATATGTACGTGGAAATTGGGAAAGCAACAAAAAATGCAACTGAAGCTGGACACTATAGAAAAACATTGTGGAAAACAATATTTAACTGTAACGGGGGCGGATGGCCAGAAAATCAAAACACATAGGTGGAAAACTGAAAAAGAATGCATGCATGTTAGATACGCAGCGGAATATGAGGCAGAGCAAAAAAAACACAGACATCTTGTTGGAAAGGGAGGAACGATCACATCGCATATTGGTAAGATGAAAGAAACAAATCTACATGCAAAATTCATACAATTCTCTACTCTTTTTCAAATACTAAAAAAAGGAAGAGCGATTTCGGATTTCCTCGATTTCAAAGTTTTGTATCAATTTAACGGAATGCTGAATGTACCTCAGTCTCATTGGTCTAAAAGTAGTGGATGGGAAATGGCAAAATGCCTCTCGATGATAGAGAAGGAAGATTTGAAAGAGAATGTAAAAAAAGCAAACTTTATCTCTCTTTCAATTGATGAAGTGACAGCAGTCGACAACACCGCATGGGTATGTATCCACATCTATACTTTAGAAAATCATATAAGGACACCTCATCAGTTGGGTGTTATGAAAATGGTTGAAAACCTAAATGCCGAAAACCTATATAAAATAGTTGTTTCTCATTTGAAAGATGTTGCTGGAATGACTGATTATGAAATTGCTACGAAGTTGGTATGCGTTGGAGCAGATGGTGCATCTGTCATGCAGGGTCACCGAACAGGGCTCTGTGTTAGATTACAAACAACAGTGGCCCCATATATGCTACCAATTCACTGTATGGCTCACAGAATGAATTTAGCGTATAAAATGGTAAGCAACCACGAAAATGTTGCTAAATTAGAAGACCTTATAAGAGAACTTCATGCCTATATGTCAAGCAGCCCAAAGCGTTTTCTCGAGTTCCAAAAATTTGCAATTGGAATTACAGATGGCAAAAAACTTCTAAAGGATGTGGAGACTAGATGGATCTCTTTGTATGAACCTACATGCAGAGTTCGTGAGGAGTATCCTTCATTGGTTGGTTTCATGCACAAATACCGTCATGAAGTTGATAGGGCAAGGGACTTGTTGTTCCGTTTAACTGATTTGGAGACATTGCTTACATTGGTTGGTATTCTTCCAATGTTAAAGGAGATCAATACACTGATGAAGCATGCACAGGGCAGATTAATCTATATTGTGGATTTTATACGGATGAGAAAAATGGTATGTCAAAGTCTTGATATATTGTACTGTCCCAGATAGTTTTGATGCACCTGTTTTTGAAAATTGGAAAGATTTATTAGATCTTAAAAATCCTAACACCTTTTTGAGATTTAATATCCACGATCACCTCTGCATCACTGTTAATGGGAGGGAAATACCAATGCACATTTTGCAAAAACGTCAAGATATTACAGGATCGGAACGAGAAGATGTTCCCGTGACACGTAATTTGTTTGAGTCTGTTATAGTTGAAACAAGAATAAAGCTTAAAAAATTTTTTAAAAACCTTGTCATCAGAAATTAGGGAACGTTTCTGTAAAGATAAAATTCTGGAAGCCATGGGTGTGATGAATCCTAATTTTTGGAATACTGAAGGTGGCCGTGCAGACTTTGTCAGAAAGCATTTCCATAAATCAATGGGTACAATAATGGAACAATTTACAAAGACGTCAGAGCTCAAGGGTATGGAAATCAAAGGTATACTGAATGCCGATTTATTAAAGTTTCAGTCAACAAATTTTGCAACAACAATGAGGAACCAATATAAGAATTTAGATCAACCTTAAAAGTGGTGCTATTACAAGGCTGTGGCGAGGAATCTATCAAAGTTCTATCTTACAAGAAGATATCAGTGAATATTTCAGATTATATGAGTTATGCCAAACAATGATTTTGGGGTCTGTGGAGGATGAAAGGGTTTTCAGTGCATTGTCATTTATAAAATCAAAACTGAGAAACAGGTTGGATAAAAATCTGGAAAGTTGCATGAGGTGTTATGTTTCTCGATACTCCATCGAAACCTTTCCGTTCGACAGAGCAATTGCGCACTGGAATTCCCTTTGCGAAAGAAGAGGTGTGAATAATACAGCTACAAGTACAAATATTCCCAACCTTGAGAGTGTAATTGGCTCTTCGTCACATTCTACAGAAGACAACATCGAGTTTGATGAAGCTATTGATAATGGATTGTTTCAACTTTAAATAGGTATCTTCTTTATCTATCTTTTATCTTTATCATTAAAGATGTTACAGGTCTATATACTAAAAATGTCAGGCAATTCACCCATCTATCTACTAATCCATTTCTCGTGTTGGGTTTTTTTAAAACACAGATCTAGCTCATTACCAGTGGCAGTGATGATTTCAACTTTAAGGAGGTATCTTTTTCCCCTTAATCTTATTGTTTGTTACTATTCATTTTTTTCAGCTCTGGTTATCATTAAAGATGTTACAGGTCTATGTATTTACATTTAGTTAAATACAATCTTTTTATTTTTTGAAAACGTGGGTTGACATCCGTCCGAGGAAGCTGTTACTTCTCGGGACTGACAATGTCAGGCAACTCACCCATCTATCTACTAATCCATTTTTTGTGTTGAATTTTTTTAAGACAAAGATCTAGCACATTACCGGTGATGATTTCAATTTTAAATAGGTATCTTCTTCAACATAATCTTATTGTTTGTTACTTTACATTTTTTCAGCTCTTGTTATCATTAAAGATGTTACAGGTCTAATTCTATATATTTACATTTATTTAAAGATATTGTTGGTCTATATATTTAAAGATGTTGCTGGCACTTCTCAGGACTGACAATGTCAGGCAACTCACCCCTCTATCTACAATGTCAGGTAAAACAAAGATCTAGCACGTTACCCTTGATGATTTCACAGCAATCTAATACGCAAGAGGTAAGCTAAACCCTATCATATTTGCAATTATGTTTAATTTCTTACCAGTGATGATTCTTTCTTGATTTCTTAGAATTATATTTAATTTATTTTTTATATGTGCAAAATCCTTTGATATATTTTTTTAACTGTGGGATAAACAATACATTATACAATTTTAAATATAAGTCCACATAAAATTCCTCATCATCCATATATATCATATCATCACCATATCATTATCATATCCTGACTCCTGACACTACAATTATTATTAACACAATTATTTATCTAATTTAAATTTATTAAAACAATTCATTTTTTTAAAATAATTCATAATCATATCATTACAATTCTATTCGTTCTAATGTCATCTATATCCATTCTAATCATTAATGTCATCTATATCCATTATAACACATTCCATTTATTTATCATCTATATCCATTCTAATGACATTATGATCATATCGTTACAAGTATAGAGAATAATTATCTTAAAACAAGTACAAAAGTCTAGAGAAGAAGAATTACTGTGCTTGATGATAAATCTACGTCCACATTAAATTGATCATCGTCCATATATATCATATCATTATCGTCATTCATCGTCTTTCATCATCATCTATCATTAATTATCAATTATCATCATTCATCATCTACGTCCACATACAATTCATGACAATGCAAGTAAACAAGAAACATACATATAATTCATGATAATCACCATCTAATGCAATTAAAATTAAAGATTGTATATAAATCCATATAATTAAATTCAAATACCATAGTACATACTCAATAGTAGAAGTTTTCAAATTCAATATTTAAAGTTTCCTCAATAATAAAAGTTTCTAGTTTTCAAAACCCTCTTTTTCTTTATCCAATTCTACTCCTCTGCTCTCTTCCCCAACGGCTTCTTCCACTATGGTTGTACCTCTTTCCCCAACACCAGAAATAACCCCTGAACTTATAAGATCTTCCGCAGCACTATCCAGATTTTTAAAATTCTTTCTTCTTGATTTGTCGCATCTCCATGCGACAACAAATTTGGATCAGCTGCTGCTTTAGCTTTGAATAATATGTCAGGGTCGAAACCATGCTCTTTAATTATCCGCTTTAGTGTATTGTTTTGTTTGTTAACCAAAACAATATTTTGCTTCAAATTTTTTGCTGCGGATAAGTTGTTCTTTGTTGTTTCCAAGTGAACTTGCAAAACCTTCACCTGACTCTTCAAATTTTCATATTTCAACTGCACAAAAAGAGTAATGTCAATTCAAAATATTACTAAAAAATGAAAATTTCAAATTAACAAGAATGATTGTTTGAATGTAATAGTACTTACAACCGCTCTATCTCTTTCGGCATTTGCGATTGCTACCAAATCCTTGTCCTTGGACCATTTGTTAAAATATGCCTGGGCCTCGGCACTAATATTTTCCAATTTGTTTAATGACTTATCTAAAATGTCATCTTTATAGTTGTTGTTATACGTGACAGTCCCACTTCTTACTTGGGTAAGTAAGGAATCCATCTTCGCAGGTTGATTCTGGACTGCAGCGTATAAACTATCCCGTTGCCAATAATTTTCATAACGACTAATAATCTCATTGATAAGAACTTTAGCCCTTCTCTCCCATTCTATAAGCTGATTGATATGAGGAAGAATAAACTCACTGACATGGGATTGACAATCATAACCAATTAAGTTCTCCAAAGGAAAAGGTGGCAACTGTTCACTATCTGAATCTGATGAAGACGATCTTGCTGGAGAAGTATGGGGGCTTTCAGCAAGATCAACTGCTACTTGTTTCTGCCTTTGGGTGGGCTGATCCTGTTTGTGAAAAAATTAATCAAGATTTAGATAAATAAATTTAAATCGAAATGTAATTCAAAATTGTAAAGCATATTTAAATTGAAATTTGAAGTATACTGCTTGGCCTTGAATCATCTCGCGGGTATCGAAAAAACCAGTTGGGTCATTGCTATCAATGCCCAAATAATCTTCATCTAAATTTATATTGTTCAAAATAGATATGCCCATTGCACTGGGCAAGCCACCAAGTGAGAGAGTTGGAATTCGAAAGGAGGAGGCAATGTTTAGTGTCCCACTAGGGGCCGGAGCAAAAGGCATGCGTTTACCAATGTTCTTTTTCACTGTTCCTCTGGTTGGCATTTTAAAAATTATTGGTTGAGTGGGTGTCGGTGCCGCGGTTTGATCAGGACTGACATGTGCTGAAAAGTACAAGAAAAAAATGAAAAATAGGAAAACAATTCATAAAGTCAAAAATTTCGAAATTAAACGTACTATCGAAGAGTTGTACCTTGTTGTCGAGGGGTTGTTTTTCTCGGTGCTACGGGTGGCCTTGTAGGAGTTGTACTCAGTGTCTGTTCAGAAGATATGAATGCATGCGACTGTATGGAGTGAGTTGGGGAAGAAGGTTGAGTTTGTGAAACAGTGTATGTTCCAAAGTCCCTGCAATTCATCAATATTAAATGTTGTCAATTCATTTGGTTAAAATTTAAATTGAAAAATAAATATGCAACTTTGGAATTTGTAAATAATATATGAGAAGGTATTACTTCTCTGGCGTTTAACGAGTTCAAACTGTTGAGGGTTTGGAGAGGAGTGAGCTTCCATTTCAGATTGGGAGTCCCCCGAAGCCTCAGCGTGTTGTTGGCCTCTTCCTCTCGATAACGCCTTTTTTCGGGGAAGGGCTTCAATAAATCTTCTCTGCAAAACATTAAAATTTAAGTTTTAATAACTGTGCACTGTAATGTCGAAAATTGAAATACAATTACAAACTAAATAGTTTATACCTGTTGTTCTTCAAACGGAATTGACAACTTCATCAACTCCTCATCAGTGCAAGTAGGAATTTTTTTATCTTTTAAATTTAAAAGTGCCTCATAATAAAGGCCGAGGAGATAGTTTGTTGAATAAATGAAAGGTTTTTCTGAAAGTTTTGAATTTGTTATGTCAGTTCTTATTTTTTTGGATAGATATGTGCACCAATCAATTTTTGTTTTGAGATAGTGGCAACAATGTATGCAATGGCCCAATTTGGTATATCAGTTTGGCGACCCTGCAAAACAATTCTGGATTGAAAAAATGAAATAAGTGCAGCAAGAAAGTGGTGTGCAATTGATTGTGTATCCACACCACGCCTGGATTTATTGACATGGGCTGCAAATGCGAAACAGTGAAAATTACTATAAATTTATAACAACAAATTGTATCAGAATAAAAAACAGAATAAAAAATATGAATTAAAATGAATTATACTTACAATCAACATGGAAACCGAACGTTGATTCGAGAAATTTCTTGTCTTCTTCCAGGAGTGTTGCCTTGGTTGTAACAATTGGTAAATTTTTGAACGGAAGGCCCGTAAACCGATGGATGTCATTTGCTTCGATACTGAATTGGAACATTCGGCCATCGTTCAGAGTCACATAAAAAATGCCGTCCTCTGAATTGTAGGATGACAGAAGGTAATTCAAAATATCCGGATCTGTTTCGAAATGGGGCATATTAACGAGCCCTGTAAATTCACACGCATCCATCAAATCTTTATATTCTGAAGACATCTTTAAAACAGTATGGATGTGAGGGCATAAGGGATTCCTGTAGTTGATCTTGGAAATCGATTGAATTGGATTCTCTTGATTTTTTTGCTGAACTTGCAGTTGGGAAGCATGTGAAGTCGACATTATAGTTGTACTTGCATCTTTGACAACGATTGAGACCTGTAAAAATTCAAGAGCGGGAAGGTGAAAATGAGAAAATGACCGGTTGAAGGGTATTTATAGGCTAAATCGGGCGTCAATGGCTTCAATTGATGCGTCGTCAATGGTCTTAGCTGACGCGCGATCGTGATAGTGCGCGTGATGGCGCGTCGTAGTTTATTGAAGCATCCAAGGTCGATGCGTCAGAGGATCCAGTGACACGCGTCAATAGGATCCAGTGACGCGCGTCAATCGAGGATCGCGTCAGTGATCGCGTCAATCGATGGATCCAGTGACGACGCGTCATAGGAGCGCGCGACGCGCGTCAATAGATCGATGATGCGTCATGGAGCGATGACGCGCGTCGGTGGGAGCCGATGACGCGCGCATCAATGGAGCCGATGTGACGCGCGCGTCAATTGGAGCCAGTGACGCGCGTCATCGGTGGAGCGATGATGCGCGTCGTCGGTGGAGCGATGATGAGCGTCGGTGGAGCGGTGAGCCGATGACGCGTCAATGGAGCCATGGACGCGTCGCGTCAGACCATTGACGTTCCATTGACGCGTGTCAGGAGTGATTATTGACGTCTTGTTGTCGCACGTCAATGATGGAGCCATGAAAAACCAGTGAAATTTTTGTTTTGGAATACTGTCAAATTCACCTTTCGCTGAAACTGGTTCCGGGGATATTCGCCAGGTATTTTCCACCTACAATTTTATAGACGTAATATGAATAACATACATTTATACTCCACTCCGGTGTAAGTTAGAAAATAAAAAAAGTCATAAAAAAATCTAACCTCTAAATAAACTCATCATATAATAGGAAATAATTGTTATTTTTCTCACCATGTGAGTGTGTGAGTGCGGGGCCGAATTAAAGGTTGGGAGCGCCCTAGGCAATAGTTTGAGTGGGCGCCCTCCTCAAAAATTTATTTAATATTTTTTTCCATAAAGTAAATAAATAAAATTTGTCTATATTTTTGTATTTTTAAATTTACATCATGGTCATAATAAAATAATAATAAAAATATATTATTAAATTATCACGGAAGGATGAAAAATATTCTGTGGATGGAAAAAATTAATCGTAGGAGATGCTTAGAATGCAAAAAATACAATATTTTATACAAGGCTTCTTACAAGTCTGATTTAGCCATATCAAGTAGGTGAAAAGAACTCTATCCTTAAATAAAGCACCATTTTTGGCAAACAAACAAAAATGTTTATGTAGCTCCCATGGTTTTGTGAAGAGTCATATTTGGATTAGGCCTACGGATTCCTCTATAAAAAAATAGAAATTTCCCCAAAAATTAAGAATAGAAAATTAAATACTTTTTTCCTTTAATTATACTCACCTCTACTAGATACACTAGCAACATTATAAAAATACATTAACCTTTTTCTAGAACAAATTACACACCTACATAATCTGGAGCTACATCAGAGAATGGGTAACAATACCAAAAAAATCATATGTGCTTATAAATATGTGATATTTTCTTTTACTTGCAAAAATATTACAATTTTTTTTATGTGTATGCGTGAAATTTATGTTACTATACAATAATATCTATAAATGGGTTGATCAATATTAATTCTTCAGATAAATTATTTTAAAGTTAAGTTCTAAAATTAACCGATAAAAAGGAAATTTTTAGATTCAGGCGCCCGACTGTTGGCTGCCCTAGGCAACTGCCTAGTTTGCCTAAGGCTTAATCCCCCTCGTGTGAGTGGTTATCATTTTACCTTCTTATTTCAAGTTCAATGCGCTTGATCCGTGAGCTTCTCCCCAATGATTCTCTCCCTCTACATGTATAACATTTCAACGAGGGTATACCTATTCATGCATCCACCTCATTCATCAAATAAGTATTTAGCACTTATATTAGGAAAAATACATTATTTTCATATAGAATGAAATCCATGATAGAAATATTATGATTTCTAAGTTGAACCACTTAACCATAATTCATCATTTTGCATATGATTAAATTAAAAAAAACCATTTTTATTAATTGTAGAAAATGGGATGTGACACATCAAATGACCAAATTGCAATAAATTTATTATAAATTCCATTTGAATTATCAAAACAAGAGGTTTGTCAACAACAAAATTTTTAATCAACACACCAATTTTATGTGTATCACAATAAGATAATGCAAAAGTACTACTAAGAAACATCTATATATATATAATACCTTTAGCATTTATATTCTAGTTAACAAAATAATACAAAAATTGAGAATGAGAGCACTCAAACTTTACTATAAAGTTGTCCCTACATCGATACCTTACAACAATCAATTATTTCAAGATGTCTATTCCAATAAATACCATTATAAACTAAGTTTTATGATACATTCTTGTTGATGGATATGAATTAGTATATTTTTCCTACAACACACCCCACATGTATAGACTATAAATGCAAACAATAATTAAGGAGAGAAACAAAGAAATCAATCAAGCACAAATATGGAATACCAAAATTTTAATTAGATAAAACCTGCTCATTCAAAATTTGAAACTAACCGTTTTTATATGACAATAGAAAGTACAAGTGTCCTTAAATAATGTCAATATAAAATAAAAGTGAAAGTGTGCTAAACTACAATTGAAGTAAGACATTATTTCATTAAATTATATAAGAATACCGATCACCAATAATTTAGCTATTAATGTTGTTCATACATGATAGATTGGAAGGACATAAGGAAAAAATATAACACAAACAAATTACCTTTTATGCAATAAGAACATAGCTAGAGAGGATGCACATCCATAAGGTAATTTGTAGAATGAATTATTTTCATATGCACATTATTCACTTGTAAATACAAGTAAATAAAAATATATACCTTTAATTATTTTTGTTGAAATACCTAATGAAGTAATTTTTGGTTTCTAAAATGTAGAAAAATCTCTTCAACAATAATAAATAAACACCAACTACTACTCCCATATTTAAACAAAGTCTTATAATATCATGCAAATAAGAAATATGATTGATATTATGGTGAAATGCACCATTTTATCTCAACATATCATCATATTTATTTTAGTAAAGACACTAAAATTTGGAAACTTATCCTTTAGAAATGAAAAATTTGGCTTCGGTCTTATGCTAAAACAAATGCTTACATTCTAATCCCAATCAAAACATCTCTCTCTTGCCTTTATCATCTCTACAAAATCCCCTACCATTCTTACGGTGAATATTAATTAACCAAAGTAGTAATTAAACTTCCGGAATCTTTCCAAAAGCTTAGCTTCTCCATCACTTTCTACAGGCAAGACCGTACATTCTAGTCCATAATCGACTATGGTCTTAGCCACCATGTACGGTCATAAATTCCTCCATATAACAATTTTTTTCAAATTTTGAAATCATTATGTGATCTGGTTCATCTTACTAGGTCAAACATAATGCTAATAAACAATTCAATTACACTTTATTACTCACTCGACACTTTCATGATATCCTATTAAAAATATCAAAACTAAAACACCCAAGTCTCTCCTCAATATTCCTAAAGTGGTTGCACATCAATTAGAGAGACCAATATAGTAGGTCTAAAGAACTCAAATAGGTCAAAGAGTATACCTTCCTCCATTATCAAGACTCAAAGAGAAAAGAGCAATGTATTAACAAGGCAAAAGACACTCCAAAAATTATCAAATAATAAAATTTTCAAACTAGTTGCATCCACATAGATATCACATGCTAGATAGAGAGAATCGCATTTGGTTTGAGGCCTCTTTAGAATACTTCAAAAGTAGGTAGTTTAAAAATTTTAGTTCAACCCAAACACTAATATTTTTATAGGGTATTCCACCCATGATTATGGTTTGATTTTGGATCACATCATTAGCATGGTTTCAAAATTGTGTGACACTAGTGTTTTAGAGTGACAATCATCAAAGTCACTCTTAGTTACAAAAAAATTTACTGAGGGTCCCACTATGCACAAATCCAAGACCGTATGGAAAAGGTCGAATCATGAGACACTAAAATATGGTAGCTTGTCCTTGTGCAATGCCAAGTTTGACTTTGTTCCATGTCAAGACAAATGATCACATTTAGAATTCAATCTCATCATCTCTCTATCCATTCTACAACTTGCTTATCTTTACACAATGCTATTTCAAAAATCTAGAAATATTATTCAATCAAAGAGGCATAAAACATCTGATATTCATTACATAAATTTTAGTTTAGGAGTTTCTCTCTCCTATCCCAAACTCTGTATGGAGGGATTAGGATGTGGGGTCCAGCTTTTGACGACATGTATGACTCTCACCCTTATCAATCATTGACTCCGATTTCAATGTTAAATAATTCCTTAGGTCATTTAATCTTCCTAGGGCTGGCCTTGTCATAATATCTCACCTATGAATACTATATAAGCAAGTCATTATCACATTACAACTAGCTTGACATTCTTACAAAGATTCTTTACAAAAATCATTCCAAAAGCACTCAAAGGGTTCCTAAATCTACTCAAATTAGTCACACATCATCTAGGGAAGTCTCTACTACAATTATGAGTGACTCAACTAGGTCAAGGAGTCTAGCTTCACCAATATGCAAGCATACAAATATCATAGAGCTATTTCCTAATCATGAGAAAAGACACTCAAGCATTGCACAAGAGTTCCAATCAACATAAGGGTTATGTCATATAGTTATGTCACTCCACATATCACTACTACCGTGTTGGGTACAATCTATATTACACAACTAGCCCACTATCTTAGTGTCAAGAGACATAAGTTAACTCCTATGAGGTTAGTTAGCTTTACACAATTACACAAACACCTAGGAGAAGTACATGAGGATCGATTCTACATTGAGGATATATAGTGCAATGCTTTGGGATTGGTTCAAAACTACGATTTTAAATTCCTAGGGTAGTCCATCCTCAACACACACACACATGTTTTTATCCTTTGATTTGTTAATGCTTTGATGAAGGGGTTTGCAAGTCGGTGTTTATAATTTTTTTGATCATCACATGTCATCCCGAGGTTGTGCAAACAAGAGAGACACACAATGAACACCATTTTTAGAAAAGAAAAGAACCCAAAAAGTTTTAGAGCTCAACTATCTATTGATCCAAGACTATATAGTCTTTGTATTGGATAATACACCTCATTCCTAGACTGTAAAAAAATAATATACAGTCCTAAAATAACAAATTTTCTAGTCTTAGAATCTTCTATGTAGAATCTAGAGTTCTAGATCATCTTGTTCTACTACCTAGAACATCCATATCATTCCAAAATATTCTTTAACAAGCTAAGTATCTATCTTATCTTGTATTTTGAACAAGTTACTTATCATTTATCAATTTCTTAGTTCATTTCAATTTTTAATGTATTATTTTATTCATGCATAATCGATGTTAGTAGTTAATTAGATTAGAATAGTCCACATGTTTCTAATCCTTACACATTTCCATAGAAATTAATTAGGGTGTAAACATTTGGTGAACTTGATGAGCAATTGAATATTCAACCTTCTTTTAAGACCTAGTTTCCATAGGTTCCATCTCTACATTTTTATTGATTCAAACATGATTCTCATCTTTCACATGTCTTAAAACTAGTTTTCACCATTTTCCTTAAGGTATCATGGTTGGTGCTACTCTTTGGGTCTCTTTCTAGGGATTCCTAATTTCCAACACAATTGTTTTACATATTTCAAAACAAATGGATCTATTATAAAATTACTTTGAAAATTTAACCAAGTTTTATATAATTAATGAAAACCTCTTTTTGTTTGCCCTAATTCTTAGCACATTTTTTGGAAATGTAATATTAGTATTTTTAGTGATAAAGGATTAATAAAAAAATTATACACCTTTTTGAAACTCACATGGAGGTTATAATTTTTAATGTTTAGATCCTTAAATTCCTCTTTTTGTTTCGTAAAATTCACTATTTATTTTTATAAATATGCATTTTATTGATTTAATAACGACTACTTTTTGCTACACATCGCTTTTGGTGTTCCTTTTATTCTTGGGCATATCTAGAACATAATGAATCATTTTAAAATTAATTGGAGGATTTTATTTATTTTTGTATGTTTAATGAAAACTTATTTTTGTTAGACACAATTTATATAATTTTTTTGAAAATTTAAAATCACTATTTTGATAATTACTTAGGCACAATCAACAAAATATTACTTTTTGTCATATGCGTGGGAGATTTTTATTTCCCATATTTATATTGATAAAATCATTTTTTGGTTTTATTCAATGCATTGTTTATTATCATAAATAGTCGTTTCAATAATTTAACAATGGTTACTTTTTGCTAAACTCAACTTTATGGGTCTCATCCTCTAGGGTCTCTTGACCGTATCGGCATTCCATGTGCTGATTAGTATTATTTCTTACCTAATTGGATGTTGTTATAAAATTTTATACCATCCTATACCATACTAGAAATCATCAAGATTCCTTATATGATTTCACACATGCAAACATACTATCTTGGAAGTATTCTAACAAATGATGCTCCCTGTTGATACGAAACCTTCCCATGTGGATTTAATTTTGAGATGTATTCCAACCATTTATATTAATAGTGATGACATATTTTATAAATATATCCTAGAGTCTATTCAATTATTAAAAAATTATTTTCAAGCCCAATTTCAAGCCCAATTTCAAGCCATGTATTGAAATAAAATCTCTCAAGGATGAGATAGCGCATCTAAAGGATTCTTCCAATGCCCATGTCAATAATATATCTATGCATTGTGATCAATAGAGTTCTAATGTACTAAAAAGAAATGTTATAAATTTTTTATGCATGATACATATTCTCATACAAGTGAAGCAAAAGTCCTACATAGAGGAAACAATGTGTATGTTCCACAAGATTAATCTCAAATACTAAGGTAAATAGAACCCAAAGAACCCCTTTGGCTCGATAAGAATACTAGAAAACATGATATACTATATGATCTACTTGATAAGAGATTAATCCGTTTGTTACGTACTCATTACTATCCCCATACCATCTAAAAAATCAAAGGTAAACCAATTTGTAATTATCATAGAATTGACATACATTGTTATAACTATTTTTATGCTTTACTGATGAAGAATCCAACAATTTTAGAGTAATAAATTTATTTCCTTTGATACATGACATTCTACTATGCAATCATCTCAAGTCCCTAAATATAAATGGATACCATACTATGTAAAATATATATTAGATGAGCATACTACGATACTTGAATGATACACCTTTGGATATACAACAAGAGTCGTCTAATCACAAAGAGGATAATAATGCAATACCTCCTTGAAAGAGCCACTCTTAGCGATAAAATTACATTGACTTTGTATAAAATGAAAATGGAAGCAATACCAATCGATCTTGAATAATTTCACATGACCTTAGAGTATTTAGAGCATACATAAGACCAATTAGGGGGAAACACAATAATGGATTCTATAGACATCTCTATTCCTCCAAAATAAATTGAGAAAAATTCTACTTCAGGATGATAATATTGATTGGGATACTATGTAAAAGGCACATATGAATGATGCTAATTACTATGAACAATTTGATATGTCAAATGAAATTTTGGGCATATTAGATTTTAATCCCATTTGACATGAGTGATGATGAAAAAATTGATACACCAAGCGAGCCTTTACATGAAGTCAATATTCCTTTCTTTAATAGCGATGATTATTTCCTTATCCATGATGGCCCCAGGGATTTCTGAATAGATCAATTTAAAATTATTGCTCATATTCGCCAAGTGATGGAAAAGAGACTCCACTAAGTAATCCCTAAGACCACCGTTTCCGAGTCTAATACAATGGATGAAAAAGCTGGTTGATTTTTGCTTATATTTCTTTGAAGGCCTTTACGAAATCTACAATCTTCCCTTTATGGGGATATTACATTTGTTGGCACCTCTTAGGGATAACTAGACTCTCTTTAGCTCTGTGGTCGATCACGACCTCTCAACTCGGTCCCTTCGGCCGACTAAATCTACTTTGACCCTTTGGTCGACTAACTCAACCCCTTAGTGGTCTCTCTTTTAACCTTAACTCCACCTTCTCAAACACCACTACCAACAACAACCTTCTCGTTGGAGATCTTACCTCCTATTTATAGTTGCACACACACAGATCCTTCCCGCTTCTCTCTCCTCGACCCGGATCCTATAATTTTCCCTCGAACTTCAAATTTGAACTAAGTTTCTTAAATAATCTTATCCACATAATTTTTTCTTAGTTAATCCCCTTGTGCCACCTATCCCGATGGTTGGATCCTCCTTATAAGCCATTCCATTATCCGGTCACCATCAACCACGTGACCCACATATTCATTTTGTTTATCCTTTCTTTTTCTTGTTATTCTTTGCATCTTTATCTCCTTGGGCCTCGTTTCTCATGCTTTTTTTGTATTCTCCTCCTCATACTATGCTCTTCATCAATGTCTTCGCGTGCTTCCTTTGCTTCCCTTTACATTGTTAGTGCCTTCTTGCGCACACATTTTTGACTGCGCCCTTCCTCACAGTGTCTACATCTTCTCTTGAACAAGTCCTTTGGTCTTATTTTCACTATATGTGCACAATATTGCATGCCATCTTTGACCTATGCATCATCCTTCGTGCTTAATCCCCTTTATGCGAGTTAGGCCAATATCTATCTTCCCATCACTCTTCTTCCATGATCTTCCATCCTTCACTTGGTAGCTCCTTATTTTTCTATTCATCTCCTTCCTTGGCGACTTCTATTCACCTTTAAATTTTGAGATCTACTTGGATATCATCCTCCTCTTCTTTCCTTATACTCTATTCTTTGCATGATTCTTCCGTAGCTTTCTCCTTGTCTTTGCTTCTCTTGAATTTCCATTGGGAAACTCCTTCCTTGCATGATTATCCGTTGTACTTCTCCTCTTGTGCATGCTCTTACGCACACTATGTTTCCCATAGGACCTCTCTCCAGCCTCTCATGTATTTTTGTGCACCTTGTTTCATGTGCACTCTAGCAACCTCTCTTGCAATTACTCTGCAATGTTGTCCCTAAGAAAAAACCTAGTTATAATGGCACTCCCATCATTGTTCTTATCTCTTAGCAATCCCCTTCATTTTTCTCCTACACTTCATTTAATTATTGCATGCATTTTCCTTCTCTTGTGTAGGTTTTTTCTAAGTCCTAGGATGCCCTTGTATGACCAAGATTATACCAAAATCAATGGATGCATAAATTGAATCTAGATTTTCCTTTAATTGGTTATACAAATATAATTATATGCCATGTATTGTAATCTAGTGATTTCATCTTGAAATTCTATACATATGCACCAATATATGACCCCTTCTTACATACTTATGGGAACATGCATATATACCTTCCTTATTTTACAAGAATAGGTTTCATTGTACTACATATGACCCTATGTACTTTGGTAATGGCAATTCTTCCAATATTTTTGTTAATGATAGCCTTTATTAACACATGATATAAAGACAACTATTCAATCACAATGGGATAAAATACACTAGTAATCAAATGCAATCTCTTAAGAAAAAATGTTCTAATAAAAAAATCTCAATTCTAAGTCCTCTACTCATGCTATTTATAATGTGTCTACAAATCTCTAATTTTATATCATAACATGATTTTTCTATAATTTATACATGATTATCCTTATTCTACTATGACATATTTGAGGCCTATACCTCCTTTGGGGTTCATGTTTCTCCATGACAAGACTCTTATTGGGTAGATATTGTGCTATCCCCATTTATTGTACATAGTTATTTTCAAAACACTATAAAACATTTAAATAATCACATAATATGAAAGCATTCAAATATGCAAAAAATACAAAATCAGGACATGTTCTAGTTTACTTGGCTATCATGTTACTTTATACATGATGTCTTCACTTTGATTTGATACATATCATATTTATTCTTTACACACATACATTCATGAGGTATCTTGAGCTTGATGAAAGAAACTCACAAATTGTTACACGATGATATGATATGTTATCCAATTTTGTGCACATGTAGAATTGGACAACTCAAAATGGACTTAGTCATTTTAACAATTAAAACCTTGAATTAGGGTTACCAATCAATAAGAACATTACACATATCTAAATAACCCTTAAAAATTCATAAAAAAATGTTGATAGAGGTGTTTGATACCTCATCGAAGGTTGAAGGTGGTTTTAGGATTCATAAGTGTACAAAGAAGAAGTTGTCCTCCATTCACACTTTGCGAGACACTGCCATCTTGGAGTTTAAAACCAATTTTACAATTTTCTTGCATTTCCAAGTTTTATTAGCAGTATATGTTACTTTGGTGGATTGGATAACCTTATTTGAATATAGAGGAAACTCGTCAAATTGAAAATTGTTTTGATATAGAGGGAATCATGTCCTTAAGAAGGATTGTAGTACTTAATATCAATAGGATATAACACAAAATTCTCTAAACCCTACATTAGTATGTAATGATTTTTATCATATGTTGGATGAACCAACTTATTGGTGGGATTAGAGGCATTTTGAGTGGGTTATTGTGAGGCTTTGAGAGGATTGGAGGTAGAAGTTTTGGGAATTAAGGATTGTTTTTATGTCATGGGGGCTATGGTTATTGTGGAAAGATATCATTTTGGTTGAACTAACATTGATTTCCTTTCCATGGGTGTTATCATTGGGTAGAGTATGGATGCCACTATTGGTTCTAGTTTTTCATTTCCATGGGTATTGATGCCAATTTATTTGTTGGTTTAGTGAATTCTAATATGGAATTTGGTTTAGCATTTGATTTATATGTTATACTAATTTTTATGAGCATCATATAGTGTATTAGAATATTGAGAATTAAAAGACAAAACATATTGAGGCATTACTTGAATTTTACTTTTGGTTGACTAGGATCTCCTTGTTCCACAAAGTGCAATTTTCCTCCTTCATACTCAATCAATCTAAATTCAGGGAACACTATGTTTGTCTTATAAAATGATCTTTATACTTTGATATAAGTGTAATAAAATTTATTCTTTTGATATTCGGATATATAATCAATGCCTTCTCTGCCTCTTCCTAATTTCTTTATGTACACAATGCATAGAGTTTGGTTCCATGTGGCTGATGATACCTTGTTTCGTGTCTTTCAATAGAATAGTGAGTTCCATTCTTGATACTCATGCTAATTATTTTGAAGAGGGAAATCCTTTGTTGCTTCATATATTTTTTTATTGAGGACCTTGAATACTTTTCGTAGATATCTTCAAATGTTAAGCATGATATATCACCTATACTTCAATAAGGTATAAACATTCCATGCACTCTTTGCTATTCCACATAAAAATATCAAATTATTGTATTCTTGATCCAATCTATTTGCTTATATTTCTATAGACAAAACACAAATATTTCTATATAATCTTTCAGTGGGTTTTCCTCTTTTTGAGTCATTTGAAAGATGTCATCTCCTCTAAGGTTTTTATGAAACAATCTTGATATTTTAGAAGGATTTTTCCTTCATTTTTATCCAATTAGTCATAACATCCCTAGCTAATCCCATGAACCATCATAATGTATCATCTTTAAGAGTTTCTAGAAATAACTTTAGGTGATGGGCATCAATATTATAATCATGGATTCTACAGTGGATCAAACTCAAATATGATATGAAATTTGTTATAGCACAAATATTCAACACACATAAAATTTCTACAATATCATTCATCATAAATGTGTACATATAAATATGCATTTATTCACCTAAAGATAAAGTGGTAGGCCTAACCATAATGCTCCCTAAAATCTATCCTAGTGTGTTTTTTCCTCTCACACATATCAAACATATATGTGAGTCGTTCTTATTCACACTCGTAATTATATGATTTGTTAAAAAACTCACTATATTATTTTCCCATAATACAACTATGCATAATGCTAACAATATTATTCCTGAAATTCCTCTCCTAGTCAAAATATGGGAGAAGAGAACATATTATGCAAATGTTGCCACCTAAAAACACTATTTAGACCACATACAACTCCATAAAGTTGTTTGTTCACACTCATAAACCCAAGACACTAATTTGAAATCTCACTTGGATTCCTAGAGCTCACATGAGCCAAATTATTTTAGATTACCAAGCCTTGAATTCCGAATCCTATAGATTCCTAGAGCTTAGAACTATCTAGACAACAATCCATATTAAGTTTACCTCGAAATCTTCTACTACCTCCTAAGATCTAGATTCTTTAATATGATTCTTTCTCCAATTTTAGATAAGAGGTTTATTTAGTACACCAAAAAAAAGAACATTATGCTAACAACATAATGTAAAGAAAATACTTGATTTCAAAGTAAAAACATAAGTCATTAAATGCAAGTAGACCTATTGCTAGTGGTGACGAGAGGCTTCTATCCTTCCTCTATTTTCTCCATCTTCCAACATGTTATTAATTAATTAGTGGATTTTACTTGAGATTAAATTCGATGACTCTCCCTCCCCCAATAATTTGGATGTCATTTTACTCGAAAATATATATGTGAGAAAATTTTCATTTTTAAATTTTATGACAATTTTACAACTTAATAATGATACTTTGAATTTTTAGACTTATGATGATGACACATTTAGGAAATATAGATATGAAAATACTACTATACTAATATTAACTCTCACAAAGTTTTTAATACATGGTACATAATAGAAAGTTTTTATTTTAAATTAAAACCCATAAATAAGTAAACTTTAGTATTAAAGCATATAGCTCTAATACACAATGAATAACAAATTTTACTAAGCACAAATAGTAATTTTTTTTTGTGATCTTAGTTGATTGAGGACACTTGCAATTAATGGACACAATTTGGACTATCCTACAAACCTAAAAAAATTATATTCTAAAATTTGAAATCTAGACTTGTTACTGAGTCTATCAACTAGATAAACAATATGTTATGGATAGGAAAAATGCAAATGTTGAGAATTAAATAAATGAGCCCACAATCCATACATAAATCATTGAGATGCATGGAGATAAACAAATACAAAATCACATATGCAAGAAAACTGATATACCATTAATAATTGTGTATGTATAGACATCAAATATATCCATGAAAATAGAATGTGATGATCAACGCCATGAAGAACCAATGCACCATTAAGATCAACATGAATAATGTCCTCCAATTTCTTGTATGGTGCACAAGTTTATTCAAATCCATTAATTGTTCAATAAGGTAGAATCTACCTATAAAATAGTGTGGATAAGCCACCCACTCTATTCATGTTCTACTCACCAATTGGGACTCTCATTGTGGAAAAATAGTGGTTGGTAATTATGAAAATGAATACATGGAAAAACTCAGGTAAAGAAGATCGATTATTCACCAACGTATGATGCAATATACACACCTAGTTCAAGGAATCAAATGGTATTGTGGAAGATATTATATGATCTTAAAATGTCAATTTAAAAATAAGATAATAAATTCAAATAATAGTCCTCTACATTTCAGATCTATAAAACTAAATCTTAGTGTAATATAATAATAAAAAATAGAGAGCTCTTCATAATATGTTTGAGCCATGGACCAATGAAATATACAAATTGAATATGACCCTAAAAAATATCATAGATATGTTATGTTTGCTCTCATACAAAATGTGAAATTTGGTAGAGTACAAGTATTCAACACACAAAAAATTTCTATAATATAATTCATTATATATGTGTACATATAAATAGGCATTTAGTCACCTAAGAAAATTAATAGGCCTAGCCATAATCCTCCTAAAATATCTCCTACTCTCTTATTTCCTCTCACACAATATTTCACTTATCCATGAGTCATCATTATTCAAACTCCCGATTATGAGTTGATAAAAACTCATTATATTGTTTTTCCATAATACAATTGTGAATAAGGTGAGCCATAAGAATTTATCGTGTCCTCTGAGATTAATCCATGAAAATTGGGTAATGCAAAGGGTAATTTTTTTCATTGTTTCTCCTCATTTTTGTGAAGAGACGCAAAATTAAAAGGAAGAGGGATCAACAATATTATTATGTCCTTTCTCTCTAGCCATGATGTGATGAATTATTTACACTTTGGTATATTCCTTCTAATTTCTTTCAAGGATCTTGTCAATACGCATAGCCTAAGGGGTGTAATAAACTATTTCATTAAAGGGATGTATGTGGGTGGTGACGGATGTTCTTGTTGGGGCTCAAAATTATACCCATCTCAGATCATGATGAACTGGGATTTTGAGGCAACATGGGACTATCTCCAAGTTGTGGGACCTTGTGCACTTGAGATAGACCTCCGAGAGAAGGTCGATTCCTCTACCTATTTCTACTGCTAAAACTACTCCTAAGAAGGGAAATACATCTACCTATCACTACTCTATGATTCCAAGGGACCAGGGTGAGAAGGAGATGCATGAAAAGGGAAAACTAAGATAAATGAGGTGATAACACTAGAAAGAGGGGGATGAACATAGTTAGCTTTAAGTGAAAATGGGGAAAATGCGCATAGAGAGGAAAGACACACGTATAACAATCAAACACACTCGCATACTTGTTTTCATGCAAAGACACAATAAAAAAGGGACTGTAAGGGACATGAGAAAGCACAACAAACAATGCAAAAGAGAGGCAAGAAGATGTAATAAAAACAAGCCAAGGTAGAGAATAGCCATAAAAAAGCTTTTATTGGTGTTCCAAGAAATGCACAATTGATTACAATGGTAGAGGAGGCTGATATCCACATGTAGAGAACTAGATATAAAGTCCTGTAACCAAAAGATGCAAGGAAAAAATCCTTGGAAAATTAAAGGGGTCCAACCTTTTACAATGAGCATTGTTATTTAATTTATAGAAAAAGAAGGAGAGAAGAGGAGGAGAAAGAAGAGGGAAACTTGGATTTGAAATCCAACCACCAACAACAAGCATTGAATTCTTGAAAATCTACTTGTGATGTTATCGATCGCCTCCCCATGTCTGTTTTGCTCGTGGAAGAAGGAAGGGGGCAAAATCGAGATCAAATATGGGTGGTTCAACTAACTGAATATGTGCATTAATTTCCTATGACACATTTCCCTATTTCTTACCTACCGAATCTTGACAAAATATGGTTTTGAATGATATGGAATGTATCTCACATTGGTAGCTTTCTAAACAAGACCAAAAGTGCCTAAATCTGATCTATATAGCAGAAGTTATGACAATATGAAGGCCACGGTGCAAGTTGAACATGCAACGACGTGTGGCGTGCATTGATTGTTGAAGGATCAACTAACTGTTCATTAGATTTCTATTTTCTAGCACGTGTCATCACAAGTATTTGGCACCCAGTTGGTGTGATTTGGTAGGTTGTGTATTGCACACTCAAGTCGATAGGTTCTGATGTGGCACAATGATGCAGGTCAAAAGTTTGCACAAGGTGTGTGTGTGAGAAAGGGGTGGAAAATAGTAGAAGACATGTGCACATGTGTGGAGAAAAGGGGCATATATGTAAGAGGATACAAGTAGCAAATGGAGTGCGGGCATTTGATTTGAGGAACTAGGAAGAGAGGAAAGGGCACATAGATCTGTGAAGGCTCAATGCGTAAGAGAAGAGCAAAAGGAGAATGAGTGAGTGTGAGGGCATGAAAAACTTGGAAAAGAAGATGATTGCAAAATCGTAAAGGGAAATGGGAGAAGATAGAGGAATGGGGGCGGTAGAAGCACACATAAGCTAGTGTGAACAGAAGCGAAGGAAAGAGAAGATAAAAGGAAGAGAAAGGAATGGTGTGCGAGGGCATGCAAAAGAACTGCAACCGAGCAAATTATTCCAAGAGGACAACTAGAGTGCACGCAACCTAAAATTATTGAACTTGAGCTAGAATGGGGATGTAACTTATCAAAATGAATAGAGGAGCTATTTCGAGAAAATAATTTGGCAATTTTTGGGCCATATGCTCTGCTAGATGAAAGAGATTAGTAGATTTGAAGCACTCATTGGGCATGTAGTATGCTGAAAACATGAAATACTTATCTCTGAACTTGAAGAACTACCCTTGAAGTCACTTGAAGCACTATCTCAATCTGAACAACTCTTTACTCTCATGCAAAGATGTTTTTTTTGAATTTCATGAGAGTGGAAAATCTACTGGAAGTTGTTGGAAGATCCACGAACCGAACTAGCATCCTAGAAGAAACAAAAGAGCATGTACAAGGAGCACGCAAGAGGAAATAACTATATACAAAAAAATTGTGTGGGTGAAGTGCACTTGGAGGAATTGAAACTATTGTAATATATACAATGATGTAAAAGACTTAATGGAAGTGCTTGAGATAAATCCCATTAACTGGGATTGGTAGCGCGCCTCCATCAAGGCAAGATAACTCAAAAAAGTTAGCCTTCTTGTAAGAACTAATATTGTATGTGCCACTCCAAAGTGCATAAAACTTTGAATGACGCCGTAGTTTGGCTCTATCAGCATCCCATTTTAAGACTAGATCACTAACTTTGAAAGCTTTTGATCTAGCCTTTTTATCAAACCACTTCTTTGTTGATTACTGATGATGTCCTAGCTTGATCATGGAAAATTTTATCAATTATTCAGGTTCAATCAACTCTACCATTATGTTTTCTCTCTGATCCGTGCCCTCAAACTCCAGCTTTTGGGAAATCTCTAATGAAGGAAATTCAAGAGACAAAGGAAGTCTTTCTTCCTTTCCATAAACAAGCTTGTAAGGTGAACTACATATTTTCTTCTTCACCGTGATTATGTCTTCCCAGAGCGTGCGTGAGACCTTTGTGTGCCACTACCTCTAGTTGATATTATTTATTCATCTCATGATTCTGATCATGTTTTTGTTAGTTGACTCTGCTGAAGCCATTACCCTGGGGTAATAGCTAGAAGAAGTCTTTAAATAGCTTTCAAGATGAGCGCCAAATCAAAAATTTTATCACCAAGGAATGATTTTTCATTATCATAGATAATAGTATGAGGAATTCCAAACCTTGTTACAATGCCCTTGAGAAATTCAAGGATAACTGACTCCATTGATTCCTTGAGTGCGAAAACTTTTGTCCATCTGGTGAAGTAGTCTGTAGTCATGTCAAGACCCATTTGTGGCCCATGCTCAAAGGAGGATTGATCATGCTAATGAATTCTAGACCCCATTGCACAAAAAGGATGATTTGCTTGGATTGGTCAGAGTGGAAGCACTGCAAATTTATTTTTTCTGCAAAGAAAGCACATCCTTTTCATTTCATGACCCACTTGTGCATGTCCACGAACATGGTAGGCCAAAAGTATCCTGCCTTGATGATATTTATCATTTTTGCTTTAGTCGATAAGTGTCCACCAGAGAATCAATCGTGAAATTCTGCTAACACTTTTTCCACCTGCGCACTGTCAATACATCTTAGCAACACACCATCAATGTTTTTTTGAATATAATTCCATCAATGAGCGCATATGGAATATATTGCAACCTTATATGCCTTCTCTTTTCTTTATTCAAACCAGGAGGGTATGCGCCAGAGGAAAGGAATGTGACCATGTCCTTCATCCATGTGCGCATGCTTGGATTTTCATTCTACTTGGTTTTAGTGTGCGGGAGTTCTTCATCTAGGAACAATGAAGTCTCCCGATCATCCTGCGCATCCTCGGTAATATGCTTACAGTGCGTTGCCTTTGACAAGTTTAGTGGCTTTGATAGTCACATCATACTCCATGATTTTGGTCACCCATCTTTCTCTTTTCTCACTAATTTCTTCTCCCATGATGAATTCTCTCACACCTGAGTGTGAAACTAACACCTTGATATGATTTGTGGTGAGCATAATTTTAAACTTCTTTAGTACGTGTATGATGGAAAAGACCTATTTATACATGTGAATGTATTTGAGTTCATAATCCTTCATTGTTTGTCTGAAGAAATCCACTGGCTTCTCCAGTCCTTGTTCATTTTCTTGTGTCAAGAAAACAATAACACTCGCATCAACTCCATAAGCATAAAGGATTAAATCCTTGGAATAATCTGGATTGATGAGTGTTGGCGCAAAAGCAATATCTTGCTTGATTTTTTTGAATCTTTATTTTTCTTCTATTTTCCACTTGAAGGCTATGTCCTTCTTGAGCATGAGGATGATGGGCCTTACTAAACCTACAAAATTAGGAATGAATCTCCTAAAAAATTGATCTTTCCTAGGAATGATTGTAAGGCTCTCTTGTGTCTGGACAAAGAAAGAGCAAGGATGTGTGAGACGTGCTCAGGGATCAATGGAAATGCCATCCTTTGAGACCACATGGCCCAAAATCTTTCCTTTCACAAAAAAAAGTTACACTTCTTGGGGTTAAGAGATACCTTAAATTATCTACATCTCTCAAATACTTTCTCTAGATGCATCATATGATCCATGATCTGATTTGAGAAGATAGTTATGTCATCCAAGTAAACTAGGATGAATTCATTTATATAACCTTTAAAGGAAATGTCCATGGATCACTGGAATGTTACACCTGCATTTGAAAAACCAAAAGCGACATCTTCGATAGGCATATGCTCCCCATTTGGTTGTAAATGTTGTCTTGAATCGATCCTCTTCTTTGACCATAATTTGTTTGAAACTAAAGTACACATCCAACATGGAAAATCTCTATTCACAGCCACATTTATCTTCAGAATTTGCTCCATAGAAGGAAAAGGATAATGATCCTTCAAGGACACTTTATTCAAATCTTTGAAATCGAGGTAAAGTCTGATTTGACTATTATTTTTGCACACTGGAACAAGGTTTGCGACGCAAGTAGATTACTTGATGGGGAATATTATCTTTTCTTCAATGAGTTTAGATAATTCTTTCCTCACGAGGGCTCTATATTTGGATTTATTGGCCTTTACTTTTGTCTGATAGGCTTGATACTAGAATCAAGGTCAATGGAGTGTTGAGAAACACATGGATAAAATCCTTTAAGGTCTTCATACTCCCATAAAAATTTGTCACTGTATTTTGATAGAGAGAAATGAATTTCTACTTTTCATTCTACACGCAATATTTTCCAAGCACCAACTCTTTTCGCATGTAATAGTGACTGAGTACTGAGTATTCTTGCACTACATGCATATTATTTTCTTCACCCTTGAACTCATCATCAGGGCTGAACATTTTCTCTAAGGTGACCATCACTTTAGGCAACTTGTTTTTCTTTAGTTGGATGACTTGGTCACCATAGATGTCATGCAAGTCAACTTGCATGTTTGAAGAGAAATCAACTTCATTATGAATGAAATGAATAATTTGTGCATCATTTTCAAACACCTTCCATCTGGTTCCATTATCTAGAATATATGTCTTAACCACCATCTTGATGTGTTACGCATTTCCTTGGACAAAATCCTCTGCAGTGAGAACTATGAACCGAGCGTGGCCATTTGATCTACTTCTTTGTTAAGATTTCTTGGTATTGCCTATAGATTTAGAGCATCAAATCTCTCCGGAGGGCACAAAATCTATGTTTATAAGCCTTAAGAATATTTTTTGTGCATTTGTTTGTGACATGGTAGATAATTAACTTAGTATCCCCAAAGATCTGCAATGCCTTGATCTATTTCTTTTCAGCAATAAGAAGACCATGCACCAATGCTTCATACTCTGCTACATTTTTAGAGCATGCAAATTACAAAATGTGCGTGAAGAAGAAATTATCATTCTTTGGAGAAATGAGAACAACTCCTATGCCTGCACCATTTCTTCTTCTGGAGCCATCAAAATACATTTTCCACAATCTAGAAGAATCATCATCTCAATCTTGCTTGAGTGTGGTAGTGCAACACACCATTTTCTTCAAAGATGTAAAAAGGCCCAAGAACAATTTCAAAAGCTTCAAGGAATGCATCATAAGGATCAAACTCATAGTTCATCTTAGCCCATTCATCTAACAACGAGATCAAGAATGGGGGAAGGAGTAGGTTTCTCTTATGAAGATGAATCTAATTCTTGGCCTTCTTGGATTAGATAATATGATTGGAGAGGTGATGGGTCATATGAGTCAACATGATATGAAAATATGGGATCATCTTGTATGGTAAACTGGGTACTATACCTTTTTCTAAGTAACATATGTGACCAATTAGAAGACAAGTATTCACCCACTTTGGCAGTAAAATATCTTGATAAGAAGAGGGAAAACATGGGAGGTAAGTCAATAATTTACACATCTTGAGTTATGGTGAGGCTTGGACATGCATGGAGGGTTAATTCAATATCCTTGATGACTCCAAGACTAGTGACCATAAATCCATCAAGTTGTAATATTCCTTTAGACATGGGGGTATACTTAAGACCTAGGACATCCACAATTTTATTTGGCATAACAAAAGTACTAGCGCTGAATCAATCATACAATTGTGCTCAAGATTTTTTCCTACTATCAATGACATTATAGAAAGGTCGGATTTTAAAAAACTTTCTTACTTGGTTCTCCTCTCTACTTGACAGATATTTCTAGCAACATGAGGTCTTTAGATTATTATATCAATAAGCGAAGTTGTGCTTAGAGCTTCATGCAATAGGTCACGCTGAGATGGAATGTTCAGGGCATCCCACATTATGAAATTTATATTTGTCTTCTTCATCTGGTCCACAATGTTGAATTGAAGGCCCATATACTTGTGTATTTTAGGCACAACATTCTCTTTTCTTGTTTGTTCATGCATGGAGACAGAAGATTTGGGATGCGTAGAGGCTTGACCTACCAAATGAGGGGCATGTGCCACTTATATTGGAGCATTGCGCGTAACCTCATGTGCCATAACTACTAGTCTGATTTACATTTACATCCTTATGCTTTTAGAGATCATTCTGAATGGAAGAAGTTGAAGGTTGTGCACTAGAATCCAACATTCTCTTCTTTTACCTTTTGTTATCAACAACATGTGTGCACGAACTATTTGAGTTTTCTGTAGCTTGGTTCATTGCACAAAATTCATCAACACCAAAGAAAAAAATTTTCCTTAGGGATAACTTCTAGCACTTCTTCATTTTTAGGTTCATGCATGCTAGTAGAGAGCTCACTTCCTAAACCAATTTGAATCATGTAGGTCTACACACGCAAGGCATTGACACAACTATATTGGCTATGAGGCATGCTATAGGGGAAACACCATTCTATCTCTTGGAAAAAAATTTCTGAATTGGAACAAGTGCTTGACTTGAATTGGGCACTGGAAGTGGTTGTAAGGGGGAAACAATCTGAAGCGGGAGATACACATTAGCATGTCATCTGTCATTTTGTTGGTTTTGACCATATCTTTGATTTGGATATTGATTTTAGAAGGGCTGATGGATTTGATTAAATCCTTGATTAGAATTATTTCTAAAGGCTTGCGTCGCTATTTTTCTAAAGATATGACTTTATTTGACAAGTTTATAATCAAGTCTTTCATTTCTTCATCCTCCTTCTACTATGTGGGAGAATAAGATGTGGAGGCGGTGGGGCAGGTGCTCTGCTAAGGAATAGGAGCAACAGAAGGCTGAGGTACTGAGGAATTTCTAGAAACAAGGGCAATGTGTGGTCTAGGAGCTAACTTCCCTTCTTGTATTAGAAAATTTTCAGCCCTAATGGCTAATGCATAAGCCTAGGAAATGTTGCACCCCATAGATTGGATCATGATAACAATATCAAAATTTAAGGCCCTTAAAAATTAAAGGAAAACACCTTCTGGAGTTGGTCTTACAAGGGCTAGAATTCTCTCCTAGGTCTTCTAAAATCTGAAATTGAAATCTACCATGAGCTCATTGGGATCCCTCTTTATGGTTGTAAATTGTTTAAGAAAAGAGAGGTTATTATCCTTTTCACCAAACCGATTGCAAAGGGCTATCCCTAACCGATTCCAATTAGTGATTAATATTTCCATCGATTTCTAAACCATTGCAAGGCTCTTCCCTTGAATTAAGAAGCTAATAACCTAATAACCACATCTTGTTCAATGATTTGGTGGATAGCTTAGACATTGGAAATTTCTTGAATATGGTCTAATGGAGTGGTTTTATTTTCCCCAGTGAAAAAAGGGACACTCTTAAGTGTAGATGCTAGAATAGGATTTTGGGCACTAAGAGAAAGAGGACTGCTACCAAAAAAATTAACAAACAATTGATTATGTTGTGTTACCATGATGATAGGTTTGAGAGCTCTAATAAACTAAAAGGAATGCTTACCAAGAGGTTGTGTGGAGAGTTAATGGGGCGGTGAAGATGGAGGTGCATGCGTAGTTGTTTGCTACCTCTTCTTCTTAGATAAAGATGAAGGTACTCAAAGGACTCTTTAGTTGTTGCGCTTTGTCTAGTATGTATCCTTCTCATGAAAAAGGTGGGGAACTACCAAAAATAGTAGATCTAAGAGTTGGGAGTCACCAGATGTGTTGAAACAAGCCTCCAAAGGATGGAAATCACTATGTCACACACCAAAACCTAGTAATAATGAAATACGAGGTCCCATCAAAGTGCAAAAACTGTTGGGGCTTAAAATTGTACCTTTCCTAGATCAGGATGAACTGGGATTTTGAGGCAACATGGGACTTTCTCTAAGTTATGATACCTTGTATGCTTGAGATAAACCTCCGAATGTCATATCTCAATCTAGTTCCTTGGATTAAAATAGTATTTTTCAATAGACTTCTCATGATATAACTAATTTTGTGTGTTTCATGTTGTTCCCCGAGCTTCAAATATCATTCCGAGTCAAGAAAAAGTGTCTATTTGTAATAGATCTTGTGCCTCGAGAAGGATAAATAGAATGATTCAACAAAAAATTTAGGGGACTAGTTTAGTTTATTGTGGAGTGCAAGAATTTAGTGTTCCGTAGGTTTTACTAAACCTGTGGGAAGCAAAGAAAAGCCACACAATGAAGAAAAGTTATGGAGTGCTGGAACCTAATGTTCTGCGGGTTCTCCTAACCCATGAAATAAAGAGATATAAAAATTCACACACAAAGGATCCAACATGCCATAGAACAAAGGAAAGCAAGAGGACACATGGTGAAGATCAATGGTTAGAGATATGACACATGTCGGCATTTCGTCAGTGTTCAAGTAGATGGGCTACAACAGACTTCAAGTCCTCGGAGTGGATTGTATTTCATAAGGCTTCGGGTCCAGATAATCATCAAAGTCAAAGGCGGGATACATGGAAACATTTTTAAGCCAAGACTTTCTAATTTTGATAAAATGGAAAGGTTGTGGCGCGAAGGCCGAGCCAATCAAAAGCAAGCATAAAGGAAGGAAGAATGAAATACCCAAGGAATGTGGAGATTTCATATTGGCTAGCGTTTCATGATTTTCACTTGAGGATAAAGAAAGGGTAAAATGTGAATAAGACATGGATATTTCTCATTGGTTGGTATTTCGCGGTGTCGAGGGAAGAAATCAAAAGAACTAACATGCGAAGTGCATGGATTTTTTCTATTGGCTCACACTTTACGGTGGTCACTCGGGGCTGGTTATAAGGTAAAGTTGTGAAGTAAACATGGAAATTTTCTATTGGATCACATTTCTAAAGAAGAAAACAAGAGCTAAAGGACAATCGACATTGAGATGAAGTATGGCCTTGATCTTATTGGTCTGTATTTCTTAATACGACAAATCTTCATAAATCCAAATGCAAAGTAAAGGAAAAGAAAAGAAAAGAGGTAAAGCCCACCCCAAAGACAATCAAAGACCAACACATGGAAAATGGAAAATTAACACACACATTGGTAGATTCAGTCCCCAAACTAATCAAAGGCTACCACGTGTCACATTTATGTGCATCTCGACATGCAAAATTTCAAAGGGCCATATATTTTGATCTAGAGCTCCAAATCTTGCAAAATTTATATTGTTGGAAAGGTCTCTTCAAGCCATTCACATCAACATCATCAATTTCAGGAATTGATGATATTTAGTGGTATAAAAACAAGAAAATGTATTTTTCATTCAAGTTGTAGTTCTGAGTGTCGGTTAACCACTCATAATTGATGAAGTATGGGTTCTTCTTTCTTCTACACACAAGACAGAAGGAATGAATGACTTTGGCTAGAATATCATGCTTATTTGCAAAATTTTAATGCAACTTGTTGATGGGTGAATAAGGAAATCATATTTTTATTCTTTCTTTCTCCTTCTCATATTCTATATAATGTAACAATATTTCATTTTTATGAGGAGGTGGATTGGGAGAAGTTTTAGAGTTTTTTTACTAAGTTTAGTTTTCAGTTTCTAGCTTCTGGAAAGAATTTGTTTGTATCTAGTCTATAAGGAAGAGCTAAGGTGGTTGCATTGTACAACCATTAATAGGTTTTGAGGGAATTTTTTTATGTCCCCTAGCTAGAACTTACAAGAACATATCTCTATGTGATTAATCAAGTTATACTTTCCCTTTCTTATGTTTTAAAGGAATGAAAGATGTAATATTGTTTCTGTTATTATCTTGCATTGGATTTACTTTTTTGAGTACACAAGGGTATTTCTTAGTCAATGTATTCTTAAGTTCATTGTGAGATTATTGCAGAATAGTGTATATTAGGCAATAGTTAAAATCAGTTGTAAAATCCTATAGGCAACATCACTTTTGAAGAGTTCTTGTAATTCCCTTAAGGGTATTTTGGGTGTATAAGACAAATATAGCAAGTGATTTATCTCAGCTCTAACTCCATGATTTGTAGTTAGGATTGGGAAGACTGTAGACAACATTTGTGCTAATTGAGTATCAATGAATGCAAATGTTATTTCATAGATCATGTTAAATTGATTGTTCTTTTCAAGCATCATAGTTAAGGATGGATTCATTCCATGGGAACATTAATGTACTAGAGTCATAAAAAAGTTTCCCTCCCCCTTCAAATCCCAATTAAAAACACCCAAGTTATCTACATACCTACTAAGCATATCATACCTACAAACCATACATATGCTTATTCTGCAAAGTTGAGCTTTAAAGTTATCCATTACCAATAAGCTTTTCCAAAATCCCACCAATTTTGTGATCCAATATCATTTAAAGCAACCTTGGCCAAACAATGTTATGCAAATGCAATATCTGAAGATTGTTCATTATCTACCTTTTGATCTATGTTTGATTGTCAAGTGCTTACAATAAATCAAGTGACAACTCATTTTGAGAGAAGTATTGTATTTGTGGCTGCACTTGCTTCAAATTGATTTACACCAACCATAAATGAAACCAATCCATGAGAGGTTTTCCTTTATTTAGATCCCCCAACTAGGTCCTCTCACCTTGGTCAAGGTAGAGCTAGAAGTAGTAGGGTAAATCCATCCCTTTTTGAAGGTGCCTCCTGATCACCTCCTTGATTTGATTCATTGAGTTGAGTGTTGAAAAAATCCTCAGCTATCAATGAAAAATATTTTGTACTATTCATAAATCTTCAAAGTTAGCCCACTCGGGCTAGTTGCTCATCTCCCAGGGTGCTATTTTGGGAGAAAACAAAAAGAAGGCCGGTTATTCTATGTATTTATACTGCTAATAACTACTCCTAAGAGGGGAAGTGTAACTACGCATCAATAATCTATGATTCCAAGGGACCAGGGTGAGAAGGAGATGCATGAATAAGAAAAGATAAGATAAAGGAGATGATATCACTAGAAAGAGGGGGATGAACACAATTAGTTATAAGTGAAAATGGGGAAAAGATGCGCACGAGAGAGGATAGACATGCGTATCATTGTTTGAAATGCACCCAAATACTTGTTTTCATGGAGCACAATAATAAAAGGGACCTATAAGGGACATGAGAAATAACAACAAACAAACAATGCAAAAGAGAGGTAAGAAGATGCAATAAAAACAAGCCAAGATAGAGAATATTCATTAAACAAAGCTTTTATTACTTCCAAGAAATGCACAATTGATTACAATGGTGGATGAGGCTAATATCCACATGTAGAGAACTAGATCTAAAGGTCTACAACTTAAAATGCAAGGAAAAAATCCCTTGGAAAACTAAATGGGTCCAACATTTTACAATGAGCATTGTTCTTTAATTTATAGAAGAAGGAGAGAAGAGGAGGAGAAAGAAGAGGGAAACTCATATTTGAAATCCAACCACCAATAATAAGCATTGAATGCCTACAAATCTTCTTGTGATGTCACAGACGCACCTCCCCATGTCTATTTTACTTGTGGAAGAAGGAAGGGGGAAAATTAGATCAAATTTGGGTGGTTGAACTAAATCTATTTATGCATTAATGGCATGTGATGTGTTTCCCTATTTTTAGTCTACCAAATCCTACCAAAATTTGCTTTTAAATGATCTTTAGTGTAGTCCACATTAGTAGCTTTCTATAAAGACAAAAAGCACCTAAATCTGATCTCTGAAGCGAAGTTATGTTTATTTCAAGGCTATAGTGTAAAATGAACACACAATGACATGTGATGTGCATTGATCAATTTGAAGGATTGTCTGATTGTTCATAAGTTTTTCTTTTATGCCTCATGTTTTCATAAGGGTTTAGTTCTCAGTTGGCGTGCTTTGATAGGTTGTGTATTGCACTCTCAAGTATGACGAGTTTCAATGTGGCACAATGACCAAGTGAGGAATTTTGCACAAGGTGTCCGCACGAGCAAGGGGTGAGAAATAGTAGAAGATGAGCGTGAAAAAATGTGGGCATAGGTGTGGAGGTAAGGGGTATATCTGTAAAAGGACACAAGTATGAAAATGGGATGCGAAACATTCGATTTGAGGAATGCGTGATGGGAAGAGAGGAAAGGGCACATGGAATGTTGAAGGCTCAATGAACAAGAGAAGAGTGCAAGGAGAATGAGTGAGCACGAGGGCATACACAAACTCGGGAAAGAATATAGGCATACGCAACACGCAAAGGGAAAATGGGAGAAGATAGAGGAATGGAGGTAGGTGGATGCACGCAAAAGCCGGCGTTAGAGGAATCGAAGGAAAGAGAAGGTAAAAGGAAGAGAAAGGAAGGGTGTGTAAGGGCAGGTGGAAGAGTTGAAACCAAATAATTTTTCCAAGGGACAACCAGTGAATTTGAGCCAAAATGGGGATGTAAGTTGTCAAAATAAATAGAGGAGTTATTTTGGACAACGGTTCTAATGGGGATTCTTGGAGAATTATTTATAAAGTTAACTTAGGATCATTAGGGGCTTGGGTAATTTGTTGATAATAGGATTTTTTGAAAAGAGTCTCAAGAGATACATAGGAAGGGACCTACTTTTGGATGTTTTAGGTCTAGTGGCATATTGTGGGATTTATAGTGAATTGATTATTTGGTGTGATAGGTTCCTCTTCCTTTTTAGCTCAAAATTTTCTACTATTTCTACTAACACCATTTCAACAAGTATTTTTGTGCAATATTTCTAACCTTTAATCCAACAAGTTAGAAACCATGAAAGAAAGATCAAGATTCCTAGTCTAAGTTTAGTCCACACACCTATGATTGGGAACATAGAGAAATGTAAATTAAAGGTAATCATCTTTAATAAGAAATTTTTACCTCATTTTACCTTGATGATCAATTAATTTTTCATTGGAATTCTATGTGCCCAATATTTCTTGTTTGTTGCTTTCCTTTGAATGACTTTTGATGATCAAGTGAAATTCCAACATCACTTTGTTATGGATTTTCTTGATGATTATTCAAATTCATGGAGTTTTCTTATGTTTCTCTTAGTTGATTGTGTGTGAGGGTGGTGAGGTATATTTATTGTTGAAGTTTAGAATATTCAATGGTTAGGATGAAGCCATGTTCTATTGAGATCGATGGTTGAAGTTGAAGGAGGCCTTAGAAGATTCTAGAGGTGGAGGATTATAGATGTTGAGAGACATTTCTATGAATTTAAAATTCATTGGAAGGTGGTGGAGGATTCCAAAAGTTAGAAAGCTCTAGAATTTAGTTTGTTTTAAAGATGAGATTATATCATGATAACAAGGGTTAGGTGGAAGGATTTGTAGGAGATTCTAGTTAGTAAGGGTAGGTAGGAATATACAATTCCTAAAAAATAGTGGTGGGATTATGTTAGTGCTCAATAAGATTAATTAGAGGGTTAGTGTGATGGGATAAGGGGTAATGTTTTTTTGTAGTTAAACAAGGGTTGGAGGGTCCCTTTCCTTTACATACCAAGATTAAGCTTTATAAGGTAACAAAATTGTCTTATAAGCACTATTAGGGAATTATCCCAATACATCTATAACTGAAATACTAAGCATAACCTAAAAAAATTGAACCATATATCAAGATAGGAATAAAATAAATATAACTTATATCATTATCCTTACTCCTCTAAGTTTGAAGACACTTTGTAATTACATCTATTTCCTTTTCTTCCTCCACCTCGATGGAATGAAGATTTTAACTTCCTCCTCCAAGTCAATCATATCTTAAAAACCTTGAGCTCTAAATCTCTTCCCACCACGAAGGAGCTTGTTTAATCGGAGTAATCGAGAGCCCTCGAGATCTAGATAGGTGATGTTCAATACCCATTCTTCCCTTTTCTTGTTGAATTGAACCATTGTCCATGAAGAACCCTTAAGAATTTTTAACCTCTTCTCTATCTCAACAAACATGACCCTATCAACCCACCCAACTTGAAACACGTTCTCCTCCGAGAGTAGAGGTTAGGATCTAAGGCTTTATTTTTCCACTACTTCTTCCATTCCCACCTTGTGATTCAACCACACACATATGCATCCAATTACTATGCCATCACCTTGTCTAAAATGGTGATTAGTAGGTGACCCATAAAGGTAAATGCCACTTTTGCATTAACTTAGGAATGAATGACTAAATTCAAATACCTCTCCCTAATTATCCCTTCTATGGATACCATAGCATGGCCATACTCAATTCTAAATACCAATTTCAATTTGTTTTGATTGATACTAGTATAGAAGGCCATTTCATGCTCCATTCCTAAAAAATATAGTAGGGGATACATTTGACTCTCCATTTTTTATCCTACTAAAACCAAACCATGCAAAATTTTTTTGAAAAGAGAGACATTGAAGCCTCACCTTAAAATCATGCACCACACTCCCAATAAATGATTAGACATTTTAAAAATTACAATTTTAACATCCCTTATCGGTAATATATGCCTTGAATCCCAACCATTCCTTGACATTAGAATTTATAATGGCCACTTGTGTCTGCTTAATTCCCTTATTAGCTAATAGATCCGCACTTTTATTTCCCTCTCTAAAGATATGATTAATTGACTAATCATCAAATCTACTCAGCCAAAAGAGAGCTTTTCTTAAGATTAAGTTAATTTTCCAAGAGGAGGCTTTTCTATTGATTACCGAGTTAATTATTACCTGAGAATCACCCTCGATTTTTAATTTTCAAATCTTTAGGTCAATTTCCATTTTTAAACCTCTTTCTAAAGCATGGACTTCTGCTAGGTTGCAACTTCCCACTTGTAAGTGCTATGAGTTAGTTGAAACCAATTCCCCCTTCTCATTTCTAATTATGCAACCAACTCTTGAGATACCCATATTCCCTTTAGAAGCTCCATTAAAATTCAACTTGCAAAAATCGGGGAGGAGGATCCCAAACTGTTGACATTATTATTATCCTTTTAGGGATCCTCAATTTGGGATGAGAGCCTACAACTAGGATTGCTATCTTAGGCCATTTTTAGGATTTCCCTATCCCTAAAAGAAAAAGAGCTACAACTTTTCCAATGGATAGACACATTATCGAAAATGGATAAATCTAACCTATTGATGATCACTCTCACCGAGATAATTTCATCTCTAAATATCCTCTTTTTTTTCTCCCACCATAAATCCAAAATCAACATGAAAGGACTATAACTCCAAATAGAAGCGAGAGCCTCTTTTGACCTTGTTCTAGGCCATGAGAGAAAAACGAGGAAGAGACTCCTATTAAACACAAGACAGATTGAAATTTGTATAGACCCAATTCCAACACTTTACAAAAAAGGGAAATTAACCAATAAATGATTCAAATCCTAATCCTCTTCATAACAAAACACACAACTTGTCAGTCATGTTGTCCCTTTTAATTGCCTCCTCTTTTTAGTAAGAATTCTACCCTTATAGGGGATCCATGCAAAGACTCCAACTTTTGAGGGGTATAATTTGGACCAACATTCTATCCATTTCTTCTCCTCAAGGCCTTCTTAAAGCACTAATTTTCAATAGCCACATTGAGCCAAATAGCTCCCTAATTTTGAAGCTGTCCATATGATTTCATCATTATGAGGGGAAAAGGATATTTCTCTCAATGGTAACTCGATTTGAACCATGAATTAATATTCTCGAAATAGGAATTTCCCCTAACTTTTTCCATCCCATAATTGGTGAGTCATAAGAGAGCCTAGTGCCATATTCCTTTACTTTATCACCCTAGAGAGGAATGTGAATCATTTTTAGTTCTTTAAATTATGGCTTCCCTCCTAAGGCGGGAATTCATACCAAGAATCTTCCCGGAAGCTTGCTATCTCTCCATTTCCAATCAAACAAGAGACTAAATTAGAAAATATTTGTCTACAAGAAAGAATAAAATTCCAAATATGGGATCCGAGAGGTGGATGTTCAATGGATAAAAGAGAAATAGGTAGGGCGCTCCTAAGTATTTATTTTCTAGAATTTTACCCAACAGACTAGTAGGCTTTGATAGGAGATGCCACACCAATTTAGCACCTAATTCCAAATTATCCTTTTCCAAATTGATTATCCTCACCCCTCCACAATTTTTAGGCAAAGATAAAGTTTCCCATTTGACCAATGGGATATTCTTAGCTTCCTATGTTCCTTTCCATAAAAAGTTTCTCATGATTTTTATTAATTTCGATAACACCACTTTTGGAATTTAGATGAATGAGATCATATAAGGGGAAGAGAATTGAGGATTTTTTAATTAGTACATGCCTCATATAAAAATATAACCATCTCCCCTTCCAAGATTGGAGCTAGTTTTCTAAGGTCTTCAACAAATAATTCCAAATATTCAATTTACTAGTTGTAGTGAAAAGAGAGATTTCAAGATATTTTTTAGAAGCTTCCCTATATTGAAACCAAATATCCTTTGAATCCTTTGTGAAAGTCTTATGGGATATTTGAAAAATAAAATTACCAATTTTGACATATGAATCACTTTCCCAACAACACTTGAATAAAAATCCAATAAGTCCCTCAAAGTTTTGGCCTCCTAGAGGAAAGCCTCTCAAATTAGGAAAGTATCATCCACAATTGTTAATAAGATAACGAATTTGTGCCATCTACCACCCTTATACCTTGTATGCCACCCTCCTATACCTCAACCTATATTGATCTTCCTAATGCCTCGCTGACCAAAATGTACAAAAAGTGGAAAGTGGATCCCCTTGTTTGATTCCTCTATTACTCTCAAAGAAGCCTTCAACCGGGCCATTCATTAGAAACAAATAGCAAGGGATTGAAATAAAACTGAAGACACATTCAAAGAGTGCCAAGAAAACCAAAAAAATTGTAGAATCTTTATTAAAAATCTCTAATTAATTCTGTCATAAGCTTTACTTATATATATTTTGAGTAGCATACCATGAGTACATTGGTTCATGAGAAATAATGATCGCATCGAAATAGATATCCTAGAAAAAATCCACTTTTCTCTTGAGATATCAAATACTCCAAAAAGATTAAGCCTTAATGCAATGGATTTGGAGATAATTTTATATGTAGTGTTAAAAAGAAATATTGGATGGAAATCCTCAAAGGAATATAGCCTTTAATTTTTTGGGAAAAGACTTATAAAGGTACAATTGAACATCTTTAGGATTCTCTTTGATTTTCAAGACTCTTCCACTATTTCCCAAACATATTTTCCAATGATATAACATAATAATTGAAAGAAGTCTACCTAGAAACCATCAGGTCTAGAAGATCTGTTTTTCCATAGAGAAAACTACTTTCAACCTCTTCCAAAGAAAATGGACCCAATAACATTTTTTTCATCCTATTTAACTAAGGATGGAATATTCTGAAGCATTTCATTCTCAGTGATCAAAGAATACTAAAGATATCCCCTAATAGGTTTGAAAGGAAGGAGACTACCTCCATTTTATACCTTTTTGATCCACAATTATCTCCCCATTACCATTTTTAATGCTTGATATAAAATTAGTGCCCCTTCTAGCCCTGACCAAGGCATGATAGTATTTAGTATTCCTGGCACCTTCCTTGAGCAAATTATCCCTTGATTTTTGTTTCCAGTAGATTTCTTCACACATCAACAATTCTCCCAATACTCTAAGTAACTCCTTCTCCTTTCAAATTTCTCTTGTCTCATTTATGTCACAAACACTTGCTCATTCAATTCATGAAGTTGTTTCTCCACTCTAATTTTTTTCTTAGAAAATATTATTAAAATTAAATTAATTTCACTCTAACAATTTGTATTTGAGAAGATTCCGCTTATGAGAAAGGATATATATATATATTTTTTAGCCCCTAATACTAAAGGAGATCCACCAAGTATTTATTAAATCGGGAAGAATAAGGTCCCTAAGACACATTAGCTCAAAATTAAAGGGTGATATTCTAGGGGCTTCATCTTGATTAGAAGAAAGTAGGATGGGGTGGTGATCTAATCCATAATAGGGTATAACTGAGATTTCTAAGATAATGTTTCTTTTCATCCAAAGAGGACTAACAAAAATGATGTAATATCTTGGAGATATTACTAAACCCAAGCCTCCTATTTGAGCAATTAAATTATCCTTTCTTTGGTTCTATATCCAACATAGAATTATCTTGCAAAAAAGAATTAAAAATCCAATTGAGATTGATTTTTTCTTACCAAACCTCTTGATTTCTCTTTGTCGGATAATATGACATTAAAGTCTCCACCTAACATGATAAGGTGTTCCTTCCTAACTTATATTTCCTCGAGAGTTCCTACCACAAAATTATTTTGTATATTACTCAAAACAAATGAATCCTATGTATATTACACAACACAAGAGATTTATTTAATGAGGCACCAACCCCACACCCCACCCTATAAGGAGCACCATCCCTAGTTTAGTAGAGAACCAACTCTATAAGGAGGCTACAACCCACCAAGATGACCAAGCACCCACTTAGCCACCTAATATGAAGATCACTTAATGTCCTTGTTTCTCAACCAACTGATTGTGATCACTTTTTCAACCATCTTCACTCAAAACCCTATCTCATTCTTCACTCATGCATGCACCAAAGTGTGTTGATTAGGTCATATGACCTTTAAGATTTTTTCCTCTTCTCTTATCACCTTCTCATGCCTCTTATTTTCTCTACTCTAGATCCTTCTGACCTCTTCTCACACTTCCACTTGCTCACTCAAAACTCCATCATCTCCAATAGCTCAAATGAGATTTTAACTTTGCTATATATACATGACTCATGCCACAAAAACATATAGGTCAGAAAAATACCATTAGGCCATACTAATTTAATAGAACTTAATTAAATCTAACTACGATTAACCTGATATAGTAAAATAAAGTAAAGATACGGATGTCAAGTAGTCAAACAATGCAAAACTATAAGTAAAGGGGAGAGATAAATGACTTAGTTGGTTCTGTGTAATTTGGAATTGATCTAGGTAGTGAAAAGTGTTGAAAAAGATGAAAAAATTGTTGTAACTATTCCTTGTGCATTCTAAAACCTTAGAATCATTCCAGACAAGGGTGCCCAGATCTGGACATAGGTGCTTGGGCATTGATGACTAGTCCCGAGGCACTTTGGTGATTGTGGAAAGGATCTACTTTTTTCTGTCTCTCTAGGTTTTTGCTGCTAATTCCTTTCAGTCACATGATATTAGCTCTTAGATCATCAAGGGTACCTGTAACATACAAAACAAATACTAGCTACTTGAAAAATATCACAAATACATAAAATCGAATGAAATATGTAATATGTGAAGTGGGAATGATCCCGTAGTCACCCGATGAGTGAAATTATGACCAAACATTGCACTACATTACAACATCCATGTAGTTCTTTATGCTTGTGTGTGAAATAGTTTCCTTAGGTTGTTGTCGTACACCAATGAAACCAAGATAGAGGGTTGAAGCTAAATGAAATGCAAATGTGTGGTATGGAATTCAACACTTCCCCTTCCTATGCAGTGTATGCAGCCCAAAAATGTAGTCCCTTTAATGATAATGATAGTATGTAGATGTGATTTCCCCCTTATAATTTCTATCCAGAATAATAGTGTGAATGATGTGTATATATATGAATCTCTTGTTTAAATTTTGACACTAGTGACACAAAAAAATGACTATGAACAAATGATGAGGATTAGAAAACTAGAAAGGCCAACCAAAAATGTCAAAATGTGTAAAAAGAACAAAGAGGACAAAAGTAACCGAAATGGAAAGGAGTGCACAGGGTGCTAAAGTATCCAGAGTGGGTGTTGGTTTCCTAGAATAAATGACAATAGATGTTAAAAATAGATAGACAGGGATCCTTATGACCTGACCAAAACTAGGAATAGAAATGAAATATATCAGAGAGAAAACAATAAAACAATAAAAGAAAGTAGATGGAAAAGGATTGTGTCACCAATGAATACTTTTCTTACTTAAGATCCATACATATAAAAACATTATTGATGACATAGTAAAATAGTAGTATGTTTGTGATTTTGTGTCTACATTTCCCCCTTTATGCTATTTGAATGAAATTCAAGTAGTGTAAAGTAAGGAACATACTTGTATAGGATTTAGAAAATTCCTATTGTAAAGTGCATGTAGAATGTAGAAACTTGTAGCATGGTGAACCATGGATCAATGCTTTGAACCATGTGGCGTAAGTGGAGATAGAAAACCATCGTAAGGAGAACTTGGAGAAATAGTTGAAATGATTTGGAGATTTTGAATTATTGTTCAAGGCGATAGAAGAGGCAAGGAGTGATCAATTGCCAACCCGATTTTCTCTGTAAATGGGAGGATTTGAGCTTCTGCTACCAAAGGAAGAGTGTTGGGGAGAAATTTCTAGTTTTACTCTCCACCCATGACTGCATCCCCATTAGGTCCAACCGTTGCATGCAAATAGAGACCAAATTTAGTTCCATTGAAAAAGCGGTTTGTTCGATTGAAGAACCCATAAAGGAGCAATATAGAAAAGGCAATGACATCTCATTTCCCCACTCCTATAGTAGTGGGTGTTCTGATTTGAATAATATTGGATAGATTCCAAGTAAGGTCATCTGGAAGCGATAGTAATGTAATGTAGCTCCCAAGTTAGGTCATCTGGGAGATATAGTAAGTGTGCTTATTGTATCAATTGATTGATTTGATTTGAGTGATAGAAGATTGTTTGAAATAATATGTACTTAGGAGATTACTCATAGAGATTTTTGATTTTCCCTCAGATTAGGTCATTTAGGGGTAATAGATTTGAAATAGTAGAAAGTATTGATTGTAATATAGAATGATTATACCTTTGTTCGAATGAGATCAAATAATTTGTAATAGTAATATGCTAGGAGTGTTGATTGACTATAATATAACCTAAGAGGGATTATGGGATGATCCTCGATTATATGACCCCTTTAGGTGAAAGGGTGAAGGGCGAGAAATGAACATTGAACCGAAAGCAATACACATAAGATGTTATAATAGTAAATGAGAAATAGTATGGAGTAGTATTTTCAAATTATGATTAGATGTGGATTATTACATATACCATATGTGAATATGAGATGTTTAAATTTATATGGTGCAAGTTAGAAGAAATTATGACCCATATGGCGCAAACGACAAGAAAATGAAGTTACTGAGGCTCAAGATATGAGCGAAACTATGTGTTGTGTATTAGTTATAAGGATGATTGTAAATAGTAACTATAATATGTGAAAAATTAGAATTACTATATATAGTAATAGTGAAAAGTGAATAGTATTTTCATTTGTATTAAGATCGAGTGAAATTTGGAGCTCTGAGCTATGAGGATGCCACACGTTAGAGCAGTAATTTTGACTAGATTTGAGAGGGTAGTAGTGGTTGTGGCTTTGTAGATGACCGATGAGTTGGTAAGTGTGATTAGTTTTGGAAAAATTTGTCAAATATGTCTATTTTCATCAATTTTAGTAAATTTTATTTTTGTATTTTTAAAGCGTTTCGACATGGGTGGAAGCGGTTAGGGCATTTCTATCCTTGGGGACACTAGCGACCGATTTTAGATGCTAGTGACCTATTTGGGATGCCGTGACCTGCTCTTGGGCATTGGCATCCTAGAGCAGGATTTGGGCATTGTGTTGTAAAATGCATAAATTTTGATTAATTTTGGGCTATGATGAGTTGTATGGTGTGTTGATATAAGGTTTTATTTGTTGTGTTGTGTTGTGCAAAGGGATATACACTCCAGAGAGTTCCGTGTGGGTCACCACTTGAGCACGCTACTTACTTTGCACTTTGTCGGACGCATAATGGGATATATTGGACCGTCTTGCCTACGTGAAAATTGCTAGATTAGGGAAGTACCCCTTATAATGTTATGTTGAATTCTTTATGTGATAGATGGTGCACATATACATGTACATTTTGGTTTTCAACGACAGTGAGATGACAATGACATTAGAGGATATATACCAGATATTGTGGTTACCTATTATAGGAGAGAGAGTACATGTGATGAATATAATGGATGCTCATAGTTAGACGAGGGAAACAAGGTGGTATTTCATAGACACACGAGTACATGCAGAGACTCATATCAGTTTAGATGTGATATTGAGATCTAGTGTTTCGTGGTTATGAAATTTATTGCAGTAATTCTAGTGTCGTCGGTGGTAGTGGAGGGTGGTGGAGTTGGGATATTGTATAAGATACATGATATTTTTCATAGGATAGAGGAGCATGGGACTAGGTATGCATGGACATGGTGTGTATTGGCCCACTTGTATAGATATTTATATATATTTACTCGGAAGGATCATGGGGGTGGACTAGAGCCATGACTTTGTACACGTATGTGCATATGAGCATATAGTGATATAGATGCCACTTAGTGGGCCACCGGCTGATGATTGGGATTAGCCTCGAGATATCTTCGGTGAGGTGGGTAGGCACCGATAACAGGGAGGATGGATACAACCACCTATAGGTCGATGATTGATTAGGTGGGCTTTGGAGCCATTATATGGAGACCATACAAAGACTACGAGAGGTTGGTTAAAGGATATTATGGAGTTACAAAGGTGCATTTAGTGCACCATGTGGTTATAGGATCACTTCCCATGGGTGACAGAGTTTTTACATGGTGAGAAAGTATATAGATCATTTGACATGGCCCAAGATGTGCCCTCGAGTCATATATATGGTTGAGATCTACTAGAGCAATGAGATGACCAAGAGCGAGGAAGTGCAGACTAGATAGGAGCATGACTAGTGCATCCTGGTCTAGATGAGGTAGATACAACTATAGAGCCTACACAAGTTGATGATGAGGGTGCACACTCTAGGCATACAATGAGTGGTGTGAAAAACATCATGGGTGTTTCTCTTTCAATAGTGGTAGATGCGGCGGTGGCGAGGTAGATAGTTGGAGGAGTAGAGGGGTAGGCACCTACCCCGATGTAGATGGTGTAGCAGTGACACAAGATGAAGATAAGTATTATTCATTGTTATTTGTTAGTTGTTTGTGTGGTTATTATATATTACAAAGGTGTGTAGTAACTAATGTTGGTTTTTGTGATTATAGGTGATGCCTATTGGTCATTGATTGTAGATTCGTCAATACGCATGTCGACGCAAAACGTGCCTCCAGATGTGCTCATGGGAGGAGGTATGATAGAGCGGGTAGACACGATTACAGGTGAGCATGCCCATTTGTTTGAGCTGATGGCTATAACAACAACCACATGTACCATTTTATTGAGAGAGCGAAATGAGGCTTGTGAAGATACTCGAGTGAGCAAGGCATGCCATAAAAGGAGGAGCCCTAGCTCAGGATGTTTTTGCTAGATATGTTGAGCTACATGGCCAATTTGCAAAGCAGATGACCGAGATTATTGTATTACGGAGTTAGTTAGAGAGATATAGAGGTCAAGATTAGCGACGTAGAGTGAGCGACGAAGCCTCTAGTTTTAGAGCTCTCATGATTGTATATAGTGATAGCGAGGATGATGTGTGATGATGTATTTTATATGTTGTATTGATGCATGGGGGCTTTCCCCAATGATTGTATTTTGTAACTTATGATTTCTTATGATATATATATATATATATATATATATATATATATATATATATATTGACTTGTGTTGATGTCACATTTATTGTTGATGTGCATTGTACACTATGTGATGATGATGATATGTTCTTGATAGTGTTTATTGAGTTTGATGAATTCTATAGGAATTTGTGGGATGGTTGATTATATATATATATATATATATATATATATATTTGATGGTTGAAATTTGTAATTACACTGGAAAGAATAACCAAGTAATGGATTAGATAAAGAATAGGAATGTATGGTATAACATGTAATAAGTAGAAATGTATGGATGTGATGTAATGTGGTAGATAAATAAAAGTAGTAATAATTATGTGTTGATAAATAAATAATGATGATGTGAAATAATGTTCGTTATAGCATGTGATGATAATGAAGGGGGGAAGAAGAGTGATTTCCCCCAGTGATAATGAGGTTCATTTATAAATGCCCCTCAAAATCAAGAATGAACAAGAGTACATCATCAAGAAATGGGTTTGTACATGCAAGGAGTGGCTAGAAAACATATATCATGGAGCACAGAGCTGGAAGTATGGAATAATAGGTTCATTGATGTAGTATTCCCTCAACATATAATTGTGAACATGTAGCACGAGAGTTCATCATAGGAAATGGAAAATGGATGTCATCTACTGAGGTTAAGGGCATTGTATGAACATGTAAGCCAAAATATTCCAAATTAGATACTCAAAGTGAATGGAGCAATAGAAGGTGTGAGTTGAAGTTGCAAGAAATTAGGAAGCCAATGAGGTACCATCATAGGAATGAGATGATGTGAATGGATTAATGGATGTCATGAATAATGACCTTAAGAGGTGGATTAAGTGGTGAAGGATGATGGAACAATGAAGCCAAATAATAGAGAGAGAGGTAGTAAGAAGAATATTAGATACCAATAATGAGCCAGAATGAGGTAGAGAGAGATGATGAGAGAGAGAGAGAGAGAGGAGAGAGAGAGAGAGAGAGAGAGAGAGAGATGAGATGAGTGAGAGAGAGAGAAGAGGAGAGAGAAGAAGAGGGGAGGAGAGGAAGAGAGAGAGAGATGAGAGAGAGAGAGAGAGAGAGAGAAGAGAGAGAGAGAGAGAGAGAGAGACAATGTGTGAGGAATGAGAGCATGAAGATTGTAGAGGTGGATTAGATGGAGGATGCGGATGAATAATGACCTTAGAGAGGAGATTTAGAAAGAGGGAGAGAGGATGACTACTTTAGATGTGGAGAAGGAACAGATAGAGGAGATACAGTGAGAGAGAAGAGAGTAGAAGAGAGACTTATGAGAAGAGAGAGAGAGAGAGAGAGAGAGAGAGAGAGAGAGAGAGAGAGAGAGAGAGAGAGAGAGAGAGAGAGAGAGAGAGAGAGAGAGAGAGAGAGAGAGAATTCTTAGAGAGAGAGAGAGAGAGAGAGAGAGGTAAAGAAATGACACCTTTGTCTTCTAATTTTTGTAGGTGATCATGGAGAGCATAACAGTCATTATCACGGTGGTCATTGATGCAGTGGAAATTGTAGAAAGGGTGGTCACGCTAGCGGTGCAAGCGGTGAGGTGGATGATGTTGGGTAGAAGGTAGATGGATGAGCCACTTATCAAGTAAGGTTCATAGAACATCATGGGGTTTAACATTATGTGAGAAGTGTAATGGTTCACAAATGGGAGATGAAGAAGACTTAGGTGAATGTCGACATGGTGGGGGGAAGGGAGATGCTTACACGGAGGTAGTGATGGGGATCATGCGAATGGCTTAATAGATGAAATAGGGGAAGAATTAGTAGGCATATGAGGAATAGAAGAAGTGGGAGAAGGTGTTAAGACATTATCTGCAATGAGGTCCTTTTCTAGATCAATAAATTTATAGCACAAAAGAGTAAATGATTCACATGTATCATATAATAACTTTTCCTTTAAGGGAGGAATTAAGCCATGAAAAAAATAAATTGCATTTCTAAATCAATAGGCTGAAATAATAATTGATGCATGCAAGAATTGAAGTGTAAAATGTAATCTAAAATTGGTTCATTATTTCCTTGATGCAAAGAAGGCAAACGTTTGTATGTAACTTTAGGACCATTGTTAGAAATAAATCATCTGCAAAAACATCCTCCATATCATAATAAGTACTAATGTATCCATAAGACAAATGAGTATATGATCAACAAGGCTACGATGAAATGCTTTGAGTAAAAGTGATCATTGGAATCAAAATACATGGTAAAATAATAATTATTGAGATGTAAATATGGATTACTAGTGCAATCAAAAGAGGAGAAGTTAGGCATGATGAATTCCTTTGGGAAAGTAGAATTGTGAATATTTTTAGGAATGGGATTGCCATGAAGAGAATTACTGTATCAAATGGAAGCATAATAGGATTTAATTTAGAGCGTGAAAGTATAAACTTGATATTGCAAAGTGCCCACAACATGCATGAGGGATAGAATATCATGTGAAGGAATGGTTGGTGAAGTGAGAGGCATATTTAGGAGTTGGATCTTTCCATTATGAGTGATCATGGGAAAATGAGGAGGATTGGATTTGGAAGGAGGAGAAGGAGTTGGAGGAGGAGGAGAGGAAGATGGAGGCTCTATGAGAATGCTAGATGTAGGCTCAGGAGACACAATAAGAGGTGTACTAGTGGTAGGAATAAAATCATCATGAGAAAAAAATTCAAAAGTAGAATAAAGAGGAGTAGTAAATTCACATTCAGTAGTATTAAGAGAAGTAATATCATCACTAAAATGTTCATGATCAAAAGCATAATCAATATCACTATCAGTCATATTTTCACAAACAAGTATTTCATCAAGACTATCATTAGCATACAAAGAAGTGGTAGGAGTACTAATATCATATTTATCATTGCAATCATTGGAAACATTTTCAGAAGTAGGAAGAGTAGGAGATATAGCTTTACATTCATCTTGACTACTAATAGAAATGACATCATGCACATTTACATTTTCAACATTAGAAATAGAATTATTGGTATCCATATTATCACAAGAAATAACATGATCAAGCAAAGAATCTACCATGTGCTATAAGAGGAGGAGAAGAAGGTGCAACAACATGGGTGACTATGGAAGATGAGGGAGAACATGAAGCAAATATTTTTTAGGGAGACTATGCAAATGTTAGGGGTGTCAAGGCCAATAGGAAGGGTGTTTTAGAAAGCAAGAAGTTTTGGAGGACCAGGAATCATAGTGAGGATTGCGATAGAGGTCACGAAATTTAGATTTTGTAGAAGCATTATCAAAAATAGGATGCAAGACGTGTATCAACCATATTATGCTTGGGAGATGAGGACCTCTTGTTGGCCATGAGGGTTTTTAGGATCCTAGGGCAAGGAATTTGAAGAAGAGTGGGTTCACCAAATGATTTAATTAAAACTTAATTAAATATAATTTTAGAGTAATTGATATGGTAAAATATAGTAAAGAAATATCTATGCTAAGCACTCAAGCAATGTAAAATTATAAGTAAATGGGAGAGATAAATGACTTAGTTGATTCCCGTGTGATCAAAAATGATCTAGGCAGTGTAAAGTGTTTAATAGGATGCAAACAACATTGTAATTGATCCTGTGAATTTTAGAACTGAGAATGATGTCGAGAGGGTTGAACGGTACTAGAAAGAGGTTCCTGGGATCTGATTCTTGGTCTTGAGTGTTAGTGATAGTGCAATGACTCAGGATATTATTTCTTCTGTGTCACTAGGGTTTCACTATTAATTCCTCTCGATCACTGATATTCACTCTTATATCTCTGAGAGGTTACCATAACCTGCAAAACAAACCTTATCTACCTCCACAATCTCAAAAACATAAATTGGAATGAAATATGAAATATGTGATGTTAGACTAACCCCGACAAGCCAGTCACTCGATGAGTGGAATTATGACCAAGTGCTGCATTCATTCCAAAATCCATGTAGTTCTTTGTGGTTGTGTGTGAAATAATATCCTTAGGTTTCCCTTGCACAAATGACGCTAAGATAGCACACTATAGCTAAGATGCAAATGTGTGGTATAAAACTCAACACTTCCCCTTCTTATACACAGTGTATGCAACCTAAAAATGCAATCCCATTTATGGTAGTGATAGTATGTAAATGTAATTACCCCTTAGAATTTCCAGCTAGAATAATAGTGTGTATGTTATGTATATATATGAATCTCTTGTTTGAATTTCGATACTAGTGACAAAAAAGACTAACTATGAACAAGGGATGAGGATTAGAAAATTAGAAAGGCCGAAAACAAATGTTGATATGTGTAAAAATAAAAAAGAGGACAGAAGCACCCATAATGGATAGGAGTGCACAGGCATTGGTTTCATGGGATAAATGATGACAAATGTGAAAAGAAAGATAAACACGGATCCCTATGACTTGACCAGAACTGGGTACATAAATGCCAGATGTGAGAGATAAAGACAATAAAATCAAGTAGATGAACAAAGTATTGTGTCACCAATGAATACATTTTTTACTTAAGATCCATGCATATAAAAACATACTTGACAACATAGTAAAATAGTAGTATGTGCATGATTTTGTGTTTACACATGCAAGGTCAATGTAAACAACATAATAAGACACATTACAAACATAATCAAGTGATATTACATGACACATTAGGTCAGCATAAGCCTTACAAACACAAACATGCTCAACTAGGCCTAAAACACTAGTCATCTCTCCAATGGTCATAATTTGAACCTTAAGGGCACTAAGAAACTCCAAAAAGACTCCACCATCTCTAGAAACTTCAGCAATAACCTCTAGACTCCATCTTCATGCTTGAACAACTATGATCAATTCATCTTCAATGTGGATCACTCCAATAGGAAAACACCATCAATTAGGTCTAAGCACCTAATTTATCAGTCTCTAAAAGAGAGCTAGTTCACACCTCAAAACACCTCTTTATGGCACATGTGACATCATCATGGAAAGGTCTTGACCTCAAATAGATCATACACCTCATATTAATCATCAATTCAAGGTATAAGGTCAGTAAATTATTACATCTCTCCGAAACTTCTCAAAATTGGTTCTAAGTCTCAAGAAACATTCATCTACTCATCAATCTCTAACACCTCCAGGGAAACTTCCAAGCACTTCCATCACTTGGAACACTTTAATGGAATTTCTACCAACATGCTCGAGATACTCACATACCTATGTTATATGAAGGATATTAATCTTGCATTCTTGTTCCTACCACCTTCTTGGAAAACCTAATTGGGTTGATTAGGCCATTAGGGATAAATATAAAATACACCAGTTCTGATCAAACCATGACCCCAAACACATCATGTCAGACCTCTACAAGATATCCATGCTCATATTTCACTACTACACCATTTATTTCATCACAAACCCCTTTGGACCTTCATGACAAGTTTTTGCCTCTTTAGGCTATTAGCGGTGTAGGCACACTTGGGAGACATGTTTAAAATTTTCTTACACAACCAATCCCAATATTTTCATGAGAATTTAGCTCACATACCACACTTTTTCCACAACTGATCTTCCACCATGACACACCTCGCAACACATTATTGTACTGCAGAAATATCACAAAACAAAGGTTTTTATGTAGCTTACCATCACACCTAGAGTATGCAACCACCAAAAAAATGAGCTATGATGAATTCTATACATGCTTGAACCTTCATTTTATCCTTTCCAAGTGATTACATGGCCAAACCCTTCATTTTTGTCCATCACTCTCGAGTTAGGGTTTTAGGAGGGTTTAAACTCATTTACCCTCTTAACATGGTTCATAAAATTTTGATGACCAAATGAACCCATTCCACTTGAAAATTTTCTTAGTTATATGCCCTAACATCCAAAAACATTTTGTCCCCATGTAGAGTATACATGTGTGGGTGAGTACTTGAAGATAAAGATCGAGATGGGAATGACAATTTTGAGAGCTCGATAGAGCTCAAAACAAATTTTCATGCTTCCTCCTTTGACTTCTGACCTGAAAATTTGCACACACCTTTGGGATGACCTCCTACATGATTTCCAATGCTTGTTCACCTTTGAATCTCACCATGTTATCTAGTTCTCCCATGCCTTACATTCCTTGTCTTCTTCCACTTGCTTCTAAGGACCTTGAACATGTACTATACACCTAAACCATGACCTTGTACACCTTCCACAATTCTTTATGCAATGTCACACCATTCCTCACATACTTAAACTACCCTACTCTACCTCATACCTTAATATTAATGGAGGGAGGAAGGATGAAGACATGGAGGTAATCCATGCACATCAAAGAGTGGAACTCAATCAAGATGAAGTAACTTTAATATTTAAAACAAACACTCAACCATGGAAGCAATGCACATGCATTAAGGGAAACAAGACTCAATACTCCATGCTCATAGATCAAGAAGAAAGGTGTACATATATGGGAGTGTTGAGTAACTCCCATGCATAGATAATGATGCCTCCATGATGGAGAAGAGGAGTTACTTCCAGAAAGGGAAAGTAACTCCTATGACACACACTTACACATATGAAAAATTCCATGATGGAATATTTCATAACTAATATGACACCTATGATCCATGCTCCCACCTAAGTGAGATGACTCACCTAGTGAGGTGGAAATACACCTAATAAATAAATAAAGGTGAAAATTACCACTTACACCAACACCCCCCTTCATCATAACTTAGGATGAGGTAAGGAAAGTCAAAAAAAAACACATAGAAAATGAAAAATGGGTCCCACAACTAAGCCTGATGAGGTACCCATGCACAATAAAAATCTCAAGTAGTGAAGGAAAACCTAGTGGGAAAAAAATCCACTTACAAGAGAGAGGAAAACTCCCCAACAACTAAGTAGAAGGAGAGAAATAAGAGGTGTTATCCAAGATCCCAAGAAGATGAATATGACACAAGCCACCCTATATTAAGTGAAGAAGAAGAAGAATATCCTTGAAGTGACAAGGTGTTGTTCCAATCTAAGGAAAAATGCTCCGCATGTGAGGTAGAAGTGTCAACTACTCCATGAAGGAATGTTTATCCCTAAGCAATCGATGAAGAAGGAAGTTGGAATGTATTGAAACCGTGAAGAAGTGTTCCCAATGCTTGATGATTCCCCGAATCATATTACTTGGTCCTTGAAGAGTATTCGACGAATAAGAAGTAGGTGGATCAAGAGATAACTCCTCGAGATGTGGAAAGTGATAAGTGGATGGTGGAGGTGGGTCCCCATCATCATGACAATAAACTATACTAGAAGAGATGTCCTCAACATCAAAAGTGGGCTCAAGTATCATCAATTCCAAGTGAGTTGGATGAAGAATATAAAGGAGGATAAAAGTGAGAGAAGTACAACCGAGTGTGATGATTAACTATACCAACTGCAAAAAAATAACATCATTATGTATTTCTCTACAATAAAATGTATCTAGGTGAACTCAACTCGCATGCCCTGTCCAAGGTGAGTGATCTGATAAACTGAAAGGAGATTAGTTGAAAGTGAAGGGATACTAAGAACATTGTTGAAAGTACCACCACTCACTTCAACAGACCCTCTCCGAAAACTTGTGCAGTAGTGTTGTCACCAAGCTGAATAGAAGACATGTCACATGGCTCCAATGAAGAAAACTCAATATCTGATGAGGCCATATGATGAGTTACACCGAATCAATGATCCATGTAGGAGTAGGTGGCACAACTATCACTAAAGCTCTTCCCTTTGGTTTCTCCTTGTTTGATTCTTTTACTTTTTCTTTCTCTTTCACTTTCCATTTTTCACTATCTTTCTCCTTAGAACTTTCATGAGTTGATGAAGATGATTTGAGAGAATCTAGAACTCCAATGTTGTGGCGATGAGATCAATATTTTCTTCAAACATTATTCTTCATCATGTCTACATTTTAGTATCCACGTTTGATTCATTCTTTAGGAGGTTTGGAACTGGAAGAGTTGGATTTTGATTGGTCCTTTTTCCCACATCCTTGTTCTGTTTCTTTTCTTTTGAAGCCTTTGTTGTTTCTGTCCAACAATGATAACATGGGATTTTGTGGATGTGAGAGTGCCCATCTGAATCAACTTATCATGTTCCCTAATCAAATCACCAATAAAATCATCAATTGAGGGCATAGTCCAACTTTTACTAAATTCTCTTTTTGTTACATGGAAGGTAGAGACAAAAACAAAATATTTGGGACAAAGTTTTGCAAGGATGGAAATAGTGAGATGCGGTTCCTCTTTTCTATTCCAAAAGCTTCCAATTACAATCTGAGTGATTTGAATTTGGTGAATAATTCATGAAGGGTGTCAAAACTACTTGGATTGAGGCTAATCGATTCATTTTCTAGTTAATGCCTTCTCGTTTCATCTTGTTTCCCAAGAATTTTGTCTAATGCATCCAAAATTTTCTTAGGTATTTTTGCTAAGGTAATATGGAAGCACAGTTCTGGAGACATAGAAAGAGATAAAAACCCAATGGCTTCATCACACTTGTCAAGCCACTTTTCCTTTTTGCATCATCTTTGGGTTCGGCTTGTAATCCCGTGGTTATTCGGAAGAGTTGTTTCTTTTTCAAGGAGGAATACATATCATCCAACCATTCTTGATAATTGAAAGGGGTGAGAAAGGGAATTGCATAAGGATCCGTGACAGGAAAGGTGTGCAAAAGAGATATGGAAGTAAAAGGATTAAAAAAAACACACCTTGAATGTGGAAAGGAAGGGATTCAAATGAAGGTGGGGCCCATAAAGGCTAAAATAACAACCAAATGATAATTTTCCCTCAAAATTGACTCTTTTCTTTAATTAGGAGTGAAACAATTAATACTTAATTAATATGCAATTAATAAAAAATATTAGAAGGTACAAGGAAATAAAATTGCCTTGCAGTCTCTCGGGAGAGCCACTTATCTCGGTGAGTTGTCGACAAGTTGGGTTGGAAGGTTGATCGAGATAAGGGGCATTGATCGAGCTGCTTGATGGCTCACTAAGGTGAGTTGAGCCCAAGTTGACATCCGATTTGTGCTTATGCGATGCTGCTGAAATGAGGGTTCATTCTTTGAGTTTGCAGGCCGAGGTCCACGTGTCGGTGGGTAGTGTAACTACTAGGTGCAATACGAGTCCACATGCTTAACCATTGAGTAGGGTAATGATGGGTGGGTTCGGTCAAGTGGTCAGAGAGATTCATAATAGACCAAGCTGAAAATGTTTGCACATGTCAATGGTGAGCGAGGAGATTCCAAAGTTGCAGAGGAGAGACCAAATATCCTATGTGTAGGGTAAGACAACAACAATTGAGCTAAGGTAGCGAGAAGTAGTGCTAGGCATTGAGTGAGCCAAATGCAAGTGACCAAGGGAATATGTGAGATAATTCAACTGCAACCATAGGAAGATGATCATGAACGAGGGGAAAATAATGTTGTAGAGTGAGTCAACTTTAAACCAATACAAGCCATGTCAAAGACTACAAAACTTAGAAACAAGGGTGGAATCATGAGCCGGAGGTGTCGAAAGGGAGGTGTTTGATGACGGAAAGGTATAAGAAAACAAACCAATGTGAGTGATTTTTAACTAAACATGAGTCATGAGTGGATGTAAGCAAGATAATGTCAATGCATGAGCAAATGAACAATGCACCAATGTAAAAACTTGAGTTAAGTGAACTAAGTCACGATGAGGCACGAGCCTATCAAACAATGCAAGTGGAAATTTTTCCAATGTACCAAATGATTTGGGTTGGTGAGTTGTAAACGAGCAACCAAAGCAATTAAAAGTGATTTGTGGGACAGTTTAGTTCCCATCTCGGTGAGTGGGGCCAAGTTGGCCTTTTTGACCATCTTTTAACCTCTTCAAAAAAACAAGCATGCACCTTTTGAATATGTAATTTTTCCCGATCTTGAACACATGTAATACCAATAAGGAAACAAACCCCAGACACAAACCAAACACAAGACCCTTAAAAATGTACATAAAGCACAAAGAAAGGAATGAGCACCATGCACATGAAACTACAAGATAAAGTGTAGTAAAGAACCGTAGTGAGTAACACAATTTCGATTCCCGAGATCTGATACCATAACAGAGGGAGGAAGGACAAAGACTTGGAGGGAATCTGTGCACATCAAGGAGTTGCACTCAATCGAGATGAAGTAGCTTCAAGATTCAAAACAAGCACTCAACCATGAAAGCAATGTGCATGCATTAAGGGAAACAAGACTCAATACTCCATGCTCATAGATAAAAAACAAAGGTGTACATATAGGGGAGTGTTGAGTAACTCCCATGTAGAGATAATGATGCCTTCATGATAGATAAGAAGAGTTACTTCTAGAAAGGAAAGTAACTCCTATGACACACACTTACACATATGATAGATTCCATGATGGAATCATCATAACTAATATGACACCTATGATCCATGCTCACACCTAAGTGAGATGAATCACCTAGTGAGGTGGAAATACACCCAATAAATAAATAAAAGGTGAAAATTACTAGTCATACCAATAAATCTACCATACCATCTGTTTGCGCTAGGTCTATGATTAGGCCTAAAATGGCTTGCTTCAACACATGTTTAATAGAACTTGACTTGTTATCCATCTTGCAATCATTCATACACCTTTGACACATATATTTGATCATGTTAGACACCATAACAACCTTTGACCACCTCTTGAGCTCATACACACACCTTGCTTACTTGAACCATGCATCAAGAACATGCACACACTCCTGAGTCCTATACACCATGCCACTTCACCAATGCAACACTTCATGATACCAAAACAAGACACTACCAATCAACCTTCATAAATTTTCATTATTGACACCTCATGTTGACTCTTATACCACCTAGGCACCCTTTGACATCAATGCAACTTGACATTAATGACAACACCAATGAAACTATGCCCAATATACACTAGGGCACCGACTTCATACACTTACAAAAGGAATCTAAATATCCCTAGATCTCATAATTGCACATCTATAGTCATTAGGGAAACACCCACATTAGTTATGAATCTAAAAACTAGGTCAAGGCAATCATATATCTCATCTTAAACATCCAAACATCCTCTCTCCAAGTTTTTTAGCAAGAGCTAAGTCAAAGGAAGCATTGTCAAAGCAAAGTGTCAAATTTGATTGATCTATCTAGATATCACATGTTAGGTGGAGGAAAATGTATGCTTTGAGGCCTCTTTAGAGTAGTGCCAACTTTGGCGGTGCACACAACCATTATAATGTTTGTTTTACATGAATCTTTATCCATGGGTAGGGTTTGAGATGATGATTAGCCCATTCATAGAGATTTGCTACATGTGCAAAAACTAGAGTTTGACAATGAAGAAAAAATCCAAGAAGGCGAAAACCATAAAGTTTTAGAATTCATTTCAGAACAGGTCTATGAATGTACATAAAATTCTAGACTGTACTATATAGTTCTGACTGTATTTGTATAGTCTAGACCCTTGAAGATTTCCAGTGCCAGTTAAATTTGTAAGGTTTCTTTAGGTTCATTTCTCCTATTTTATGTGTTGTACATTCTTAGATGTGTCCAAAAATTAGTTGTGACAAGTTAAGTGCCTTTATAGCTTTGTTTCATAATTTCCATTGCATGTTAGCTTAAGTGGTGTATGCTAGTTATTCTTGTTTGATCCGAGTTGCAAATCTGATTTAGTGTTTAAATTGTATCATCTTCGTCAAATCGGTAATCAACTTTAATCTCTCATACACCTAATGTAATTCACCTAGAAATTTAATTTAGGGTTAAATACTTTGACATCATACAACCTTGACCTCTTCAATATATAAGACCGTTATATGGAATTCTATAGGGTTTTTCCTTGAGATATTTCAATTTTTTTAATTTGATAATGAACCTCAATGTAGTGAGAATTCCCCACTTTGATAATGAACCTCAATGTAGTGAGAGTTCCCCACTTTGATAATGAACCTCAATGTAGTGAGATTTCCACAAGAGAATGCAAAAAGTGTCAACGAAGGTCTCAAGTGTGTAGTTGAGTAATAACCTCATGGATGTTTTGTATATATAGCGACTCCTTGTTAATTTTTGTCATAGTAACCCATGAAAAGTGTCTACAATAACGTAATAGAGATTTATTGATTTTAAAATTAGCCATTGAAGGCTCACAAACACTACTTAGAAGAAGGAAACTCGTTCTTTAGACCGGAAATAGTGTCATGGTAGTGTAGAAAGTGGATATGAAGTATGAATAATGTTTTAGTAGGATTCAAAATTATTCATGTATGAACATGACACTAGGTATAACACAATTCAACTAGGTAACTTCCAATTTGATGTAGTGTCTATCATATTTGGCCTTTCACTATAAATAATTGTTTGGTAAAGAAATAATTGCTTAAGATATAACATTGTTCTAAATGGTTTGAATTTAAAATGAGGCTCTATTTCTTGATTTTTTATTTCATTATATCCTAAATGCATCAATGTGTATATATATTGAAAAATTCCTCAAGGTCAAATGAGGACCATATTACCAAAAATATTGATACATAATGGACACCTAAATTAATAAAGAAGACCCAAAAACCTAGGGGATGCAAAAGAGGGTTAAAAGGGCCCCAAAAACAAGACCCCATAACTATGTGGATATGGTTTTGCAGCCATGACCACATGCAAATACAATTCTACGCCCTAACCACACAAACATAATCATAAAAAGAATATCAATACACAAGAAAATAAGGAGGGGAGAGAGAAAAATGAGACAATTTTTTAGGGGAATACATTAAAAATTAGCATGGAAGAAAAAAATATAGTTATTACAATTTTAATCTAAAATAAATCTCAAAAACACACAATTACCTTGAATTAATACAATATAGGATTACTAATTAATCATCACTACCCTTAAAAAGTGATACATGTACCTTCACTATCAAACTTAAAGAGAACTTGGCTTGGAATAATTAGTCTATATGTTATTTAAGTGGAGAACACAACTCAGGACAATCAACCACATAATGTTGTCAGCTTATCGAAAGTTGCATGATGTTAGAGATAATTTTTCATGGGAAAACAATATTTTTTATGCCAAACCGAGAAATGTGGAAAACACATTACATGGAGTTATATGGTAGCCTCGTGGATGTTAAAATATCTTCTTCTTCTTCTTCTATGTAAAAAAACTTAATCTCACACCATTGAAGATGATGTAGGTTTATTGAGTCATTGACTTTATGATTTGATTACAATATGCATTAATCTCAAATGAAATGTAGTTATAAAATGACTCACATATGGTCAAATATTCCAACATTGTGTAGATGTAGCCAATAACATATTTATTTAAAACTCTCTATTCATACACATGTAAATGGAGTGGTATGGGAAAATTGACCTTTGTTAATGTTAATGTTTGTCTTTTTAAATATATGGTATTCTTATTACTTTTTAATTAATCAATCCTAATAAGATGTATCTTGTTGGTCCTACAATTTCAATGTATTGCTCGTTCAATGTAATTAGGGTGAAGAAGATTTTGTGGTCACCACTACAACTCATGTTTAATATTAATGGTCGTTTACACGCGCATATGTGTTTTTAACTATAAATAATTAATAATTTCATAATTTTCTTTGTAAGTTTCTTAATGATAGGTGATAGACGGTGTCACGAAGAATTAGACATGGCCATAATTTACCAAGATACTTTCATTAATAAGGGTGAAGTTGCAATGAAAGTGGTCCTCTCACTAATATAATATGCCAGTAACGACGACATCGTCATCTCTAATGTCATCATCACCAAAGGTGCCAGCTCACTTCCATAACTCTATACATCATGTTATATACATTCCACCTCTTTTGGTGGAGGCGCTAGTTCTTATCCTTTCTTATAAAACAATGAAAAGACGTGAAACATACGACAACATAAAAGAAAAACTCTCCCGCATGAAAGATTGCTATGATATCGCTTTCACAAGTGTGCCACTGCCACCTTTGTCTTCTATTTCCACATAAAAACACACTTGTCTAAATCACTTGTGGGACATAAAATAGGGAAGAGTGATACGTATCCATTTGTGCTGGCTACTTAGCTGACGTCCAATTTCTGGATTTCTACAATGGTGATTACGTAGCATGCATGGAAACAATAAAGAAGTGAACTGTAAATTATACATGATGAATTATAAGTAGCACATTGTGTCATGGAAAGTGTGAGGCATAACATATACTTTAAAAGTTTATTTATTTTTAATTTATACATATAAATTAAAAATTATAATTAGCATAATATACTTTGAAATTGATTTGTAAATGATAAAGGTGGGGTCATAATTTTGTTTTGGGCTCCACAACAATTGGTATTGAACTCTTATTTTCCCTGTCTTATTGGACATTGAATTTATTGTTGGACACTAATTTTATTGTTGGTATTCTTTGTGTGGAGGATCATATAAACAAATTTGTAAGTTTGAGTAAATGGGGATGTCAAAATCTTGGAAGTATTTTATTGTTAAAAGTATAAAAATGATGTAAACTAAAGTCAAATTTAAACCATAATGGATTGTGGATTTTTGTTTCATATTTAAATATTATGAAGAATTATGGATAAGGTTTAAATCCAGTGGTTGTTTACACATTTTTGATGTTTTAAACCATAAAATAGTCACAAAATTATCATTTGACCTATCTCTTCCAACATGTAGATTCAAAATATAACACTCATTTCACACACACGTGCACGCACACATGCACACACACATACCGAAAGACTGAGAAATATAATAAGCATAAGCCTACATTTAATTGATTCTTGCACTATTCATTATTGGTATTTGTTTTAACAACATTTCACTTCTCTAATGATTTACTTTTAATCAAGAAAGGGTAGTGCTTAGTTTATAATGAGGATGGAGATTTAAATTAGAGTGACATCATGCCTAGAATGTTATATTATTGTAAATTTAAGAGTGAATTTTAGAATTTTATTTCTATTTAAAGTAAATTATTAAAAGTCTAGTGATTTCATTCATATTCAATATAAGTTGCAATTCATTTGTTTCGAACATATATATGATGCAAAAAATCCAACATAGGCAAAAATTATTTGACTAAAACACATACAACTCCATAGATATCGACCCAACGTTATCCGAGTGTTGATGAATTATTCTATGAAAACACAAGGTCCTATTTACATCATTATATCGGACTCTCTCTTCATTGATTTTTAATTTTTTTGTTATTTGCATGTAAACTTATAAATTATCTAATGTTATTGTTTGAAATTTATGATAATATAAAAATCCTAATGTTTAGTGTTGTTAAAGTATTAAAAAACAAAAAAACAACGTATAACACAATTGTATGACCCAAAATGTTGGTCCTCTCTAAAATTCAACACAAATTTTCCAAATATGTTTACACTATGTTAAACTGTGAAAATATCATAACTTCAATGTATAACATTGTTTATAGCTAAATTAAAAGAAAAATAAATGACCAAATCATCATAAATTTTTATTTTGATAAGTTGGGGTGATCAATGATTTCCAACCTTGGGTCGCATATAAGGAATACTACCCTTTAAAGCACATTGTTCATATAAACCACTCATAGGATGCGATTTAATTAATCATGCGTGGCATTAGAAATAATATCTTTTATGATTAAATCAATTTTTTCAACGGTTGGATCTTAAAAGAGCTTGAAGGAAAATACATTCTCACTCAAGTTGACCGATGGTGGATCAAGGTTAATAAAGCTGGTTTTTACATGCTAGCATGCAAATCACACAGTGACTCATTTTTAGGAGGAGGAGGAGAATGTTGGCATTCATGGTTACATTTCTCATCAAAAATAGAAATTTGAAGTTGATATTAAATTTTACCTAAATTTTAATATGAATGATTTCGCTTTTACTTGTTCCATTTTATTTTAATCCAAAAGCGATTTCGTTACTAGATTAAAATGAGGGCATGCCAATTGTAGTACCTAAAATTTGGTCCCAAGGCAATGGTAATAATCAATTGGCATTTATTTTATCATAAGTCAATCTATACATTTATTAACTTAATCTAAAATCATCTCACTCAATTCTTGTACTTTGAGTCCACTAGCTTACAACTTATTCTTCATATTAGCACTTCTAGAACCAATGCATACCATATACATACCACATCTTCATAGTCCTAACTAATCCTATCATATCTCTAATTAGGTATGAGACTAATCCTAGATAGAATCTCCAAAGTGTAAAAATGGTTAGAACATATTTCCAAGAAAAATGATTGTTTATTGTACTTCCAAGGATCATAGTTTCAAATGTATGTATGTTACCTTAGTCATCTAATGCTCTATTGAGTGGAACTTCATTCACACAAGTGACCTATATAAATAAACACATGTAACTTAGCCTTTTAGGGGAATCTAGGGGTTCTCACACTCAAAAGCACTCTAAGATGGACTTTGGTCCCTAATTATTGAAGCACCAATTTCTTAGAGACCTACAACAAGCTACAAGTATGAATGCATCACTACTTACTTCCTAAGGTCATTCTCATGTGCCATAACTAAAGCTAAAGATCATTTCCAAGTGTCAAAGCACTTATTAATGTCTCACCAAAAACCAATTTTTATGCACATTCACATACATTTACTTAGAGGAAGAACTTCATGGGGTTGACGCCTCTTGTAGTATTAATATGTAGGTGTCACTATGGTGGCTAAACTCAAATATGGACTAACCCATTGTCAGTCATAAGGGGGAAGTGAGGGTTTTAAGTCAAGAAGAACACATAAATGCAAGTATAGAAATGAGATCTATATATTTCAAGTATAGATCTCGGATATAAAGACACAAGTGCACCAAGTGCCAAAGTTGAGTTATAAATCATAACAACAAAGATGAAATCAAATAGTAGAGGACACAACTATCGGTGATTCTTTTTGAAATGCATGCTTGCACGTCCAAAGCTCATCCACAAGTATCCAATGTTTACAAGATTATTTATGACCTTTTGATTTCTCAATTCTCATAGTTTTATACCATTGTCGATTTTTAGACCTCACGAATAGTGCAATCTTCCTAATCAGTAACCCTAGTTTGTTTTTATATAGCTTTCAAAAGTTATGTTAATTATATACTTATCCTCACATGCTTTAAAACTGTTGTATTCACTATTTTATGCCATAACTACACCAAATTAATAATAATCTTAATTGAAAAATGTACTTTTCATATTATAGGGTCAAAATTTATGTTGTCGAGCACCAAAGCCAAATTGAAGGTTTTATGTTAAGCTCATTTATCTCCATTTTTTAAAGTTCGTCTCTCATAGAATTCATGCTTCTTTGAATTAGTTCTAGGGAGGCAACACTCATCCATAAGACGGTTGTAGTTAGTCCAACCTAAAATGCTAACCCTTTTTAAGGTTGTCTATTAAATATTTACTTTATTTGGTTGGTAAATATTAATTAATGTATTAATCAAATATAATATTAGTATATGAATGAGTAGACACAATTTATGATACTAACTCACCGGGTAAATTCGAATGCGTGAATGAGAATAAGAGAGGGTAATTATCAATCCTAAATCCTAGTTAGTAGGAGGAGACCATTGTATAAGTATATCTTCATTTAATAAACATGATTAAATCGTTGAATTAATTTTAAATGATGAGAGCTTAAAAGACCCTTATGTATGAGATATTTATTTTGAGAAGTGTAAATAGAATAGTAATAATAGTTGTGTAAGTGTTTTTCTTGCACAAAAAATAAAAATAAAAAAATTAATAAACTGAGGTATTTTGATTTCAACCATTATTGGATTCCCATCATTTGTACAATTTTTTCTACAAGTGGACTAAACAACTATATGACATCTTCATTACAAGCTTGTGATTGCAAGTCACATTTTCCCTACTTCCCTCATACATGTGATACATCTTGATACACCTTTATCATCTTGTAATGCATTGTTTCCACGTGAAATTTCTGATCTATTCACGTTATTTTCATGGTATGAAGGCGTGATGGCAAATAAGCCTTCAATGGCCTAAAAGCTACGAGGAACAATTAATAGGTTTTATTTGTTGTTATTTAGTTACTCTTGGGTCTTTTAGTTTTTAAGGAACCATTAATATATTATATGTGTTATTATTTAAATATTTTTGGGTTTTTAGTTTCTTTATTATATATTATTATGTAGTTTTAGACTCTATTATGTTGTTAATCATTTAGTTATGTATGTAACAATTAATTAATTGTTAATGATGGTTAGTTTGGTTTTTTCTTTTATGGTTTATTTTTATAAGTACTCTGGAATGTTTATTAAGTCTACAATATAACTAATTAGTGATAATTTATTGAGTTCATAAGTTATAAAAACATTTCATGTATGTATTATAATGGCATTTTATTATTAGTTTTGTGTCTCAAAACAAAAGTATCTTATTAATCCAAAGTGTAAAATTTGTGTCATGTAAAAGTTGGAAAAAAATTATCTCTATTATAAAGACACATTTTTGAGAGACCTCAACATATGACTTAATGTGTTAGTCCATTCTAGGAGGACTATTTGTATTTTTGTGTATATCCATGAATGGAGAATAACTATTTTAATGAGGCATGAATGTTGACCTAAACAATCAAACTAAGTCACATAAGAAGTTTGGATGAAATAGGAGTTAATGTGCTAGTCCATTCTAGGGAGAGTATTTGTATTTTTGTGTGTATCCATGAATAGAGAATGCCTATTATAATGAGACATGAATATTCACTTAAACAATTGAACTAAGTCACACAAAATGTTGGATGAAATAAAAGGAGGCCACCGACCAATTTCAAGTATGCCACTAACACTAAGGTTACTAATTATTGTGGTGACATAATCAAAGAGCCCAAATGACTACACATATAAATTTTTATTAGTCATTAGTGACATGCCCATTTTTGTTCGTGGTCAAGTGGAGATGATAACATATAGTGTTGAAAATGCATTATTAAATAACACCCCTAAAGATATATAGTGAGGACATAGTCCAAATAGTTGATTTGTGTTTTCTCAATGAGGCCCAACCAACTAAAGGAGTAAAGCATAAGAAATGAGGAGGCCCATGATATACTTGAAGTGAGGGTAAGTGCACCAAGTTGGTGGGCCAAAAGGGGGTCTTAAGTGGACGCATTTTTCTGAAAAAAAAACTTCAACTTGTACGAGTTTTTCGAAATAGTTACACTCAAAATTGGAAGATGTTGTAGAAATATGAATCGTAGAATTTTGAGTCTAGTTTCTAAGTTACTAAATTTTATTGAAAATGGATAAGTTTAAGTGGTTCAAACAAGTAAAACACCAACAAATGCTCCTATTTTTGTTAAAAATATAATAAAGTGACTTTCATGCCCCCCACCATTTTTTAAGCACCATTTAGTATTTTTGAAAACCCTTTGGTAGAAAAATAGCTAGGAGCATCTAGTTTGGGCTCCATTTTTTTAGATTTTTTAGCAAATATTTTTTTATTTATGATTTTTATAGTACAAAAATTTTATGTTTTGAAAAATAACGGAGCTTCGACCGTGCCCCCTAACTACCTCAAAAATATCAAAAATAGATTTGTTTTTTAATATGTATAGAATTATGCCTAGTTTGGGCTAGTATATTTTTTAAAAATTTCGATCACCCAAAAAAAAGATACACCATGAAATATAGACATATTTACACTTCAAAAAATAGCTATAAAAAGGCATAGTTAGAAAATAAATAATATGGAAACCTTATATTAGTCAAAAAAATTGAAAAAATATATTTTTAGAAAGAAGAGACTCTGCTCTACGTTGTGGTATAATTTTTTAAAATGGATTGATTGTTTTATTTTGAATTATCATAGAGGAAGTGACATTTTTACATTTTCTTGTAAAAACACACTGTTTGTTGTGTTTATGCGGAGTCCATGCCTCGGGCGTGGGGATCCAAAGCAGAATCCCAGCCTTGGGATCCAAACCGGATCCCAAGCCTTGAGGCATGGTTGGGAAAAGAGAAAACGTAAAACACGCGACGCGTTATGTAACGCAGCGTGCGTGTGTACGTGTTGCATAGCAGCACTGCGTTATGTAACGCGCGCGTGCGTGTGTGCGTGTTACATAACGCATGCGTTACATAATGCATACGTGTTACGTAGTATAAACATTATGCATGCTTTTGACATGCTTCTATGTACATACATGTTTTGTGTAGTATAAACATTATGCATGCTTTTGACATGCTTCATGTTCATACATGTTAGTGTAGTATAAACATTATGCATGCTTTTGACATGCTCATATGTACATAAATAAATGTTAAAGTATAAGTTTTTCATTTATTATTATTTATATTTTATTATTTCGTATACTTTAAATTTATTTATGTAAATATAAGAAATTATGGTCACTCTGCACCTTATGGAATTAGTCTCACAACTCCCGAGTCATGGTTTAGAGATAGTTTTTAAAGTATAATGCAAGATCGTAGGTAATTTTTCGAATTTCAACATTCAACCTAAATCTTTTAGCGTTTAACTTCTACAATCGAAACCCTAAACCATAGGCCATAAACCTAAACACTAAATTGTAAACCTTGAGCCCTAAACCCTAAACCCTAAACCTTTAACCATGATCCCTAGACCCTAAAACCTAAACCCTAAACCCTAAACCATGAACCATGAGCCCTAAATGCTAAACCCTAAACCCTAAACCATAAAAACTAAATCCTAAACCCTAAACCATGACCCCTAAACCCTAAACCTTAAACACTAAATCCTAAACCCTAAACCCTAAGCCTTGAACCCTACACCCTTATCCTTGAGCCCTAAAATCTAAACCCTAAACCCTAGACCATATACCCTAAGCCCTAAGCCCTAAACCCTAAACCTAAACCCTAAAAACAAGCCCTAAACCATAAACCCTAAACTTTAATCCATAAACATTAAATCCTAAACCCTAAACCCTAAACCCTAAACCACAACCATAAACCCTAAAACTCTGAACCGTAAACCATAAACCTTTATCCCTAAACACTAAATCCTTAACCTAAAACCCAAAACCCAAAACCCTAAATCCTTAACCTCGATCCGTAAACCCTAACCATAAACACTAAACCCTAAACCCTAAACCTAAAACTTAAATCCTAAACCATAACCCTAAACCCTAAACCCCAACCATGAGCCATAAAACCTAAACCCTAAACCTAAACCCCAAACCATATTTCATCAATATTTCCTAGTCTCGTGCCTAGAACCATAATTAGGCCTCGCTTATAGAACTACCTTGTTTATGAGATGCGGACAAGTAACTAAATGGATATGACATCTACCTTGTGCTTTGTAATGCATATATTACACATATCTTCCAAACTTGTTTCTCCCCACATATACTTGCACTCTTGAATGTAAATTTATTCACACTATGAAACAAATTTCACATTTCTCATATTTCCATGTATGGTATTATGCAAGCCAGGATGACCCATTGGAAGCTGGAAAAAATAACCATCACAACAAAAATAAATCTTAAAGGAAATAAAAGAAACATAGAGAATATATCAATGCAGAGGTGTAGGATCATAATTGAATTTCTTGTAGTATCCTCTCCTTTGGAGAAAGATAAAGTTCAAGTGTTCTACTAGAATGGATAGTAAATTTGACAAAACTTCCTAAAGTGTTTAAAATAAGCATAGAAATAGGGGAATGGCTAAGAAAACTAAGGGGTTATTAATCACCTAGTAAATCTTTCTTGTTTAGTTCTAAATGGGAGTTACCTAGCCTACGACTTAGTGACCTTCCATTCATTGATAATTCCTTATATGATAAACCCATGGATGTTTTCAAAATCCCCTGAACAAAAATATAGGGGTAGTCATCAATCCTAGTGAAGGGTGTGATGTGATTTCTAACCAACTTGAAATTCATATAGATTTAGAGGTCATAACACGAATTTAGAGCCCTAAACCCTAAATCTAGAGCCCTGATCTCTAACCCCTAAACCTTAAACCCATAGCTAACCCCTAAACCTTAAACTCGTAACTTTGAACCCCAAACCTTGAGTCATAAACCTTAAACCATGCACCCTAACCCCTAAACCCTAAACTCGAGCCCTGATCCCTAAACCGTAAACCCTAAACCTTAAGGCCTAAATGTTAAATCCTAAAGGTCCCTAAACCCTAAACCCTAAAATATAAATCATAAACCCTAAACCCTAAACTCTAAACCCCAAGCACTAAACCCTAAACCCTAAACCCTAAGCCCTAAACACTAAACCCTAAACCCTGAACTCTGTGACCTAAACCCTTAACCTTAAAACCTAAACTCTAATCCTCGAACTTAAACCCTAAAATATGAACCCTTTTCCCTAAACCCTGAACCCTGACCTTTAAACCTTAAACCCTAACACCTAAACCCTAAACCGTAAACCCTAAATCCTCAACCCTAAACCTTAAACCCTGAGCCCTAAACCCTAAACCTTATACCATAAACCCTAAAATCTAAGCCCTAAATCCTAAACCCTAAAACCTAAACCCTGACCCCTAAACCCTAAACCTTGAGCCCTAAACCCTAAACCCTAAGCCTTGAACCCTAGGCCCTAAGCCATAAGCCCTAAGCCAAAACCCTAAACCTTGAACCCTTAAACATAAACCCTCAACCCTAAACCCTAAAAACTAAACCCTGAGCCCTAAACCTTGAACCCTCGAACTCAACCCTAAACCCCGAAAACCCCGAACCCTAAATGCCCTAAACCCTAAACCCTAACCTTTAAACCTTAAACCCTAACTCCTAAACCATGAATTGTAAACCCTAAATCCTCAACCCTAAACCTTAAACCCTAACTCCTAAACCCTAAATCCTCAACCCTAAACCCTAAAAACTAAACCCTAGAACCCTCAACTCTCAACCCTAAACCCTAAACCCTCAACCTTGATCCCTAAACCCTAAACCCTGAACCTTGAGCCATAAACCCTAAACCCTTAACCTTGACCCCTAAACCCTAAACCTTGAACCTTGAGCCCTAAACCCTAAACCTCAACCCTTAACCCTGAACCATAAACCCAAAACTCTAAACCCTAAACCATGAACCCTAAGCCTTAAGCCCTAAACCCTAAACCCTAAAATCTAAACTATGAGCCTTAAACACTAAACCTTAAACCCTAAACTCTAAACCTTGAGTCCTAAACCCTTATCCCTAAACCCTAAACCCCGAGCCCTAAACCCTAAATCATAAACCCTCACCCAAAGGAAAGTCCTAAAAAGATCATTTAGCGTGTTTCAGTGTGTAAGGAATAGTGTTTAAGGTGATCGATCGACTCATTTAGTTTTTATGAGAGAGTACTTCCTTTGAAGGCCTAAAAGGCATTTTTGGCCATTTTGAAGTTAATTGAACACCCTTCAGAATAAGCTAAAATGAGCTAGTCATGTCACCGAGTTATTAAGGACTATTATTTGTGAAGTATTAAGGCATCGTTTGTCTCCATAAGAGACATATGAGCAAAAACATGTATGAGAATCATGAATTTTATTCCATGAAAGGATGATTTTAGAGTTAGGAAAGGTGAGGGGATGATCTTTATATGGAGCACTATGTTTCTAAGAATGAGCAATCATCTGAGTTCACTTGATGCAATTCACTTGGTACTATTCATAACAACTCATTCAACACCTAGTAGTGTTATCACACCTTAAGGAGGAGGCACATTATAATCACCTCATTTTGGCCATAGGACTGAATCCCATCCAGGAAACAATCATCTATCTACAAAGTGAGGATCTCTTTTTAGTAAGAAGTAGACAAACATCATAGAGTTAATTCATGGTCACTAAAGTGAATTATGGACCAAATTTAAAAATTAGTACCAATTCAAGCAGTGGTAGGGCCAAAATCCATTTTAGAAGGTCAAAAAACCTAAAAATGACTATATGCTTTCCCAAAACAAAGACCGACTACAATATATATGCCTGAAAGTTTTAGGTCATTTGCTGAAATCCTGAAAATGAGTAAGTACTGACCAGATTAGATTTTGAAAAACTATCTTCTAGATTATAACTGTTGGAGCTACGAGACCACTTCCATAAGGTGCAGAGTGACCCTAATTTCTTATATTTACTAAAATAAATTTAAAGTATAAGAAATAATAAAAGAAATCTTATAATTTTGTAAGTATAAAGGATCAAAACACATATGCATGGTCCATACTACACAAAATGTGTACACGTTTTGACTTGTTTGAAACACGTACGTGTTATAGGTTTGGTGATTCCCAAGCCAAAAAAATTAAAATGCGAGCGCGTTTTAGCAAAACACGTACGCATTTTGATTTTTTTCAGATTCTTGTCCGCTTTTTGGCCAACTATGTGCACTTACCCGTGAATAATATGTTTTTCTGTTTTAACTTCTAGTTAATTGTGACATGAATAATTATTTCACATTGTTTACAATTCAATAAATTGGATAACATGTATGTCCCTATCCATGATGTAATGAGGCCATTCTCATTATGCTTGTTGGATTAGTCATATGTTCATGTTTATTGATGTTGATTACTGAACTATAATTACGTCCCAATTATCTTGCATTACTATTCCTTTCCCAAATGAACTATTTATATACTAAGGGGACATGTAGTTTTACTTAGTTTGGTTATTACATAATAATATATTAGTTTGATGATATTAAGGTTTGAATGAGTGTACCTTGGTTGTGATAAAGAGTCACTATTAGATTGGGATGTGTGAGTGAGAATAGGGGAGGATAAGTTATGAATCCTATTTAGTAGGATAATACTATTATATATGTATCTCTTCATCGATAAATAACGTTGAATGATTAAGTTAATCTAATTTTAACACCTTGAAGGAAAGTAAATCTATGGTTTGAAAAAGGATAAGATTATCGGACTTCACCGCAACATTCTAGCACAATAAAATAGAGGTGGAAATCCAAGAAAACCTAGAATGAAGAATTCAACTTTACATAGTCATCACCAAATGAGTTTGTAGCCTTTAAATAGGTTCGATCCTAATTCAAATATGCATATGACATTCAAACTAAAACATATCTCCCTATTTTGAACCTAATTAGATCACATCATTTCTACATTTTTTTGAATACATTGATGGTTATCTTCCTACTCCTATTCAATATTCAAGAATCATGTTTCATCATTTGCAAACTTGTACCAATGACCTTTTCTATTTCTATTCCATAATTAATATTTTTCTATATGTATATCGGTCAATAACATTCAAATATCAAGATTTACATAGTTTCTTTGTATTAGGAATACCCCATCACTAGTCTAAATTATGCTTTCAAGGTATTTCTATTATTATACGTGGTGTGATTTAATACCCCATTGTTAGTCTAAATTATACTTTCAAACATGGTGTAATTTAAGTAATAGATGAGAAAGGCATTATGATGAGTCAACATTCATCCTCTACTTCTAGGGACACACCATAGAGGTATAATTTTCATATTTATGTTTTAAAGAGAAATATGTCAATTTATTCTAATGCGACTTCATTATGATAAAAGGATACATGCATTGGGATGCGTGTAATCAACATCCCTTATTTACTTATAAGGACTCACAGTGGAGGTATAAATTAAAGATATAAAATTGATATTTTAAATTGTACTAGAGCCATGTAAATGATAAAGTAAAGAAATTTTAATAATTTTAAATTATGTTTTTGTAGATCGAGAAACCATTTGTCATAGTTTGAGGTTTCTATATCAAGGAGGATATGAAGACTATCCCTATTAGTTTATGTCATGATAGAGTATGATGATGATGAAATCTAGTAGCCTAACACTATATCTCTTTTAATTTTTGATTTGGATTGAAAGAGGCCAAATATTCATTTTTTCCCATGATATTGTATTATCATATATTATTGGACATATAAAGTGTTGAATTTAAATCCTATTATATATGGTTGTTCAATTATGAAATGTAATATTAAACTCTTTAAATTACAATAATATTATGTAAAACATCAAATTATATATATATATATATATATATATATATATATATATATATATATATATATATATATATATATATATATATGTCATATACAAAATTAATTACATAATTTATTTTTGTAATGTGTGTGTATTTAAAATATATAATATGATTATTTAAAATTATGAGTAATTATATTGTATTTATTTTTGAATTTCTCATGGTCTATTTGTACATGGTATTTTTTCAATTGAAGGTTTTGTAGTGAAAATATTGTGCAAATCTAGTGAAAAATAACACTATTAAATATGTACATTAACATCATTATTGCATTGTATTTGCATCACTAGAAATGAAACTAATCCCTTAAATATTGCATCAAATAAACACCAAAACATGTCAATTTGTTGTGAAAATTTGACCTAAAATATAGATAAAATCATTTAATATGTAGTATTTTTAGGTCCGTAAGGATTTTGGACTTCTTATTCGGCTTTTGTTACTCATTTTTGTTGGCATGCATGCCAATATGGTCTTGAATTTAACCAAATAAGTTTGTAAATAAATAGATGCATTATTGTATTTAGGATATCCATAAGAATGTAAAATATGAAATGAATGATTTATGTACTAGAGTGATAGAGAAGCATCCCCATGAAAAAATTTACAAACATTTAGAGAAAAATTCAATTATTTAATGAAATATGAAGAACATTCAACATTTACATCTTACATTACTTAGGTCATTGAATGTAATAAGGCTTTGGCTCTTGCATTACACCAAATTGCTTGTTGAAATACATTATATTTGGTGTGATGTATTGAAATAATTTTTCCAACATAGGGATTGATAATAATGTAGGGATAACATAGGCCCCTCTAGACATCCATTTTTAAATTATTTTGCAAAGGTCACATTAGGTTTATAGTGAATGTGACTAGTTTCCCATAGATCGGTACAAAATTTGAAGAAAGTAGGTGAAGTTTTAGAGTTTTGGAGAAGAAAAAAATAAGGTATTCAATTCGAATTTGCATTCTTCTATTGTATTGTTTAAAGGATTTTTCCAAAATCATACTTGGTATGGTCATGCCAAAATCGTACTATGGTTATGGCCTCCTTTTCCTTTGGGACATTTAAATCTTTTTGTATTTTTGCTATTTTTTTTTTTTTTCTTCCTCTTTGTTTTACGTTGACATGTGTCTCAATAAGGTCTAAATATTAATTCAAGAAGTTTATAAATACATAGTGATGTGATATTATCCGAGTTTAGAGGAAATCGTGTATCAACCAAAGATAATTTGAATAGTTTAAGTATATCATTTGCATTATATATTAAATTTGTGTTGTGAGTAGACTAATTTGTGAAGAAGCTTGGTGTTGGTGGGCCGAGGATTACTATTATTTCATCTCTCGCACTATTGGAGTTGAGCACAAGCCTATTACGTAATTTTAGTCACATGCACAATCCCATCGCACAATGTCCATCTATTACACATTTGCAAAATCTATGAAGTCTTTATCAATCCACACATTTATTGATGTTTCAACATCAATGGAAATATGGAAGCCACAAAAGTATACCATGAGCCACACAATACTACATAATTTGAATTTGAAGCCGTGAAGTAATGTTTATAGCTATAAAATACTAAAATCTATTTGGAAATCTGCGAAGAATTGAAGGATGATCAATTAAATCCAAAAATATTGGAAAAGATAATGAAGTTTGTAATGGGTTATTTGGACCATAAGTTCATACTAGTTTTGAAATTCAAGTTTACGGCATTGGTTTTCTAGATAAACAAATTCCAATCACCTTAGACAATTAGTTCTCAAGAGGTTGAGTGGATCATGGTTAACTTTGTAAATATGAGGGAAGTGTGGATGTAAGATTAGGATCAAAACATTGTACCTTAAATTTGGAATTTAATTCCATTTAAATAATCAGTCTTGCTAGTAAAAATTAATTATTAGCAACATAATGTGTTGAATGCATGTTAGCTTACAAACATTTGTGTGATTTGTAAGTACATGGTGGGAAAAAAGAGGTTCCCGGTTGGTTTCTCAAATATAGGTATCCAATATAAGATTGGTCATATTGTTTAGATCTGAAAGGTTCTCAAGGAGCACTATTGTTGTAAATTTATAGGATAGTAGCCTAGGCCTAGGGTAACTATAAGTTTCCAAGGCCTACAACTAAGATAAAGAGAGGTATCCTACTAGGATTCATAAGTAATAGGTGATAACCAAGGGATGCATAAATCCAAGGGGTGTAATATTAATAATACAAATCAATAAACCAAAAAAACATACAACTAATCTTGTCTATATAAATGAATGACCAACAACAAAAAGTACATACAAAATAAGACCCTAAAGGGGGTTCAAAATACTTATCTATAATGTGTACGACCGATGTATAATCCTCCCCGGAGACAAAAAAGAAGAATAGAGAATCACTATGGATGGAGAAGGGGAAACCTTAACAAGAAGATCTCTAGTCCTAGTTCATTATGTTGACCAAAATGCAAAAGAGGTAAGCTCCAAGACTCCATATTAAGCCAATAAGTGTGAAATAGTGTAAGAAAGAGTGATTATACAAGTATTGTATGTAAGAAAATAGTTGTGTGGTGGTGTAGCGGTTGTTGTTTGGTCAAGTATTTATACCCAACACCATCACCCATGGGCGATGGGATCGGCCTTGGGGGGAACCATAAGGTCAAAAGGTGAAAAACATGGGATTGGAGTCCAAAAGGTAAATGAAGTTGAGTGACGGATGTCCAAGGTGACCTGGAAGAAGGAATAATAGCATGCAATAAGAAGTAGGAAGACATAATAGGACAAGTGGACATAATTAGTGTAATGTGTGAACAAAGGGAAGAAATGACGCATGTATTTGGTGGTTAAGGATAATAGAAACAACTCACAAATTTTATTGTCTAGCCCACATGACCATGTATGATCATAGCCCAATCTTAGTAGGCCCCATAACAGACATTCCTCTTAGGAGGAGAATGCACTATCAACCCTTACAAAAATAAATGTGTAGTGCCCACACTTTTTATAGCTCAGTAGCTTGTTGTTTCTTTACTCATAGACATGTTTTGACAGTGATTGGTTATATCTTGGACATTATATTTAGAGATTTGATCTTATTAGACATGTGTGGACATTTAGGTGTATAGCACCAATTTAGCTTAATTTCTATATTGTCGCATTTTCTTATGATGTCATGGATACTAATGGATATGATGTTGTGTTTGGAACATAATTATATTGATGGATAGTTGTTGCATGTGGAATTCCATGGTTATATGTCACTTTATCATCTTGTCTAACTTTTGGAATATTGAGTATAATTGTGCACGTTGTCGCATTTTGATTTCAGTAGGATGTTAGGCTAGTGTAGAACTTATTGATATCTTACTATGTCATTGTTTTATATTTTATCGGACATGTACTGGTTAATGTGTGCAATGAGTGTGTAGGTGACAGGTTTACAAGAGAACGTGGGATTCAGGCCAGCTACACAATCTTGCACAAGCAGCCCACGGGTTGAGTCCTAGCCATGTTCATTGTGTGAAGCCTTAGTATAGGAGATTATTATTTTGGGCACTATGAGTGACCCCAATTTTTGTAATGTATTGTGCTTTGAATTATTAATTTTGTTTAGGGTTATTAGTGGAGTTGTAAACTTGTTTTGGGAGTTAATAATCCCACTTTCATTAAAATTTTGATTTTGTTTAATGAGTCACTTAATCACAAGGGTTTAGGGTCACATGTGAGACCCTTGGGTGGTCCCCACACCCTCTACCCTTGTGCCAAAAATGCAAAACCCGAAATTAGGTTATTTTGGGCATTTTTGGGGACCCCTTTTAGCTTGGGAGTTCCCCTAACATAAAAATGAGCCCTTGGACCCTACCTAATGGGTAGGGGGCTTATTTTCAAGGCTAGAGGGAGTTTTCCCTCCCTTTTTACCTCTTGTTTGGTCACATCCATGTAAGGGATGTGGATTTGAGTGTTTATTAAAAGTTTCACTAATTTTGTCTTGCTAACATTTAAGGGAATTTGGGAGAAGAGGGCAAAAAGACAATTTTACCCTTTCTCTCTTTTGTTTTGGCATCTTTGACCTTGATGAAGGAGAGGGGTGACACATGTCACCCCCTCATTTGTGAGGATTCTTGCTTGCTCCTCTTCAAATTCCCATTCATGGGAAAAGAGAGGGACTTTTTCTTTGGAACTTCTTGCTTGGATGCTTGGGTGATTTGGAGCTTGTGATTTGCTTGAGTCAAGAGTGGAGAAACTTGAAGTTGGAAATCTTTTTGGAGAGCTTTCCTTGAGGTAGGCTCTTATGTCTTATTGTTGTGTTGTTTTCTTTTTAGTTGTTAGATTGGTTGCTTGAAATTGTTATTGTTGTATGTAGATTTTGGTTGCTTGCTTGTTTTTACTCCCTCCATCATATGGCATGATGGAGTTTTGGAGTTGTGGGGGAAGAGAGAGGGATTTTTCCTCTCTATCCTCAAGGCTTGATGGACAAGCCTTGTAGGGTCTTAGTGTTTCCCCTCAAATGGTTGAGGTGGGGAAGTTGATTCATTTGGCTTGAATCTCCTTCCCCATTCTTGGTAAGGAAACCCCTTTGGGGTTTGAAAATCCTTCCAAGAAGGACTTGGAGAAAGGGTGGAGGAATAAGGAGGGTTTTGTTTGAATTGGAGCAATAAGGAGGGTAGGAGCTTTTTGCTTTGTGCAAGCATTTTGGAATATAACTCTTGAGAACTTTCTCCTCTCTTCCCCACTTTTGAGGAAGAACATGGGTTCTCCTCCTTGTAAATTTGGAGTCTTGTTTTGTATTTGTCCTATTTTTGTGTGCTTGTATCATTGTTAGTTCACCCTCCATCTTGTGCAAGTTTTGGTTAGTTTTCCTCTTTCCCATGGGCTTGGGGGAGGCTAGCATGCATCCCAACCTTGGGAGAGGCATGTCATGATGCCTATGGTTGGGTGGTAAACAAGCTCTTTCTCTCCTTGCATGGATTTTGTGAAGACATGGAAGTTGGCTCTCAAGTTGGAGTTAGTGGCATCTTGGACTCTCATTGTTATTTCTTTCCATATGAGACTTTCTTGCATTGTATACCTTATGTGTGTAGTTATGTGGGAGTTTTCCCCTCTCCTTGTAAACCCTCCATTTTGTATATTTTGCATTTACTTGTAAACTTGAGACATGGTGTTGAAAATGAGAAAGCTCTCCTCAAAACTCCTTAAACAAACTCTTTTAAAAGACTTGTAACTCATTTAAGGAGAAAGTTTCAGTATGTATGTTGGAATGTTATAACTCTTTTATTCTAAGCTTGTGAATGTGAAATTTGCTAAATGTCCCATATATGTATTATTATATGTGATATAAAAGCTATTTTTGATGATGTATATATATATATATATCAAAACACATTATTGATATCTTGTGTGTGTGTATATATGAAATATATCTTTATATATATCACTTTACAAAAACAAAATATAGTTGATGAAAAGTAGTTGCCTTAGCCCTTTTATCTCTTGTATTGATAGCTTTATGTCAAAAAATAAATTTGTTTTTTTGTATTCTTTTCTTTGTAGTCTTGTGTATGTGAAAGTAAAGGGTTTGGGAGTTTATTTGTTCTTTAATTGAAAGCTTGTAAATTAATTTTTATTCTTATGGAACTATGGAACCTCATTTCTAAGAGGAAAAGATATATTATATATATATATATAATCTATAATATATCTCTAGTAGGGCTCATTAGAAAGTCGTTATTTATTTACATCTTGAAGTAATTTAGTCCTTTTCTTGTAAATGAATATTCCATACACTTATTTATATAAATAGTTGTAATACTTTTTTAAATTATTTATATGAGCTTATATTATAAAACAATAGAGATTTTAAAAGTTAACATTATATATATATATATATATATATATATATATATATATATATATATATAGAATAAATTATATATAAAATATACTATATTTATATTATATATAATTTTGTAAATTTTATAATATATAAATTATACGATTATTGTTTTTTATATATTTGTTTAATAAAAAATTTGAATATAAAAAATAAATTGGTGGGGGAGCAACCCCCCCACACCAAATAACATAAAACCCCCTGAAAAAAAAAAAAAAAAACAAATGGCGGGGGGGGGGAAAAACCCCCACTATGTACCCTTCCTTGTACCCCCGTGGGGGATGCCCCCACGAACCTCCACTACCCTTTGGGCTCGCTCCCCCCCCCCCCACCTGCCCACAACCGCCCCCTCCCCGCGCCTGTTCTTTCCCTTGTTCCCCTGCGGCCTTTCCGCGCCCACACACACACCCGACCCCCATCTCCCTACACCTTTGTCCCTCCTCCTACGCCGCCCTTCCCTCCCCAGCTCCCTCTCCCCCTTCACATGACACATGCGTTTCTTCCCCAGCATGTAGATCCTTTCCCCATGCGCCTCAATTTCTTATCTCTAACCATTATACAATATATATATATATATATATATATATATATATATATATATATATATATATATGCCCCTCCCCCCCCCCTTATTCTCGTTAATCAAATAAATAAAAAAAACATATACTTGCCCATATTGGCTTGGTTGGATTGGATAACACTCTCCCAATCCATGAGGATCAAGCCTCCATTGCTTCTCTTCCACCTGCACATAATAAAACAATACAAGACAAAATGAGTGAAGAATATAAGAGGAAAGGAGAAACATAGAGAAGATTAGGGAAATATTAGGGTAAATTTGAAAGTAAGGGCCAGATTTGATTTGACTGGATTAGATCTAAAGGCTCTTGTTTATCCCTACACACTTAAGGTCATGTGCCTTTTTGTGGGATTGAAAAATAAATAAAAAGGGGAGACTAACTAAGTTTAAAAAGGGTTGTAAAGTTTTAGCAAACTTTGTGCTTTTAAATTTATTCTCAGTAGAATAAAATAATCTGATTGTGTTGGATTAGGGTTTTATGCATTTTTGGAGAAATGAATAAGTATTATGAATTAAATATTAATGGAAGGGGTTAAGTAGAGCATTAGTAATTATAGATCACATTAAAAAAAAAAAATCCCAAATTTTTAGTAACTTCTGGTGTGTTTCGTTGTCCCAGGGTGGGGCACTACATTTGGTATCAGAGCTTGAGGTTCACACACACGGACCACCTGGGTAACTAATTAAAATAGTTAATGGTAATTTTAACAACACTAAAATAACTAAATGAATAAAAATAAATAGTTAAAATAAATCATCCACAACCATTAAATTTTTAATTAATAACTTCTTCGCTCACCCCGTGCACAGGATGGCACCCAAGCGAGGATGATCAATTAGAGTTTTGGGGTGTGGTGTACCTACGCAAGAGCATTACACCCAAATTTGGGCCTCGGATATTAGAGGCCTTGCACCAGCTGATAGGCGTTGTGGAGCAACATCTACCACCACCGTAGGAGACGAGAGTGGAGACACCATTGGGAGATGAGGATCGATAGGTGAGGACATGCATTCAAAGATGTTAGAGCATGATACACCGAGGCGGGAGAGGTCACGTAGCCCTTCCGTTCATCACGAGAGGGTAGCCTCATTTCGTCGTAGCCACTCACTCAATCTCGAGGGACCATTCGAGGATAGGCGACCCCCTTCACCTGTTGGACTACATCGCCAGGATCGAGATACAGGAAGTGTGATCAGGGACCTTCTTCACTTGCATCTGCCCACTTACACCTGCTCTACAGATGGCTTTGGGGCTGAGTCATGGCTCCTTAGCTTAGATAGTTGCTTTGGCTTACACTCTTATGAGAGCAACGTCAAGGCGAGGTTTGCTATACACCTCCTCCAAGACGCAAAAGGCATTTGGTGGAGGAATGAGGAGCGGAAGTTCCATCTGACTCGAGAGATAATGACTGGAGTTGTTCGAGGAGTGATTCAGGGCTCATTATATGTCAGAGCACTTCGTGCAAAAGAGGATAGATGAGTTTCATGACTTACGACAGGGATCTGGCATAGTAGCACAATATGAGAGCAGGTTCTTAGATCTCCTACAGTATGTGGACTACCTGTAAGATGAGAAATTGTAGGTTAACAGGTTCATTTGAGGGCTTAATGTAGATATAGTAGGAGCAGTTAGGATGTTATCTCCTCCCACACTTGAGAAGGCCGTTGAGAAGGCCTACTTAGCTGAGGAGAACAGGACCAAGGCACAAGAGCACCAAGATAGAAACAAGAGCAAGTTTCAGGAGAGGATACAAGCCTTTTAGAGTCAGAGGTCACGAGGTACTACACCACCCCTAGAGGAGGATTTTGGCCTCCGCCAGCAGCCACGAGGGCTCCACCACACCCACAGCGACAGACACAGCAGCAGGGCCACCCGCAGTAGGGGGCTAGACAGACACAGGATTTTCAGAGAGGTGTTTCTAGAGGTGGTTTTGGTGGAGCTAGGGATAGGAGGTAGGGTACTCACTCAGCATGCATACAACCAACTTACACGTAGCAGTCTGCTAGGGTTGGACCAACAGGATCAGTACACTAGAGTACAAGAGGGACCCCATCTCAGAGGGGTACAGTAGGATGTTTCATTTGTGGATCTCCTGATCACTATGTGTGCATGTGCCCACACAAACCCAATACCATGGATGCACGAGATCTGCTAGATCCGAGCGAATGATGGGTGATGTAGGATGCCCCATCATGTATATGCAGCGGTTGACAACCACCAGGCCGAGCATCAGGCCACAGTCATTGAGATGACAGGTACTATCAGGGGTATTTCTTAGTACTTTTTGATTCAGGTGCTTCAGATTCCTTTATATCACCTTCTATAGTGGACCAGTGTGGGCTAGTGGTGGCTAGGAAACCAGATAGTTGGTAGGTTGAGTTGGCCTCTGGGGCCAAACTCACCATGGACTCGTATGTGGAGAGTTACGTACTTGATTTAGGAGTCTTCTCCACTACTCTTGACCTCCGAGTTATCCCTCTAGGTTCCTATCAGGTAGTTTTGGGTATGGATTGGCTCGAGGCTCATCAAGCTAAGGTGGATTACAAAAATAAGGTCATTGAGTGTCAGGATGATCTTGGGAGTGCAGTTGTTATATCAGGGATGCAGAGGCCTATCTCCTTGCGCATGATATCAGCTAAGCAACTCAAGCGGAGCATGCATAAGGGATGTCATTTGTTTGCTATCACCATCAGTGACCGATCTAAGAGCATCCCAGAGCATTCACCCTTAGATGATCATGTAGTTTTGAGGGAGTATGTAGATGTATTTCCAAGTGAGCTTCCAGGGTTACCACCTCGCAGAGAGGTGGATTTCACCATTGATTTAGTACTGGATCTGCACCAGTTTCTAGGGCACCTTATCGGATGATGACTCCAGAGCTTCATGAGCTCAAGATTTAGTTAGAGGAGTTGTTAGAGAAGGGTCTCATTCACCCTAGTGTATCTCCTTAGGGAGCGCCAGTCATATTTGTGAAGAAGAAGGATGGTTCTCTCAGACTTTGTGTAGACTTCAGAGCAGCTCAACAAAGTCACAATAAAGAACCGTTATCCACTCCCTAGGATTGATGACTTGTTTGATCAGATGCGTGGAGCAAGAGTATTCTCCAAAATTGATCTCAAGTCAGGGTATCATCAGTTGTGCATTTCAAATGCAGACATTCATAAGACAACTTTTCGCACACGTTATGGGCATTATGAGTTCATAGTGGTTCCATTTGGTTTGACCAATGCCCCAGCTGTCTTCATGAGCCTCATGAATGGAGTATTCAAGACATTTCTGGATCACTTTGTTTTAGTGTTCCTTGATGACATATTGATTTATTCTCATTCTGAGGAGGAACACGAGGAGCATTTGAGACAGGTACTTCAGGTTTTGAGAGAGTAGAAGTTATATGGGAACTTGGAAAAATGTATCTTCTTTCATAAACAAGAGATTCAATACTTGGGCCATATCATATTAGGCGAGGGTATCTCCATAGATCCCTCTAAGATACAAGATATCTTGGACTGTGCCAAAGTACCCACATCCATTACTGAGGTGAGGAGTTTCATGGGTTTAGTAGGGTATTACCACATATTCATATAAGACTTTTCTAGGATTTCTCACCCTATTACTTCTCTTCAGAGGAAAGGGAAGAAGTTTGATTGGTCAGAGAAGTGTGAGCAGGCCTTTCAGTTTCTTAAGGAAAGGTTAACCACGGCACCTATCTTGGTAGTTCCAGACCCGACAGAGGATTTTGTTGTTTGTACTGATGCATCACTAGAGGGTTTGGGAGCAGTTCTTATGCAGGAGCATCGGGTTATTGCTTTTGAGTCTCGTAAGCTCAAGGACTACAAGCTTAATTATCCTACTCATGACTTGGAGCTTGCAGCAGTTGTTCATGCTCTAGTGCATTGGCGACATTTCCTTTTGGGTAGACCTTTCATTTTGAGGACAGATCATCATAGCTTGCAGCATATTTTCTCATAGCCGAACCTCAACACTCGTCAATGGCATTAGATGGAGTCTATGTGAGTATGACATGGAGGTTTAGTATATCAAAGGGAAGGAAAATGTTGTTGCAAATGCACTTAGTAGATGATGACATGTGCTTGCTTCTTTGACACTACAATCAGATTTGAGAGGTAGGATTCTTGAGCACCTTCCAGAGGACAGATTTTATGAGGGAGCTAGATAGATGTTAGAGTCTCATGGTTCTTTAGAGGGTAGATATTCTGGGTGTGTTTTAGAGGCTGATGGTTTGCTTTGGTTCCACAGGTGCATCTCGTGCCTAAGTCAGAGGATTTGCGTAGCTTCATCCTCATAGAGGCTCATCGAGCCCCATATGCGGCACATCCAGGAGTGAATAAAATGCATGCCGATCTGAGGGAGTTGTATTATTGTCCAGGTCTCCGACGGGACATAGAAGATTTTGTTGCACGGTGCCTTGAGTGTCAGAGGGTTAAGGCAGAGCATTCTCATCCCACAGACTCTTACACCCCCATGATATTCCCGAGTGGAAATGGGATGTGATCTCCATGGACTTCATAGTCAGACTTCCTATGTCATCTTATCGTCATGATGCCATTATGGTCACCGTGGATAAATTGACCAAGGTTGCGCATTTTTCACCAACCAAGGTCACCTATAATGCATAGGCCATTGCCAAGGTATTTATGGAGGACATTGTTAGGTTGCATGGGATTCCAAGACCATCATCAATGATAGGGATACTATCTACACTTTAGTTTTCTAGACTTCTTTTCAGGCCACTCTGGGTACTCAGATTAATTTCAGTTCAGCTTATCATCCAGAGATAGATGGGCAGATAGAGAGGGTTAATCAGGTGTTAGAGGACATGTTGAGAATGTATGTGATGGACCAGCAAAAGAAATGGGAAGATTATTTGCATTTAGTTGAGTTTTCTTACAACAACAGCTATCATAGTTCCATTGGTATGGCTCCTTACCAAGCTTTGTATGGATGACCTTGCAGGACACCTTTGAGTTGGGATAGACTAGATGACAAGATTATTCTGGGACTAGCCTACCTTCAGATTTAGAGTAGTAGGTTGTGTTGATTAGACAACATCTTGAGCAGGCCAGAGCACGCCAAAAGGCATATGCAGACACTAAGAGGATTGATCATCACTTCTCAATGGGTGACAAAGTCTTCTTGAGGGTTCATCCGCATAAGAGTCCAATCCATTATGGAAAGGGTTCTAAGCTATCACCTCATTTTTTGGGGCCTTTTGATATTTTAGAGGTCATTGGTCTAGTTTCCTATCACTTAGCTTTGCCACCACACCTTGCACGGGCCCACGATGTGTTTCATGTTTCTGTACTACGTAGATATGTACCTGATGCTTCTCATGTTTTGGATTGGTTGGCATTATAGGTAGAGGATGGAGGACAGTGGAGACTAGAGCCTGTACGCATACTGGAGCACCGGAGGTTGGCCCTTCGAGGTCGAGACTTGGACCAGGTTAGAGTACAGTGGGACCGATATGACGAGACATTATCTACACAGGGAGGATGTGATACCTTTGAGGGCTAGATATCCCTATCTCTTTCAGTGACTTCTAGGAGGAAGTCTAATTTTAGTAGAGGGGGATGTAGTGCCCACACTTTTATAGCTCAGGAGTTGTTGTTTTCTTTTCTCATAGACATGTTTTGATAATTGATTGGTTATATCTGGACATTATATTAGAGATTTGATCTTATTAGACATGTGTGGACATTTAGGCGTATAACGCCAATTTAGCTTAATTTCTATGTTGTCGCATTTTCTTATGATGTCATGGATACTAATGGATATGATGTTGTGTTTGGAACATAATTATATTGATGGATAGTTGTTGCATGTGGAACATCCATGGTTATATGTCACTTTATCATCTTGTCTAACTTTTGAATATTGAGTATAATTGTGCACATTGTCGCATTTTGATTTTAGTAGGATGTTAGGCTAGTTTAGAACTTATTGATATCTTGTTATGTCCTTGTTTTTATATTTTATCGGAACAGTACGGTTAATGTGTGCAATGAGTGTGTAGGTGACAGGAGTTTATAGAGAAAGTGGGATTCAAGCTAGCTACACAATCTTGCACAAGCAGCCCACGGCGGAGTCCTAGCCATGTCATTGTGTGAAGCCTTAGTATAGAAGATTTATTATTTTGGGCACTATGAGTGACCCCAATTTTTGTAATGTATTGTGCTTTGAATTATTAATTTTGTTTAGGGTTATTAGTGGAGTTGTAAACTTGTTTTGGGAATTAATAATCCCACTTTCATTAAATTTTGATTTTGTTTAATGAGTCACTTAATCACAAGGGTTTAGGGTCACATGTGAGACCCTTGGGTGGTCCCACACCCTCTACTCTTGTGCCAAAAATGCAAAACCCGAAATTAGGTTATTTTGGGCATTTTTGGGGACCCCTTTTTAGCTTGGGAGTTCCCCTAACATAAAAATGAGCCCTTGGACCCTACCTAATGGGTAGGGGGCTTATTTTCAAGGCTAGAGGGAGTTTTCCCTCCCTTTTTACCTCTTGTTTGGTCACATCCATGTAAGGATGTGGATTTGAGTGCTTATTAAAAGTTTCACTAATTTTGTCTTGCTAACATTTAGGGAATTTGGGAGAAGAGGGAAAAAGACAATTTTACCCTTTCTCTCTTTTGTTTTGGCATCTTTGACCTTGAAGAAGGAGAGGGGTGACACATGTCACCCCCTCATTTGTGAGGATGCTTGCTTGCTCCTCTTCAAATTCCCATTCATGGGAAAAGAGAGGGACTTTTTCTTTGGAACTTCTTGCTTGGATGCTTGGGTGATTTGGAGCTTGTGATTTGCTTGAGTCAAGAGTGGAGAAACTTGAAGTTGGAAAGCTTTTTGGAGAGCTTTCCTTGAGGTAGGCTCTTATGTCTTATTGTTGTGTTGCTTTCTTTTAGTTGTTAGTTTGGTTGCTTGAAATTGTTATTTGTTGTATGTAGATTTTGGTTGCTTGCTTGTTTTTACTCCCTCCATCATATGGCATGATGGAGTTTTGGAGTTGTGGGGGAAGAGAGAGGGATTTTCCCTCTCTATCCTCATGGCTTGATGGACAATCCTTGTAGGGTCTTAGTGTTTCCCCTCAAATGGTTGAGGTGGGGAAGTTGATTCATTTGGCTTGAATCTCCTTCCCCATTCTTGGTAAGGAAACCCCTTTGGGGTTTGAAAATCCTTCCAAGAAGGACTTGGAGAAAGGGTGGAGGAATAAGGAGGGTTTTATTTGAATTGGAGAAATAAGAGGGTATGGAGTTTTTGCTTTGTGCAAGCATTTTGGAATATAATTATTGGAGAACTTTCTCCTCTCTTCCCTACTTTTCTAGGTTAGAACATGGGTTCTCCTCCTCCTTGTAAATTTGGAGTCTTGTCTTGTTTTTGTCTTATTTTGTGTGCTTGTATCATGGTTAGTTCACCCTCCATCTTGTGCAAGTTTTGGTTAGTTATTCCTCTTCCCATGGGCTTGGGGAGGCTAGCATGCATCCTAACCTTGGGAGAGGCATGTATGATGCCTATGGTTGGGTGGCAAACAAGTTCTTTCTCTCCTTGTGGATTTCATGAAGACATGAAGTTGGCTCTCAAGTTGGAGTTGGTGGCATCTTGGACTCTCATTGTTATTTCTTTCCATATGAGACTTTACTTGCATTTGTAAACCTTATGTGAGTAATTATGTGGGTGTTTTTCTCACTCTCTTGTAAACTCTTCATGTTTATATTTTGCATTTACATATAAACTTGAGTCATTAGTGTTTATCTCCTTAAACATCTTGAAAGCTCTTCAAAACTTACAAGAATCTTGTAATATAAACTCTTAAACATTGGTTGAGACTTTGGGAAAATATCACTCTTTTAATCTAAGCTTGTTTTTGAAAGATTTCAAAGCTAATGTCCCATTATTGAGTAACTTGATGTATTTTTTTATCTAAATATCACTTTTACATTACAATAAAAAAATATATAGTTGATGGAAAAGTAGTTGCCTTAACCCTTTTATCTCTTCATCTTGATATTGATAGTTTTATGTCAAGAAAATAAATTTGTTTCCTTTTGTATTCTTTTTTCTTACCTTCTTGTGTATGTGAAAGTAAAGGTTTACTTGTTTATGTTCTTTAATAAAAAGCTTGTAAATATACATATACTTTATTCATTATTTTAATCTTTGGAACCTCATTGTTTCTTGTTAGCTTGTGAAAAAGATTATACATCTTATATTTTAATTTAAAACATTAGTCACAAAGTTATGCAAAATAATTTTCCATTTAATCTCATATAAGTAGATTTAGTCCTTTTCTTGTAAATGTTATTCCATACACTTATTTGTTTGTGTGCTGTGTTGTGTACTTGTTTGTGTTGTTTATATGAGCTTATATTTTAAAACAATAAAAAAAAGAGATTGTTTTACAAGTTAACTTATAAAATATACCCTATATATATATATATATTATATATATATACTATATTTATATTATATATAATTTTGTGTTTATTTTATAATATATAAATTATATATTATATATAACGTTTTTTTAAATTAATTTGTTTTTGAAAAAATAAAATAATAAATTGGTGATGGGTGAAACCCCCACTACGCATATAACATAAATTTAAAAAAACAAACAAACAAATGGCGGGGCAAGGGAGCCCCCACCCCCTCCTCTTCCCAACCCCGGACCCCCTGGCTACCCCGTGTGGGGCACTGCCCACACAACCTCCACGCCCTTTGGGCTGCTCGCCCCCTCCCCTGTGTAACCCACACCCACCCGCCCCCACACCTGTTCTTTCCCCTATACCCCTACGGCTGCTTTTATGCCCACACACACACCCGACCCCCATTCCCTACACCTATCCCTCCTATGCCCCTTCCCTCCCCACAGCTCCCTCTCCCCCTTCACGTGACTCTATGTGTTTCTTCTGGCCACGTAGATCCTTTCCCCCATTTGCCTCCAATTTCTTATCTCTAACCATTATACAAAAATATAATATATATATATATATATATATATATATATATATATATATATGTGCCCCCCCTTCAAATCAAATAAACAAAAAAATACATATACATTCCCATATTAGCTTGGTTGGATTAGATAACACTCTCCCAATCCATAAGGATCAAACCTCCATTGCTTCTCTTCCACTTACACATAATAAAACAATACAAGATAAAATGAGTGAAGAATATAAGAGGAAAGGAGAAACATAGAGAAGGTTAGGGAAATATTAGGGTAAATTTGAAAGTAAGGGCCAGATTTGATTTGACTGGATTAGATCTAAAGGCTCTTGTTTATCCCTACACACTTAAGGTCATGTGCCTTTTTTTGAGATTGAAAAATAAATTAAAAGGGGAGACTAACTAAGTTTAAAAAGGGTTGTAAATTTTAGCAAACTTTGTGCTTTTAAATTTATTCTCAGTAGAATAAAATAATCTGATTGTGTTGGATTAGGGTTTTATGCATTTTCGGAGAAATGAATAAGTATTATGAATTAAATATTAATGGAAGGGGTTAAGTAGAGCATTAGTAATTATAGATCACATTAAAAAAAAAATTATCCCAAAATTTTTAGTAACTTCTTGTGTGTTTCCGTTGTCCCGAGGCGGGGCACTACAAAATGGTCATTGAGCATAAAAAAATATGGTGTATACACATACCCCAAATGAATATCATCATGTCTCATAATAGCAAAACACAAGATGGTCTTTAGAAAAATATCTATGTAATACAAAATCAAAGGAAATGTTAAAATTAAGCAGTGATATGGAAATGTTGTAAAGAACTAATGAACTATGCCAAATGAAATATACATATCTCATAATTACCTTTTAGTTTTTCTTAGCTCACTTATGGTAGGTGAAATAGCCACTTAGAATCTTGTAAAAAAGAATAAAAAGAAACACTAAACATAATTAGTACAATAAGGCATAAATCAACTAGCTAGGAGGTTTGTGGGAGGGATGTACACGAGCATTAAAAAGGATGGAAATGGGGATTTTTTATTAACATTGTCACATTTACATTTATCTTCCTCATCCGATCAACAATGTTGAAATGAAGGAAAATAGATTTGTGAATTTGAGGTATAATGTTTTCCTTTCTTTTTGTTCGATCCATATAATTTCTTTGGCTAGCGGAATTTGTGTGTTACGTGGGTCCTGGCAAAGTGTTACATGGGTTTTGAGTATCCTACAACACTTATTCATTCTATGGATTCCAGAATATGAATGAGGTTGAAATTTTACCCAAGCCCGTGGAATGATTACAATTATCATGTCGTACTGGGGTAGTAGGGAGAGGAGCCCTTATGTCCATCTACCTTTTCTTTGACCTCGTGTTATCCACCACATGACGTTATGGCTTGTCTGAGTGATCCATGACTTGATTAACCACACAAAAGTCATCAGCCCCAAAAAACATGAGGTTAGTCTTAGGGTTGGTTTCTTAAGCTCCTTCCAGATTAGGATTAGTTGTGTCTATAATTGATTCTTACCAGTTAGAAGGATTTTGAACCACAAGGCATGAGCTTACAAAAATATACTAATTATGTGGTTGATAACATGGAAAACACCACTATGTCTCTTGTATAACATTATTTTCCACTGGAGCCAATGCTTTACTTGAGCTAGCAATAGGAAGTGACAGTAGGAGTAACTGTCTGAAGAGGAAGATGCATATTTTGACCTTGCCATCTATCATTTTGTTGATTCTACCCATATCTATGATTTGGGTACTAATTTCTATAGGGATGATAACCTTGATTAAATCCTTAGTTAAAATATTGCCCTTGATTAGGATTTGGGTAATTTTGGTAAGATTGAGTTTGAATTTTTTCCAAGGATATAACTTTGTTTGAAAATTTTCTGATCAAGGATTTCATTTCATTATCATCCTTTTGATTTTGGGAAGAATAGATTATGGAAGCAGCTTTGTTGGGAATTTTGTTCAGAATAGGATAAATTGAAGGTTGAGAAGTTTGAGGCAATTCAGGAAATAAAGGCATAGGTAGTCTAGGGGCTATTTTTTTATCTTGTATTAACCAATTCTCATCTCTAATAGTTATTGGATAAACATCATGTAATTATGTTAGGATCGATACATTGATCTAATATAATAAATAATGTTAACCAAACATTATAACCAACATTTAAACATGAAATAAATAACACATTAGACACATATATAATATGGGAAATCCCTAAGGGGTAAAAACCACAGAAAAGAGATATATCCATTAACAGAGAAACATGTACAATCCAACAATCCCCCTCCCTCACTTCTCTCCACAAATCCACCGAGTGAATAAATTACAATGAACATGTCACACAATAATTATTTAACCCCACGGGTCATTTAAATATCGAGTGACAAAGTTATGACTTTTTACAAAGCACCCGATTTAATAATATTAATTTAATAAAATCAATTAAACATAAACAACCTAGTTTATATTAAATAATTAAGAATATAAAAATTCCTAATTATTTAATTATAAACTAAGGTTTATAAAACACTTAATATTAGGTTCTAACACTCCCCTTAATATTAAATGGGGAACATATGCCAACATTACCTGTTTGTACAACATGATTTACAAATCCATAAATCGAGTGAAGGGTTAGGCTAGAATATCACATTTGAAGGATTTATACACCTTCATCATGCTCATCTTACCTTTTGGTACAAAATAATTTGGAATCCATAAATCAAAAGTTAATGATTTAGGCTAAGCATGATTTGTGATACTACATCTTAGAGTTTTTCATAGAATATATCTCAACCAACATCTCCGTGGAGCCTTTATAACATAAGGACCTCCTTTATAACAGATGAAATAAAATGGACTATACACCATAAACTTAGAGTTACAAGTTTACAAATATCATAAAAAGATATTTTTACGATACTTTACAATGGAGCAGAAGTATAGAGGAGAAGGATATATCACACAACCGGCCATTAGGAGGTGACATTGCCATGAAAACTCCCCTTTATGGCAACTTTGAAAGTCCAAGAATTACATGAAACTTACAGATCTTCGATCGGGTAGTACTGGATATCTATATCACCACAGTGAGTACCTTCTCTCCGGGATAAAATGCATATGAATATCTATATACTTCATTATTGGATGTTGAGCCGATTCTTAGCAAGAGAAATGAAACTTTGGCTATCACATCTAGAAGAGGAGTACTTCCTTTAGCTTCCATGTGTATCTCTTCCAACAACCACTTTAACCACATGGCTTCTTTCATTGCTTCCATCACACTTCTATACTTTTCCTCGGTAGAAGAGATGAAGACTATCGCTTCTTTTTACTGCTCCAAGTAATGACACCTGTACCAAACTTGAACACATATCCAGTTGTATATTTTCTATCTAACACAACACCAACATGGTTAGAATCATAATATCCATATAACATGCATTATCATAATAAGAATAATATAAATCATTATTGATTTCACTTTTAACCATCTATAAATCTTACATTGATAGGTTAAAAAAGTTGTATAACAACTTAAATAACAATATGATTAACAACTAACCATGTTATATTACCAATATGTTGAATAATTTCAACATATTAATCTTGTAAATATATATATATATATATATATACACACATATATATATATTATCACGGATGTTATCGTATTGGACATCTCCAATACAAACACAAAAGTGTCCCCAAGTGTCATTTAATATGAATATAATAATATTTTTAGTAATCACATACTAATTTAGAATTTGAAAGAGTTGTATACATGATAACCGGATCAACGAATGCACATGATGGAAGACAGAGTGATCTCATGAGTCAAGCAAGTGCACATCACAATGAAGTTGCTGGTAAATGAAATCAAGCATCAGATAATATTGCAAAGGAAGAGAGAAAATAATGGAATACTCCATATCATTCAAAATAATAAACACAAAGGGAGAGGTTACATATATAGGAGGGAGAGAGATAGAGGCCCCACATTCCAGTGAATGTGGGACTAATCTTCCCAAATGACCCAAATGACCTCTAGGACCCTAAGCAAGCATAAAGAACCATGTAGGCAAAACCCAATACAAAAAATGCCTACACCAACACCCCCCTTAAGCATGCCTTAAAAGGGATGGAGAATTAGGTCCCGGAAATGAGGCTGATGAGGTACCCAAGTACATAGCGATGATCCCCAATATCCTACAAAATATGAAGGATGTGTGCCTCCACAAAGAACATAGAGAAGGAAAGTGTAGAATGTCGCATGGCGAATGTTGTAGTAGGTCCCTCTGCAACAAATGATGTCTCTTCCTTTTGGAAGAAAGAAACCTCGAGAAATAAAACTACTGAATTCCCACTCAAGTGGAATGTAGGTAGGAATCAAGATGTATATCTCTAAAAAATGCTCAATTGTCTCCCTGCTAGTGCTTGAATGTGCCAAAGTTAGTATCACAGGACTAACTGATAGAAGATGACAATGATGAAGCATACAATGAAGGGAAGAGAGCACCCAGAGAAGAAGATAGGCATGGAACATTCACTGAAATAATGTCCATGGGAAGAGGAGAGAAAGGGTCAACAACCATCAAAATGAAGATTGGTTTGCAGATGAAGCACTCATATCTGCAAGATGAATATCAATAGGAACACATGCATCATCAAGCTCTCAACAAGTGTACTCTCACTGGAAACATAGTAAAGTCCTCCAAAATGCAAGTATGTGAAGGCTCTGAAGAGCAAAAATCTGCACAGGAATGGATGTAGAATCTATAACGAGATAACTAAGGTCTGGCAAAATCTCATCCTGTAGTGGGGGCTCGATAGAAGAAAGAGCATTGTCCACCATGGATGTGTCATCACAAGAAATAGAAGCAGGAGGAGAGAGTACAATAGTCTCAAAAGAGATGATAGAAGGGGGAGGAGGAGGTGTAATATAGGTCACAGTAGGATCCTCGAAAAGACTCTGAAGTGTGCTCCAAACAATAAAGGGACACACAGTGTGCTCCACATGGTGGTGTAGATCCCATGAAACATGCTTTGCAATAAGTGACCATAGGCCATGTCACTAGAATTGGCCCAATCATTGTATCGATGTGGGTCAATAGGAGTAGGAATCTGTCCATATAAGAATGGAATAAGTTCTCGATCCATGAGTGAGTGTTCCATGTACGACCGCCATGAAGCATAATTGGTCTTCCCTAGAAGAACCACTGGATGTGAATCAACTCTCCTCCTCTAGAGTCTCTCAAATAGAGTCGTCATGACTGAGAGAAGACACCAATGAAATGTAAAACAAAGTGGTACAAACCACAATGATCCCCCAATGCACACTCATGAATGGGACATTGGGCACAACCGAGAATGCGTCCAAATGAGCAATCAATGTAATAAATACAAAGTGTAGACAACCCCCCAAATGTGGCACTTTATAACTTAGTGCATTTTATAAAATAAATAGGTCCATGATGTGGGAAATGAAAAATTATGCACTTTCGCAAAAAGTGGCACTCAATTTTGAGTTACCGTTTGCAAGATATTAAAAAAATTCCCGTAAAATAACTTATTTTAATAAAAATGCACTTAAAGATTTAAAAAATACTTTGTGGTGAGGGTGGACCTATGCTTCCAACCACTCATTGGAGTCGAAAAGAGTGAATGAATTATTTTTCTAACTCGTGATGGGGAATTGGCCTCCGGCAAACCCAGCCTCACCCTTCGTCTTCGTCGGGCAGAGATACAAGGTTCAATAGACAAATAATTTACCCTTTTTAATGTTTTCCCCAAAATTTGACTTGTATGCACAAAACATACAATGTTAAATGACAAGTTAGAATTTGAAGATGAGAACAAACAAAGCCAAATTCCACGTGAGAGGCAATAGGAGATGTGGCAAGTGGGGTCCACATAAAAGAATGCGTATGGGTTGTTTTAGGTTTGAGAAAACCTAAAAATTATTATAGTTTGTTGTGTTTGGTTGTGTTGGGTGCCGCCATGCTCATGAGGAAGTCTGCAGAAGATTCTATGAGGTCAAAGGAGGTCTGGAGGTCATTTTGGGCTTGAAGAGGCCAAGTACAGGTTATGTAGGTTGATTTTCAACATTGCAGGGGCGTTTTTGTAGATGTGAGGCATTTTTTTCATATTTTAACCAAAAAAAGTAGCGTTCAAGTTAAAAACACCCTCCCCATGCTTTTTTTCACCCTCCAACACTATTTTGTTGGGAAAATGAGCAAAAAACATTGCTCCAAACCGTAAAAACACCCTCAAAATATCAAAAATGTCCTTCACACAAAAAAATGCCCATCACAAGGCAAAAACGCCCCTCCAAATTCAGATCCAGTGAAACAGAGGATGCCTTGGGTCTGATTTTAGCAAAAAAATATCATCCTAGCCAAAAGAATGGCACCCAGATCTGCAAAAGAAGACTGTACCAATGCAAACCAGACAAAACTAATCAAATACACAACCAACACCAAAGCTATTGCAAACACTAAGGACCCACATATATGAATATTTCTCTCAACAATTCCTTTGATAAGACAATATCAAATCTCATATTTCATAAAAATAACAACAAATAACCAACTAGACAATCATGAACACCGATTGGCGCTCTGATACCATGAAAGAGTTGTAGCCAGGATCACCGGATCAACAAATGCACATGATGGAAGATGGAGTGATCTCACGAGTCAAGAAAGTGCACATCACAATGAAGTTGTTGGTAAATGAAATCAAGCATCATATAATATTGCAAAGGAAGAGAGAAAATAATGGAATACTCCATATCATTCAAAATAATAAACATAAAAGGAGAGGTTACATATATAGGAGGGAGAGAGATAGAGTCCCCACATTCCAGTGAATGTGAGACTAATCTTCCCAAATGACCCAAATGACCTCTAGGACCCTAAGCAAGCATAAAATACCGAGTAGAAAAAAACCCAGCGGGAAAAAGGCCTTCACCAACAAAATTTAGAGATGTTTATCAACAACATATATATCTTCCTTATCTAGTCTAAGCCTTTTTGAATTTGTAATAAGATAGATAGATAATATATATGCAAGAATGAACAAATCATGTAAGAATAATCACATCATACACTGAACCTATTAGAGATGGAATTTTTAAAGGTATTATAACATTACTAGACAAATTCCATGGATTATGTTGAGATTGCTTCAAGATGTCTGAGGAAGGGTTTTGTTGACTATTTATCACGTAAGCACCATTCATACATTTCATGAGAGACAAAAAGAGAATATAAACTAGGTTAGACAGAGGCATGTCATACATGTTCCTAAAAATGACCTAGTCTTTTGTGCCACAATTGAACATCGATTCTATTTTGGGTTAAAAACAAGAAGAAAAAGAAAGACATTTAAAAACATATAAGCCATTCTTTTGTATGCCCTCGGCTATATTAATATCTAACTTATTTATTTTTGGAAAAAATGTACTATAATTATTCTGAGTTAGTTGTGACAAGAAAGCAAATTCATTTTCAATTTCAAGAACATAGAAAACAAAATTTATCAAAAAAATTGTGTTTTATTGGTAGTGATAAATGCACTTTACAAAGTAACTACGTGTTAGATTTATGATTATTCTCTTCATTCTTGTTTTGATTTTGATTTGGTTTATTCCATTTTTTATTCTTGAAATTTGGTTTGTTTTTGTTTACTATACAATCTTCTTTCTTGTGTCCAAATTTCCCATAATTATAACATTTTCCATCAAAACTAACTCTTAAATTTCCATGTTTCTTTTCTTTACTAGGTGGTTTAAAATTTGGTTTTGATTCTTGTTAAATCTAGAAGGATTTTTCTTATATTTTTGAGTGAGAAGTGCCTGAGTGGCATTCTCTTTCGAATCAAAATTAGTCATAACTTGCTCTTCCTGGATCAGGAGAGCACTCAAAGTAGAAAAATCAGGAATGTCTTGCTCAATTTGGTATTTAGAATTCAAAATTGAAATGAAATTCCTAAACCTTTCATGGATGTTCATTTGAATAATGAAATAAAAAAATTGTAATGAATTAGGTTACCGTTTCATCCATCTACTTGAGATTGAATGTAACTAATGTTTTCTAGAAATTTAACTACTTTTTCATCTCCCTTCATGGGAGTCATTAGTAATTCAAGAATCAACTTTATAATTTTTGATAAATGCGTACCTTCATGCATTGATTCTAATTGAGTCCAAGCTTCACTCAAAATTTCCTAATTCCCAATGTGAAGAAGGAAATCATCCTACACACTCCATAATATTATGGATATTGCCTCCTACACCTTCTATTGATATGTGACTACATTGTCCACAATTGTTTGTCGGCGATGAAGCCTTCTCTGTACCATTCACGACCGTCCAAATCTTGTGTGTCATGAATTCCACCTTCATTCTGATCTTCCAGATGTTGTAATTTGATCCATTCAACATCTACAATTTTTCAATTGTAAAATTATTAGACCCCATTTTTACGTAAACAATTCAACAAATGAGAACAACGAGATTTTTTCATAAAGCGCTTAAAAAAATCCCCTATCATTTTTAAAAATACGCCAGTCATATTTCGATGATTTTTCCTTATTCACATCAAAATTTGATCCATCAAATGAATACTTTACAAAAAATTATAAATTTGACTATAAATAAAGCATATTTAGTTGAAATGTAAACGATTTTTTTAGTTTCATAAAAAAACACTACTTACTTGACTTGTCATAAAAATGCTTTACTTATTATTTTGAAAAGCATATTTATTTATTGACAAAGATCTTATTTACCACAAAATTACTTTGATAATATTTTTTTAAATTCCTAAAATCACAAACAACTCGGTATAAAAAAAAAATTGAGCTAGGATCCATAGTGAGATTTTAATGGCTTAGTCGGACCCAACCCGACCTAAGGAGCTATGGGTAGAGCTAGGTCTTGAGTTGGATTTTAATGCTTAATACACCAATTTACAGTCAAAATAACTTGTAAATTACCCAAAAACTTGCTAATAACTCTACGGAAGAGCTGATCGAAGAACCCCAAGGGCTTCAAACTTTATTGAAACCGTTGCTGAGTGAGCCACTCAAACACTCATGAGTTGGATAAGCAAACAAAACACAACATAGTGAGACCAAATTCACACTGTAGCCTAATGATTTGCATGTATTTAAACCCCTTTCACCACCCTAAACGCAAGAAATGTGGTATAAAGTCCCAAGCATATAAAATAAAATAAACTATGACTGTTCGTGACCATATAATAGGTAGTGTGTGGTCAGGCTAGGAGGGGGAAAGATGCCACGTTGGGGCCGAGAGAAAGGTGGAAGGGAGAGCACCGCATTGGCTTCCACATGGGGGTCATGAGTGTAGTTAGGTATATAACAAACGCCCACATAAATTTAGATTAGACTATAGTTTTAAACTTAATTTTAACTTAATTTAGACTATAGTATTAAAAAGGGTTCCATTAATATAGTTTAGTTTTTAAAAATTATGGGTTTAGGAAACAGATTTAAAACTATAGGTTATACAACTTAGAATTTAGGGTTCATAACATATAGGTAATTTTTTTTTAATATATAGTTATAAACTATACAAAGAAGGGGCCAAACCAGGACATAAGAGATTTAAAAACTTATTGAAAAAAAAACCATTGTTTATGGCCCCATTCCATGGGTCTTCACCAGAGCCAATGAGAAAATTGAACCCTATTTCCATGGAGGTTTGTCTCTTTCTAGGAGACCTTGAGTAACTTTCAATTTACTTGCATTTTAACCTGAATAAATACTTTTACTGCACACACACATTACAAACTATACACATTAATAAAAAAATCAAATCATATTTAACTCTTACCTTTATTTACGAGACATGGGCACACATTTTTTTCACCACGTAAATCTTTTTCATATCTTTGTAAAATTTTGAGATATTTTTTGAATGTGTGTTATGTCCCGAGAGGAGGAGGGGGGTTTTATTGAACCAATTTTCCTAACCAACCAACCGACTCCAACCATCATTTGATTTGATAATTAATTAAAAAACATTAGCATTCTTCTTTGGTACCATGTTAGGATTGAAACATTAATCTAATATAATAAATAATGTTAACCAAACATTATAACCAACATGTAAACATGAAGTAAATGAAATAAAATAAATAACACATTAGACACAAATATAACGCGGAAAACCCTTGAGGGGTAAAAACCATGGAAAAGAGCTATATCCATTAATTGAGAAACATTTACAGTCAAGCAATCTCCCTCCCTCACTTCTCTCCGCAAATTTACCGAGTGAATACATTACAATGATCATGCCATGCAATAATCATTTGACCCCACGAGATCATTTAAATATCAAGTGACGGGTTGTGAATTTTTACCAAGCACCCCGATTTAATAAAATTAATTAAACACAAACAACCTATTTTATATTAAATAATTAATAATATAAATTTTTGTAATTATTTAATTACAAACTAAGGTTTATAAAGAACTTAATATTACATTCTAACAAATTGGACAATGCCCATAGATTGTATCATAACCGCTATATCGAATTCAAAGCTCTTAAGAAGTAAAGGAAAACACCTTGTCACCTTGTGCGATTGGTCTTAAGAGAACTGGAGTTTTGACCCATGTCTTCTGAAATATGAAATTGAAGTCCTCCATGAGTTCATTGGGATCCCTCTTGACGTTTGTTAGTTTTTCTAACAAGGAAATATTGTTTGCTTTCTCTTCAAATTGTATACACAGACCTAGACCAAGCTTATCCCAATTGTGAATGGAAGCAAGCCTCAAACGTCTATACCATTGAATTTTTTTCCCTTAAAAGAAGAAGAATCAAGAATCCTAATCAAGCATCATCTTCATAACAAAATTTACTGAACATATATTAGAAATATCTCGAATATGATCGTGGTGGTAGTAAGATTTTCATCAATGAAGAAAGGAATACTTTTAATTGTAGACATTGGTATATCATGTTGTGCATTTAGAGCCAAGGGAATACCACCATTAAATATGACAAAAGGCAAATTTCTTTGGTGTGTCATGATTGGAATGGGTCTTGGCACCCTAGTTGATAATATGAAAGGCCTATCGGAGGATGAGTAGAAATATTTTTATTTGGAGGAGATGGTTATATCTAAATTGTTCTTCCTCTTCTTACTCTCCTGGTGACTCGAAGGTATTCAAAAGCTTCACCACTTGCTGCACTTTGTCTTTTTGTATTTTTCTCATGAAAATGGGTAGTTTAATTGTTTGAAACTAGTAGATATGATGATTAGAGTCACCGGATGTATTGAAGTAAGCCTTCAAAGGATAGAAATCACCAAGTCACACACCAAACTCAATGAAGAAAAAATATTAAGCTTTCAAAAATTGTCCTACGGGCATGCGTAACTATTGGAGCTCAAAATTACACCTACACCTAAATCATGGGGATTCATGGCTTTGAGGCAATATGGGGCTGTCTCTAAGGTCTAGGACTTGTGCTTGAGAAAAAACTCTGGATAAGGTTAGCTTCCTCTACCTACTCCTAATGTTAAACTACTCCTACTACTGGAAATGAAACTATGTAATCCTACTCTAACAAACCAAGGGACCATGGGAAGAGAGAGATGCATGAAATTAAAATCCTAAGCTAACAAAGGTGATAACACCAAGAGAATGGGAAATACACTCTCAAATGATGGGAAATGAGAGGAAAATGAAGGAGGAGATGAAAAACATGAGTGCCACATTCCATAAAAAAATTCAAACTTCCATTTTCATGGAGTAAAATAGAAATAAAACCCCACAAACGATATAAAACATGCACAACACACATGTAATGAATGAAGAGGAAAGAACATGCAAGAAAACACAAGCTAGGGTAGAGAATAGCCACAAAATGTGAATTTTATTGCTTAGGAAGATGCACAGTCCATTACAATTGATGAAGAAGGCTAAAACACATTGCATAGGTCAAAATCTGAGGCCTACAACTCAAAACACTTAGGAAACAATATGAATGAATCCCTTGTATTATGAGAGGGTCCAACCTTGTTGTATGACCAAAATGACTAAGTACGGGTTGACGTGAGGATTTAGGTGCACACAGGAATAATTTTGTGGACCACAAGTTAAAAATAGACAAAGACGAGTTGGAGTTCCGATCAAGCAATGTTTTGGATACGAGGAAAAGAGTAGAGACTTGACGGAAAAACAAGAGCTATTTTTGGGATAAAGTGAAGATCAAAGATCGAGCATGGATCAAGCTAATAATAAGACTAAATAATCGTTTATTTATAGGATTAATATATTATTAGGCTAGAAAAATCATGCACGCTTTATAGTTGTTTTTGTATGTACACATGGCTATTTTGAGCATGGAATCTATTTTGAGAATGAATAGGAAATGAAGGAAAAGTCCCCACCCCTATATATATATTTTGTACTACATTATTTTAAGACACCGTGAAAGAGACACTATGATGTAATAAGGTTATGCCACTCTCTATGATGTTTTACGTGAATGGCTATGTGATGGTGATTGTTATGTATTCAACTTCTATTATGTAATACTTTCATGTAATGGATTATGGTAATGGATTATGGTCATATGTATGGTGAATTGATGGTGCGGTTGATCTTAGTACTTATTTGATCTATTATATTTCCTTATTACATGTGTTTCCTTTCCTTATGATAATCTGTAATGATATATATTTGAATGTATGATTTGATAATGGTAATCATGAACATGCATGCTAACATCTTGACAAACATCTTGGAGGGACTGGTAGCTTCACACACTTCGTGAGCATTCGATTTATCGGATGAAGTTCCAATGTGCATAACATTTAGGTGAAAAAAAAAGACTACATTTTGGTTTCGTTGTCGGGACCTCTTTTCAAAATGTATGCCATAGGATGTTGACATGCATAGATGGTGTATCGATTGACTCTTGAGAGCATTGAAATTTAGGTTGAAGATGAAAAGATAAGTTTTCATAGAGATATAGTACTAGACCTGATTTCAATGCATGACATTGGGTGGAAGAAAATATTTATCATGAGCTCTATGAGATGTTCTTCAACTTATTTCCAGTAGAATTGTATGAGTGGTTGAAGTATATGCACATTGGGAAAGAGTTGGGGTTATAGGACAAAGCTTTGGACATAGGAAGATTACCAAACTTTGTTTGATGTTGATGTGGATTGGACTAGAGTTATAGATCATTGGTGGGTTGGTGTGTTGTGCAAAATTATACATTAGAGTATGCTATTTCTACTTATTGTGTCAAGAGGAGGATGAGTTTAGAGTTCTTGCGCAAGACTAGAGGATCGTATTTGTGCAGTTATGCCCTTAGCGATTAAGATCTTGATGATAGAACTGGATTTAGAGAGCCTCCTATGGCTAGCTAAATCCCACCATGCGTAGGGGTAGGAGCAAGTGTGGTGAAAGATGGAAGACCTTTGGTAAAAAAAAGAGAGAGGAAAGACAACTCAAGTATAATGAAGCTCAAGAGAGAGGAAATGGTGTACACTGAAGGGAAGTTGGAATGGAGTTGAGGAGAATGATGGCTCATGAAGGTTTTGAAGCTCTATGGAAGATGAGGATCTGAAACATCAGGTACTCCCCACATTGGGTAAGCAGAGTAGAGAATCCCCTTTGGCTTTGGATGAGAGCATGTCAGAGGAGAGCATGAGGACCACAGGCACATCTGATCCCACCTAGCCACCTAGCCCTTGTGCTTGGTGTTCCAAATCCAAGGTAGTCATTGAGAAAGTAGGCTAGTATAAGTAATCCAGTAGCTACGGGTAGATATCATTTTGTGTTGAATTCAAAATTTTATCAAACAACACACACCTATGGCAACATGACAATGAGCATCATCATTTTTGGAGGTCCGATTGGAGGAATATTTTTAGGCATGTCATCATTAGGATAGAGTGTGGGTGCACAGAATATTGGAAGTACTTCTAGGAGTATTGTGTGACTTCAGACCATGGGGGTTTAGTTTAGTACTACAAATGGGATGAAAGGAAGTACATCAACTTGGTCTGCATCCCATAGTAGGGGAGGATCGAGATCTGGATCATCATGGAGATCAGAGGAAAATAATGGTGGAGGTTCTAGTTTTGGATCTAGGGAAGGTCCACATCCCACAACAACCACCAACCTCAATAACCATTCACCAAACACCTCAAGTTTTCTATGAGATGTCTCTCCACTTTCCAGAAGTATAGGGGTATTGAAGATGTAGTAGAGCATGTGCACAAGTGTGAGATACTATGGTGCCATGCTAAAGGAATTACAACCTCAGATAGAAAGGAAAGTCAATTTTCTACTACTCTTCAAGGGCACATGCATAGTCTGGTATAAAGTATGACCCACATTAGATATGGTGGATTATGATGCTTTTACACTCTACATTTCTAGTTGAGTTTCATATTCCATAGTTTGAGAAAAGAGTATCAATGCATCAAAGATATCAAACAAGGCTTATCTAAGAGAGTGTAAGGGAGTATGATGAACATGTTTTAAAACTTTGTTGTCTAAGTTGTCTTATGATATCCATCCTAGTCAACATGCATAGTGGTTTTTGGTGGATTTTGACTCCTTTTAGATGAGAACTATCTCATAAGACTTATGTGGATCCGCATGAGGCTTTGGAAGCAAATCTACATGTTAAGGTGGTTGGGAGTGTTGATACTAGAGTAAGCCCATTTTTAGAAGTGAAGATTACAGCCATGGAAAGTAGTTGGAGAATATTTCTACTAATTCAACTCATGAGACACGTAGTGGTATATGGTGCACAATTGTGAGGTTGAAGGACATACTAAGGATAATTTCCCACGTAATTCAGTGCACACGTTGCTATTAGATTGTGAGGTCTTCACCTTAACCATGATGTTCAAAATTTCCCTATTTGCAACACACTATTTAGAAGAAAGTGTCCATGTATTGCAAGATTTTCAAGTCCCATACTCATGACACCACTTGATTGATAGATTGATTGATCACATCCATGAAGCCATTGAGACAAGGTGTGCACCAGACTAGTGTGGTGAAAGTGGATCTCTAAGGAGCAGGAAGGAAAAAATAATGAAGGGCACAACAATGGGGATAACATGAATAGAGGCTTTGGAGGATATAGAGGTCAAGGTCATGGTGGTGGTAGAGGAGGATTTTCTAGAGGAACTTGTTATACTTGTGGATCTCTTGATCATTATCAATGTGATTTCCCTTAGAATAATCTTTGCTCATGGTGTGGGAAGTAACATAAGTTAGAGGAATGCCCATATTTATATGAGCACATGAGTAAGAATAAGAAGCAAGACAAGGGCACAAGGATGATTAAGGTACACATGCATGTTTTTATCATGGATGCCTAAGAAGAAGACACATGATCCTAAGTTACATACTATATGATGGTTACAACATGTGAGGCTATGCATGCACAGCCTCTAAAGGCTAAGCCACTCATTACAAGGGAAGAGGTGATACATGCTAAGTATCCAGATGTTGTGCACACAAAAGAAGTCTACCAAGAAACCATGGGAGTCATTAGAGAACTTACATGGAGAGATATAATGCTTGAAAGAGAAAGTGCATGTGAGAGAGAATGAGAAAAGAAGGTGAGCTCCTACAGAAGGATGTGGATGACTTGAAGGAGGTGTGTATAGATGTTGTACTAAGAGAACATCATTCCTTTGTTAGGGGAATGGCTATGAGAAAAGGTACCACGCATGTTGGGTTGAGCATGAGAGGTAAATACTTCATGCAAATCTACCACCTCATAATCATGAGTTTGATAAGGAGATTACATTGATGCAGTAATTGATGGGTGGTTGTTGTACAACATATTGATTGATACAGCACATGAAGTAAATGTGTTGACTTTGGATGCATGGAATCAGATGGGTAGACCAACATTGCAGCCATCTTCAAATGTGTTGTATATGGAAAATAAACTAGGGCTATGCCTATTGGGTACTGAAGGATGCATCTATTACCATTCAGGGAGCCAAGTTTACTAGGGACTTTGAGGTATTGGAGCTTGTTGAAGTAGAAAAATTTCCAACATTACTTGGATGACCCTGTGCTATGTGAACAATGTTGATCTTGCACTTTAACAAAAGGTACATTAGTTTTGAGAATAAGTGAGGAGCACATGATCATACCCCTACATGATAAGAAGGTAGAGCCTTATGTTGAGCCCTTGAGTGAAGAAGAACTTAATAGAATCTATGCTCATACATATGTGCACGATCTAGAGAATAATATAGAACCATCAAAGGAAGGCATCCTTCAATGGGAAGATGCACAGTCTATAAGTGACACTACTAGTGTTTCTTGTGATAATTAGGCTCATGGAACATATGAAATGGTTAGGTGTGAGGTCAAAGGAAGAGTCACTAGAATGATTAGGTCATGCATGGTGAGGTGGTTAGGATATAACTATGTACCAAGGTATATTGGTGAAGGGAACCCTGATGCATTCTTACATGCCATGGAGACTCAGTGGCAAAAATGAAGGGGATAGAAGAAATATGTTGCTATACTTTGTGTGGAACATAACACATTGGTGGGAAACACATAGAGATAGCCTTTTGAATGGAGAGAAGTGAGAATCACCTTTTCTACTAGGTTTACTCGGAGCAATGTACCTACACAAACATGTGAATTTCATGGGAAGTCTCCTACCTCTCATCACGTCCATGAGTGTGAGAGATCATGGGCATAGGGAAAGGAGGCCTTACCACCATCACTTTGGGTACATAAGTTCTACTCCACATTACATGTGGTGCATGCGTGCATGCGCATGGTATGTCCATGCTTGAGTTGAAAAGAGAAACAAAAAATTGGAAAGAGATGACTTCAGGTATGATCCAAAACTTTTGATTATTTTTCTACTAAGCCTCCAGTCCATGAAGCACTACAGATTATGAAGTGCCTTACTTTGGGAGATAACATGAAGGCTGAAGAAATTATGCTTGGAGTTATTTGGGAACCTGATCTTGAGGCACACCTTGATCTTGAGGAAACAAATGAAGAAGAGATGGTCCACGCTTGGAAGGAAAAAGAAAAGGGAAAACTAGTATATATGATAGATGATGAGGAAGTTGATAACCTGGATGTTAACCACACTAAAGGTACACATGAGGTAATGGATAATGCAGATGAGAAGGCACACACATCATGCTCCTATGAAAGACAAAGAAGGTTAACATTGGTACAAAGAGGAAGAGCCTAAGGAGGCCATTATTGGTGATTACTGGTTAGAGCAAGAAGTGGCTAAGATTATTGAACTCTTGCGTGACTTCCAGACTTATTCTCGTGGGGCTATCATGAGTTAAAGGGAGTACACCCTTCTTTAGGTGAGATGAAAATCAAGCTTAAAAGAAGGTGTGCCTCACTTAGTTAGGAAGAGGCCTTATAGGATGAATCCTAATCTACATGTGAAGGTGAAGGAGGAAATTGATAAGATGCTCAAGTCTGGAATAATTGAGCCTATTGAAGAATCTGAATGGGTTAGCCCCATGGTCATAAGCATTAAGAAGGATGGGAGGATAAGGATTTGTGTGGACTATAGAGAACTTAATGTTGCATGTGTTATTGATCCTTTTCCCACCCCATTCACAAGAAGAAATTCTTGAGGAGTTGTTGGGCGTGAGATATATTCTTTCACAGATGGATTTTTAGGTTATCACCAGGTGCATCATGAAGGAAGATCAAGAAAAGAAAACTTTCACCACTGAATGGGGAAGTTTTTTCATATACAATTATGCCCTTTGGATTGAAAAATGTGCCAACAGTGTTCTCATGCATTGTTGTAGGCCTTTCAAGATTTTATTCATAAATTCTTGCAGGTATATTTGGATGATTGGACAATATATGGCTTAGTTAAGGATCATTGATAATCTAAGGCTCATGTTTGAGAGGTGCAGGTAGTTGATAATCTCTCTTAACATTAAGAAGTGCATCTTTGCTACACCTTTTGGCACTTTACTTGGGCATATAATTTGCAAGGAAGGATTGTTGGTAGACCCAACCAAGATAGTTGTGATCTTGGGTTTAGAAGAACCTAAAAATCAGAGTGAAGTGCATGGATTTTTGGACATACTGGTTATTACAGAAATTCATTAAAGGCTATGCAAATATTTTCGTGCCCTTGGAAGAATTATGAAAGGATAAAGGAAAATTCTATTGGGGTGACACAAAAAAAAAAATTTGAAACATTAAAGGAGAGGCTCACCACTACACCTATTTTGCACTTTCCTTCATGGGAAAAACCTTTCATGTTCATGTTGATGCCTCTAGCATGGAAATTGGCGTAGTGTTGGTACAACCAGGGAGAAGGAATTGTGGATCATCCCATTTTCTTTTGCAAGCAAGAAGTTGACACCCATGAGAGAAAAATTACACAACCACTGAGTGTGAGGCATTTTCTATGATCTACACACTGCAAAAGTTCATACAATAATTTTTGGCAACACCATTTATTTTCTATATAGATCATATGGTGCTCAAGTATTTGGTCAACAAACATGTTTTTTAAGGGCACATATGTAGGTGGATACTTCTATTTCAAGAGTTTGATTTCATAGTTGTTGTGAAACCAGAAAGAGTAATTCAGGGCCTGATCATTTATCAAGGATCAATTTAGTGAGGATGCATAGCATTGAGGAAACAATGCAGATGCACAAATTTTTAGGTTAAACCATGCACCCATAGACTTGGAGGATATTGCAGTGTTTTTGCACTGGATAGGCACTAAAGGAATGAAGACATTGAAGAAAAATTAACTTGATATATGCACGGAGCCTTATCAATTGATTGGTGGAGATTTGTACAAGTTGGGTGATGAAGTTTTTTCACCATTGTGTTTTGGAGCATGAGTGTGAGGCTATTATGGAAGAAGCTCATGGTGGAATAATAGGAGGGATTACACTTGGTGATGCTACAATGCACAAGATTCTAATGGATGGAATTTGGTGGGAGACTTTGTATAAAGGATACTAAGGAATATGTCAAGGCATGTGATCATTTTCCACCTTGGGAAACCTAGGAAGATAGATGAGATGTCATTGTGGCCTATTACAAAAGTGTTGAGCCTTTTGAAAAGTGGGTTATTGACTTTGTAGGTCTTATTTCACCACCCATGCATGTAGGAATGGTGCATGCTACATTATTACTTGCACAAACTATTTGACACATGGGGGTAAGGAAACACCTACAAAAGGATTGTACAACAACCACAACAACAAGATTCTTATGGGAGAATATTATTAGTAGGTATGGCTGTCCATTAAGCTTGACAAGTGATAGAGGAACTCATTTCTTAATGAGACAATCAAATTATTTTAGTAGAGTTTATGGTGGCACACCATAAGACTACTCCTTATCACCCATAGGATAATGGTACTACAAAGCTTTCAACAAGATTTTGGGACAAACATTGACAAAAATATGTGATGTTGGAAGAAAATATTGGGATGATAAAGTGTCATCTATACTTTGGGCATATATGACCACTTATAAAAGGTTGAATAAGGCCACACCCTTTTTAGTTGGTGTTTGGCATGAGGTTGTATTTCCTATTGAATTCATGTTACCATCCCTACATATTACATGTGTAGGTGGACTTGTTGATGAAGAAAGTTGTGGAAGAGTGCATTGATAAACTAATACAATTAGATGAGTGGTGTTTTATTGCATGTTGGATCCAAAACATGAGAAGGAAAGGTGAAGAAGGCATGACATGATAGGCACATTAAGAACAAGACATTTGAGTTGGCAAATATGGTCCTTCTCTATGAATCCAAGTTTGCACACCACCCAAGGAAATTGAAAGTGCATTGGTTGGGACCTTTTGTAGTAACCAAGATACTTGAATTAGGCACTTGTCAGTTACAGGCGTTGGATGGCACCATGTTTCCTGTTACTTCAATGGGAGTAGGATGAAAGCCCTACTATAAATAAGTCTTCTTAGTGTTTGTAATAAGGCAATATTTCCATTTAGATTAGATTTTTCTTTTCATGTGTTTAATTTCAATCATTGTTATGATTTGTCATTTTAGTTCTTTGTTTTTTTGTAATAAGTGTGCACTTGCATGCATAGGAATCTGATTACTATCTATTGAGTTCATGTGCAGAGGACCACATACTTTTAGTGTGGGGTGAATCAAGTCGAAGTGCGCAAAAAATCTATTGTTGGGAAATGGTTAGTACAAGTTGGCACAATTATGGGTTGGAATATTTTCTACGAAAGGTTGGCGCAGAATAAAAAAAGGTGTTATAGGTGCTAAGGATGATGGTGCTCATAAGGAAAATTTCTCTAGATCGAAGACCACATGTAAGAAAATGATCGTGCAATGTAATGCAGGTAGGCACCAACATGATGGACTACTTGGTATAAGGCACAAGAGGATTATGTACTTCGACATAGGGAGGTGTGTAAGGAGGTTTGTGGATTGAAAATAGTAGGGCGCGCAAAGAATGTTACAGAATGCAACATGTGGAAAGGAAGTCATGTGATAAAGAAAAAAAAAGTGGAAAAAGTGATTTATTAAGAAATAACTTAAAATCTTTAAAGTAAGAAAAAGTGGGTTGAAAGGAAAAAGTAAGTCAGGTGGGGTATGAAAAATTATAAAAAGGGAAAAGTTCAAAGTCATTTTCTACCTTGTCATTTGAGATAACTTCAAAAATAGAGCTATCGAGTGACTTGGAGAACAAAGCGAGAGAACAAGAAGAAAACTAGAGAAACGTGCATATGAGGTTTTGTGTGATCTTTGTGAAGAGTGAGTTTTAGAGCCATAGGTTGGAAGTAACACTAGGGCATGTAGGGAAGGGTTTGTGGGATGAGTTTGAATAACTAGGGTTTGTGGCACTTTCGAGATAACAAAGTAAGTGTGGTGAAACAAAGTACCTAGGGCATAAATTTGTAGGAAAAATGACACTAAAGATCGGAAGAAAGCATCACATGAAGAGGGTTGAAGTCAAGGTGGAAGAACCCTTGGAAGACATTTATTTAGAAATGCCATACCCTCTGGAGTTCTTAGGGTTTAGACTTGGAAGTCATAACTTCCCAAGTGTAAAATTAGTGAATACAACCATAGGGCTCCAGGGAATGAAGCAACATTGAAGGTGGATATGTTGTGAGAAGAGCTTTGGGGATGAACAAAGAAGGAAATCAAAGTGTTGGTTAATGATTTAGTATAGAGGAATTTAGAGAAATTTGGGTTATTCAATTGTTAGAGCTAGCCTTCTTCACAAATCCCTCACATCTATACTAGTGGCTCATGTCTAGGGTGCATGAGGATTTATTTTATTTCACAAGCCGAGGATGAGGATTATGAATCAACTTATTAAGTGAGTCATAGGTTGAGGATTTCATGAGAGGACATGGGGAGAGATTTATGTTATGAAGTGAAAAGATTGATGAAACCGGTCATCGCATATGGAGTATGAAAAGGAGGCCATGAGCCATGACAAATTACAAACTCTGTAGAACCTACAACTAGGGTTGCAGAGCTTAACAAACCGGTTAATTTTAAATTGGGCACCTCGAGAGGTGGATAGATGTGAAAAATTTTTTTATAATTGCTACACATAGAATGAAAATAAGGACACAATCAAACATTGTGAATATATTACCAATGGAATTATTGAGAGGCCAAGGTACATAATGAGGAAGGAGCAAAGATAACTTGGGGCTCGATCCTCCTCATTATATTTTGGGAGATTGGGGTACCAGATGGACCGAGATGATGATATGTGGATATATCCACCTATGAACAAATATCATGTACTATAATTTACTGGGTATACCTGTGATGGTGTGATCTCAAATGTATATAAGGTAAAAAATTGATAGGTGGTACAATAGATAGTGAGGGGCATTTGAGAATGAGTGGTGCATTCCACATGAGTTTCTTATGGAGGTTTGGGAGTAGGAAAATTTCACGGTGATGCAACATTATAGCCTTGCACGGTTTAGAATGAAGGATGAGGGAGATGGGCCCTTGGTGCAAGTTGTCATTCACATTCACTTCTTGATACTTCAAGTGTTCTGTAAATAGGATAAAGGACTCATAAAATTTAACCTTTGATGCTAACAAGGTTGACTTAGAATTTACACATCTTGTGCGTGACGTATGAAGACTATGTACAACTCAATTCCTACGTATTTGGATATGTTAGATCCTCGATGACACCTGACTTGAGCCCCCAAGTTGAATGTTACCATTAAGGGGTTGATAAGAAGAGTATTTGTGGTGATGAGGTCGAAGACACAAGCAGGAGTGGAGATGAAGATTATAGATTCATGCTTCCTACATCCCGGAAGGAAGTGTTGTACCACCCCTGAAGAGAACACGCGAAGATACTCCCTTGAGGAAAGAAAGTAAGGAGAAGAGGAAGGTGGAATTCATCACTCATGGTAGAAGAAAATGTATTACGAGAAGAAGAAGAAATGGAACTAGAACATTTGAGCTCTAAGAAGACAAGGACAATGCAAAGGAAGAAGAAGTTAAGCGTGGGAGAGTGAAAGTTGTCTCTAGCATAGAGACAAGAAAGGTATCTGATTTGGAGAAGGAGAAACCTTGTGTTAGGATCTTGAGCACAAGTGGGCTGAGAGTAGTTATCCAAAAAATAATGTTGAGGATCAAGCAATTGCACACCAAAATAGAGGACAGAAAATAACAAAAGTCCACCCAAGAAAGAAACCTTTATGAAGGAGGCACATAAGGAAAAGGAAATTGATGACACTCATGTTATCGGAAGAAAAAGGGCAAAAGTTGGAACAAGTTCAAGTGCCTTTACCATGAAGAAGTAAAGGACAAAGGCAAAGGTGGTGAGAAAGTGATGGATGCCTAGGTCACCACATATGGATTTTGTGGATGACCCCAAGAAGGTTCTAAGGGAAGGTTTCTAGAGCACATGCTTATGAATGGTAAGTTATATGCTTGGGAACTGATGGAAAATCATGGAAGAGTATCAGGAACCAAGAATATGTTGAGCTAGAACTTGCACAACCATTCAAAAGAACCCGAGTTCAAGGTAAATGACCATTCCATCGGTCATTGATTGAAATAAAGAATGAGCTAGGATGAAGTAAAGAGTTAACCCACATACCTAACTAATGAGCAAGCATGCAACGCCTTGAACAAATTAGCCATGGATGTCGAGTGATAGGAACTTGGATGTAGGAACCATTATGAAGGTATTAGTAGAAGATAAGAAAGGAAAGGAGTGCAAGGTCAACTATTTGAAGAAGTGCCTTTAAGGAGAATAGAAAAGGACCAAGGAGGAGTATGATAGGGTCGGAACGCAATGGTAAAAAATAGATTTTTAGGTCATTTCCCAGCCTTGATGAGCTAAGCGAGGAATGATTATAATGATGAGATGGAGTACTTGGAAGACCTGGTTGGCATGCTCTTGGTGAACATTAAGAGTGGCGCGTGACCAAAAATAAAAAAGATATAAAGAAAAGGAAAAAAAAAAAAGGTTGTTGTTGAGGCCAAAATTAATGAGGTTGAGGACTTATTCACGAAGCTCAAAGAGGAAAGTAAGTGCAAGGTCGACGTGGCCTTTTCACATCTGCCAAAATGTAAACCAATTATTTATGTGTGTGTGATTGATGATGAAGAAGTACTCAAGATTATATAGGAGAATATGCCCATGAATAAAATTGAGCGCACCAAGGTTATGAATGAAATAACAAAACATAAAGAAGTTATTAAGGCCAAAAAGGATAAGATAGATCTTCGGCTAGGTCAGTTTTAGAATATGGTGTTGGACCACATGGATATGATTAAGGGAGTGTGCATGGAACTAATTGTGGTCATTCAGGAGATCAAGAGCAGGGTTGAAGAGTTGGCACTTGACCAAATCCCAGAATTGTAGAGAGGTGACACTCGAGAATCCTATGACAGAACTTGATGAATGAAAGAAGGTGGAGAGTGAAATAGGTGCTGAAATTCTATAACTCTTTCAACCACTTGAGGCCCTAAGTTGACTTTTGTAGGTGATGATGATTCTTTTGGGAATTTAATTATTTATTCTTTTATTGATTACTCGCGCATTCTTTTTGAGAAACAAGTTGGACAGAGTCATTTCGAGAACCGAAATCCAATTTAGTGTGGGGTAATGTTGCATGACCAAAATGAATAAGTACAGGCCATGCACAAGGTAGGTGTAAAAGGGTGCACATAAGGTAGAATGGACAATGTGTGAGGGCTCACACCTAAACGTGAAACTTTCATTACTTAGCCAATTTTATGGACCACGGGCTTAAAATAGACAAGGATGAGTTGGAGTTCCGATCAAGAAACATTCTAGATCTAGGGAAAAGAGTGGAGACTTGGAAGCCAAACAAGAGATATTTTTGGGATAAAGTGCAGATAAAAGGTCAGGTATGGATTGAGCTAATAATAGAATTAAAGCATAGTTTATTTATAGGACTAATCTATTATTAGACTGGTAGAAAAAGCGTGCACACTTTATAGCTTCTTTTGTATGTATGCATGGCTATTTTGAGCATGTAGTCTATTTTGAGAATGCATAGGTGGTGAAGGGAAATTCCCCACCCCTATATATATTTGTTATACTTTGCATTATTTTGAGACACCTTGAAAGAGATGTTGTGATGTAATAGGGTTAGCTATTATGACGTTTTTATGCGCATGGCTATGTGATGGTGATTGTTATGTATTCAACTTTTGTTATGTAATAATTTCATCTAATGGATTATGGAGGATGGATTATGGTAATTTATTTTTTTGAGTATGGTGAATTCATGGTGCAATTGATCTTAGTGCTTATTTGATCTATTATGTTTCCTTATTACATGTTTTCCAAATGATAACTATAATGTTCTATATTTGATTCTATGCTTTGATAATGGTAATCATGAACATGCATGCTAACATCTTGACAAGCCGTCAAAAAGGAGATACCCAGTAGCTTTGTGCATTTTGAGTGAGCATTCGAGATCTATCCGTATGAAGTGTTAGGGTGCATAGGAGTTAGGTGAAGTAAAAATGACTACGAGACCTTTACAAATGAGCCTCATTCTACAATTTATCGAACATTGGAAAGAGATAGGGGAAAAGTGAGGAAAAATCAAATTTTTGTCTTCAACCACCAACAACATACATTAAATGTCTGAAATCCATGATGGGCACCCTTGAAATACCATTCCCCACATTTTTTTTCCTTGTAGGAGAAGGAAGGAGCACCATACTTCATTAATTTGGGTGGTTGAACCATTTGTAATTGCATATATCAATGTCCAATATATTTTCCTCCTTCTTTACCCACCATACCCACCAAAATATGAGTTTTTTATTCCATGTTGAATATCATGAGGAGACCTTTCCAATGAGATCAGTTTTGCGTGATTTGGAGCTATGGAGTGAAAGTTATAGCCATTTAAATTTATAAAAGGTTGGGAGGAACAAAAATTGGACACGTGGCTGCTTTTGGTTGGTTGCAGAGAGATTTCCCCCTTTCCTTGTATACATTTCCCACGCATCCAACACATATTGGTGTGGGGTTTTAGATTTTGACCATATGGGCTATTTGTTATATGCCACATGTCGCATTCGGATTAGAGTGGGGACAAGGGACTTAGATGCAAACACAGGAGTCGGGGAAACAATGCATGTGATTAGCAATGTGGTAGTGAAAAGGAAGCCCAAAATCCAATGAAGGAAGGCATCATAACTCGGGAATGAAATATTTATACGCCCATGGAGCCTCTTGTAAAACCTCTACCATTTTTGATATCAATACTTGCTTCCTTGTGAATGGATTGGAAAACATTGACATGTGATTGTGTTATGATTTGTTGTGCTTTGTTGAACTATTTAATCATGTTTGTTGGAATGATATCAATTGCTTATGAGATCTGATTGTTAATCATTCTTATGGAATTGTAGTACTTGTGTTGATATATCATGGAGTACTTACTTAACTAGTTTTTGAAATAAACTTAGTGATTTAAGTTTGTGGAAGTGAAATCAGATTCTTGGGATAGTTAAACAAACAGGTAACCTAGTAAGCTATCTATGTTTTGATATAATTTATGTTCCTAAGACTATTGTATCGATATGAGATGAAGGAAAATACCTTGGATCAATTTCAATGATCCAAGGAATTCTCCTTGATTGATATGTTTAATGACTATAACGGTAAGTCTAATTGACTTCTTAATGTTTTCCAATATTGCAATTATATGTAGACTTGGTTGGCTATAAACTAACCTAAGTTCTTTAATATGACCTTATATTTTGCAGTCATACTTTTGCTTAATCCGATTCAAACTCGATTTAAGGTGATGATTAAATTCTAAAGGACCTAACTATATCCTATTTGCATTTGAATTAATAATATCAACCTAAGCTAAGGTTGACACATTATATTAATGGGACACTAAACCTAAGGATCCTATGTTCTAAACCTATGATCTATCTTAAGGACCTAACCCTGGTTGGCATTATTGAGGAGGGTTATTTATATGGTTACAAATTTTGGCCCCAACACATACTGGTACTTGGAAAATTTAACAAAGTTTTTATTGGTATGCACCGCCACCTTTGGCAGGGACCAAGTCTTACTTGGCCATGCATGCTAAACTAGGTTGTTAAAGGTTTAACGGTGTCATGTATAACTGTTAGTTGGTTTTCTATTTTTAAATTGGAAAATTGGTAGTTGGCAGAATTGTTGGGAGTAATCGGCGCTGCCATGGCAATTAATGATCTTGAAAGAAATGAAAACCACCTTGGAAAGGGCACGATGGTTTTGGGAGAAAAGATAGGGGTTAGTTTTCATTGTGCATTTGGTTTTTCGAGCACTTGGGATCTGCATGTAGACCTTCTAGTTTTCAAACTGATAGTTTGTTTTTGGATGATTTATGATCTCTCCGTTGCATGGAGGAATTAGTAGAGAAAAATTTATTGCATTGGCTATTAAAATGAAGAGAAGGAGAGGAATGGGTTTTCTGTGGAATCCTTCATGGGAGCTTGGAGAAAGCCTTGGGGAGATTAGAAAGGATTCGCAAGAGCTCTACTAGGCATGATAGGCTCTAACTCCTTGAAATAATTTTCTCTATTTAATGACTTCATGAAAAAACTCTACTCTTGAAATGAAATCATGTTCTCTGGTTCTAAGGTTTGTGTATTTGTATTATTATTTGTTTATCAAGTTGTATTATGAGATATTGCTTTGAATCTGGTTGTATTTCGATTATAATGGTTTCTGGTTTTGTATGCGTGATTATGAAGTATTATTGTAAAGTAATACTATGAAGTTTAAATATCTTGGGTTGTGTTTAAAACCCTGTTACTTATATAAACTGGGTGTTGGTGTTTTTAAGCACTATTTTATTGTTTCGTGAATACCCATCTTTACGGGGTTTAATGCAAAGTTGCATGAACCATTCTCTAGTTGGGAATGGGTGACTAAGGAGACACAAATCGATTTGGATTCTATTTTTGTTTTTCCATTCGGCCCTGTTATGTTAATGGGTGCTTGTGTTTTTCCTTCTAGATATTTGACCTTGTAAAGGTTTTTGATTTGATAAATATCAACTATATATTTTGGCCTTGGTTTATGTTTTAATGAGACTCAAACATTGAGTTGATACCCTACTAGGAGTTTGAGTTTTTAACTCCATGATTGACACCTTCGAATTTGATATGGGTGTGCTAAGTTGGAGTACCAGTTCCATTGAGGATTATGGGTAGTTAAGTTTTTACGAAGTCCTTATACTTCTTATTCCTTGATGGACACCTCTATAACATTATCCTACGCCATTGGTTGGAAACTCATTGGGTATTCGAGGTTCGTAGACACCGGATGTAATTTTTTCCTTACACCTTCGTGGAAGGGATTCAATGTCTGTAGACTTTGTGTTTGGACCTTCTTCACCCGATGAACTAAGAAAGGGAACTAGGAATTATCTAAGTTATTGAAACTCTTAATGAGCCTTAGGCTCACTCAATTTGAACGATTTGTATCGTCTTCCCTTAATCCTTAAGTTGTTACCGAATCCTCTATGGATCAAAATTGTTTCTAAACGATTATGGATATTGGTGATGAGAAGTCGATATGGCTCGAATTCACACTCCTAGACTAGTAGACTAGCTTCTAGACCCTGTAAGTGATGTTTAGTTTGAAATGATTTGTAACTAGAATGATATTAATTTATTCTTGTTATCTGATATAAACTAGTTTAAGTTTGTATCAAGATCGGAGTTTTAGATTAGTTATTAATGATCTTTAACATGTTATAGAAACATGTTTAGTTAGATGGTTTGGAAAGATTTAGAAGGAAACAGGGAGTCTTGAATGAAGTAAACATACTTGTTTACTTAAATAAGTTGATGTTATACTATGAGTTCTTAAGTAAAGGAACTCAGTTTGTAGTGTAAATGATTGAAATTTACTTGACTGCTATAATGAGTTAAAATATATAAATTATATAAGGATGGCTTGTTGAATTATTACCTTGTATATTCATTGTTGGAATAAGTATAACAAAAGTTGACTAAGAGAAGTTATATAAACTTTGTTAAAAAATATAGGATTACATTCATATAAGTATGGGCTTATATGACTACAATCTTATTATTCTTGTACTTATATTAATATAAATAAGTTACTACCTTGCTTGTTATTGCTTCAATGAAATATAGCAACTGGTTGATTAAGTTGTATAAACTTTATTAAACTAGATATAAGACTACAGTCATATAAGTATGGGCTTATATGAATGCAATCTTATTAATCTTGTACTTATATTTATATGATTGATTAGGATTAATCAATATCTGATTGGATTACTTGAATGAATTGCATGTGTTAAACTTGGCTTATTTTTATGATTTCATTTATGATGTTCTTGGGGCATGATCAAAAGAGTTGTGTACTTTCTTTTGAACCTTAGGATAATTTCATTTAAAAGCAATGTTCCTTTTATGAAATTATTAAGTTAGAGCATGTTGTTCTGAATATTTAGTACCTATCATGCTCAGTTCGTATGAACTAACAAATGCTAACAATATTGCATATGGACTTCGTGAAAGATGAAAGAAGGAAGACGTATAAAAAGTTGCATTTATTCTATTGATTGAAGTTAGTTGATTTGGTTAAATGATTATTGTATAAACTTCTTGAAGTATTTTTGTTGCAAAACATGAGAGGCCTATGGCCCATTTATTGTAATTACTTGGAAACATGCTGATTTTCATTAATAGAAATATGTTTGATGATATTTAATGTTGAATGAAATAAAGATGGTTACGTGATTCATATTGTTTAAATGGAAATGACTGAATGTTAAGTGTTGGGAATTAGTTGTGATTCCATATTAGATTGTATTCATAACATTTCTATACTAAGCATAAGTATGTTTTATTGAAGTACTATATGCATTTGTGATTGCTTACTCTTATGAAATAAAAGAGATATGATCAATTATCTATGTAGCTTGGGTAATAAGATAAGTGAAGGACTATTGGATTAAGTCCGTTAGTTGAATGGAATATGAAATGTACTATTATAATCCTATGAATATGATAATAATTCCATCAACTTGAATGTGTTGGAATGTACTTATATGATTAGAATGGTCTTTAAGTATTGATTCTTAAATACATACTTGTTGTCTAATTACTTAATACAGTTTGACATATAACTGAATGTAATGAAGATATGTACAAGTGAATACTTATAAAAAAACTATAAGTAAAGAAGGATGTATGCTTATGTTGAAGTGTTTGAAATATCTTGATAGGTTATGTTACTTGATAAAAGTATGAAACATACCTAAACATATTAGTTATGTATAACTAAACTATTCCTATTAATGCTGAAATAAAGTGACATTGTCTTAATGTTGCACTATATTTGCTATAACCGAATTAGGAACAACACCTAATGATAAGAATAATAAGGGTGGATTAACAAGTTGTGAATTGAATTAATTATTGAACTTGTCAAGACATCGGATCCAGTACCCATTATACACTAAATTAGTGATAATAGTATGGCCTAGTGCCAAAGTCATCTTATGATGACTATGGGTAATTAAGTGGATCCAAAATGATGCAAGATGATTCGGATACACTTAATTTCCCTTATTTGTCCTAAGCGGACCATCAACACTGGACTATGCAAACTGTCACTACTTAGTACCTAACACGGACATGGATGTGATTGACATAAGTCAAGGTAGTCTAATCTAGATAACAATTTTGAGTGTGGTGAAAGACATATTCCTTTTGATGAGTATGTCATCTAGGAATAAAAGCATGACATACATGTCTTAAAACTTTGGCCAAAGTATCAAAAGTTCTGATTGTATTGTCTTGATTTCACCTGGACTAAAGATGTGTGATATTAGATGGGCATCCATAACAGATACCCAGATAGGCTCTTTATATGTTTACACTTGAATGATCCTTAACTAATTAAGGAAACCACTAGTATACTTTGTATACACTTGTTATAAATAAAAATGAGAGATCGGTTTAATACCGAGTCATTACAATTGCATATGGTTTATTGTTATGTGATGGATTAGCTAAAGGAATGTTTGTTCTAAATTATGTGAATTTAGAACAATGAACATTAAGATTTATGTTGGATTTAAATATATGGGTATTTAGATCGAGAATAATAAAGTAAAAAAAAATTCCCTTGTTAATGAAGACTTAAAAATTAGGATGTTACACTATTGATTTGTAAAGAAATCCTAGAGACCCACAAGGAAAGGCCATAGGGTTCGGGATGGAAAATGCATGCTCACATGAGCATGTAATGATAAATAGGGGTAGGTGGTGGGTGTGAGTTTTTCAATCGTTAGTCGACCTCGACTATGTCCCAGAGAACGATTAGCACCCTTCCTCCTCATCTGGCCTTTCCATGTCCGTGTCATTTCCGATGTTGCTAATGGAGGGCCTCCGCAGTGCCATTTCGATTACCTTGTTAAAGAAAATCTTGTTCTCGAAATCTATAGGTGGTTTAATGATGTCTTGATGTCATTATGGCGTGTCCAGCTTGAAGGGACATCTACATAATAATTATTATATTGAATTGTCATTTTGTACTTATTATTGTTTTACTCATTGTTGATGGGCTATGATTAATAAATTTTGCGTTATTTTTATTATTATTATTATTATTATAAATTTGTGTTATCTTTGTTAATGTGGCGATCATTATTATTTGTGCTTATTTTTATTCTACTTCGTTTTAGGGTTCTATGACTTTTTAGATTAAAACAAACAAAAAGAAATAGATAAATAAATTAAAAGGAATTAAAAATAAATAAATGAAAACCCGTGAAAACTATGGGGCGGATTTAGGGAAAAATTGGGACTATTTTCCATCATTTTGGTTTTGTGTGGAGAGAGGGAGTGCTGTCATCGCCGCCGCCATGGGAGGAAGCTCCAGTCTAGTTCTGCGCACCAACATTCTTTGAAGAATGCGTGAGGGAGTCCTGACTGCGTGGCATCCATCAAAGCACCAAAAAGATAGGTGTTTTGGCTGATGTTGTAGTTCTGAAATGCCTTGGGACGTGGGTTACAGTGTTTGACTAGAGAAGAGAACAAAACAACTTTCTCATGGAGTGCGACCCATGGCAGCGTACGGAGACACGATTTTCCTCATGAGACAGTCACACTATTTGGCGTGTGCAACAAACAGGTCTCCAACCTAATAGTTTTCTTTGCCAACGTATCCTCCAAATTTGTGCAAAATGGAGCTCTTGAAATAGAGCATCGACGTCCACTAAAGCATTTTGGAGAAGGGATTTTGTATGTTTTAGTTGCAAGTGCGCTAGTAGACAAGTATGCAAATTTCGGAAGCATACACAAGGCAAGTCAACTATTTGACAAAATGCCTCAAAGAAATGCGGTCTCATGGAATGCCATGATGGCAGCATATGCACAAAATGGATTTGTTAAAAGGCATTTGGACTATTTGACAAAATGCCTCAAAGAGATGTGGTCTTATGGAACATACCCTAACCATGTAAGCTTCATTTTTGTTTAATTAGCATTTATCCATGCAGGTTCAGTGCATGAGGGTTGTAAATACTTTGATGGCATGAGTGCCTCTTGTAGAATCATGCCTAGAATTAATCATTATGTTTACTTTGTGTTTGATGAGCACATGAGAATGTGCAAAAGGTGGAGGCATGTTTAAGGCATGTGAAGTGGTTTCCAAAATGACTTCAAAAAATCATGGTCTCATGGTTGCAAGATTTGAGGCTATGCAAAAAGGAGGAAGATCTCATTCTATCCTAACAACATCAATAAGAAACCATTTGATCATGCTCAACAAGTGGTGGGCTGAATCCAACAGTAGGAGAAATGTGATCGAGTAGTGGAATGGTTTCAAATTTCTTGATAGACGTGTATGCAAAATGGTGGAGCATGTGGATGCTCGTGAATCTGGTTGATGAAGTGCCCAAGCAAGATGTTGAACCGAAGCTGCAGGCTTCGGCCAGACTTCATTCTCCAGGCATGGTTCATCTTCCCTTAACTCTCATAATTCTCATGTTTTAGTTCTCTTTTGAAAATTAATAGAATCTTAAAATATTAGGTTTTTAATACCGTTAAATGTTTGTTTTCAACTCGTTGCAAAAACAATGAATTGTCGTGTCAAAAACTCACTAAGTCAAAATAACCCGTTTGCATTAAAACACATGAACTTCCACCCTCATTCTGAGGTGATTTAGGAAGTTTCCTACCTAGTTAGATCACTACAATATTGGTATATCGACAAGATGAGTTTGACTTCCCAGTAATATTGTCGACCTTCTTCCTGTTTAAATAGTTAATTTTTGCATTTTTCGAAGACTCATTAAGTACCCTTCATAACCCTGAAGATGAGATGTGAAGCTTCATTCGTGTACCTTGGTATGCGAGGAGTCACCTTGACCTTTGGTTTGACCCCAAACAAACGTATGAGATCTTTTTCTCAAAATCTATAGGTGGTTTAATGATGTCTTGATGTCGTTATGGTGTGTCCAAATTGAAGGGACATCTACATAATAATTATTATATTGAATTGTCATTTTGTACTTATTATTGTTTTACTCATTGTTGATGGGCTATGATTAATAAATTTTGCGTTATTTTTATTATTATTATTATTAATAAATTTGTGTTATCTTTGTTAATGTGGCGATCATTATTGTTTGTGCTTATTGTTATTCTACTTCGTTTTAGGGTTCTATGACTTTTTTAGATTAAAACAAACAAAAAAAAAGATAAATAAATTAAAAAGAATTAAAAATAAATAAATGAAAACCCGTGAAATCTATGGGGTGGATTTAGGGAAAATTTGGGACTATTTTCCATCATTTTGGTTTTGTGTGGAGAGAGGGAGTGCTATCGTCGCCGCCACCATGGGAGGAAGCTCCAGTCTAGTTCTGCGCACCAACAGTTGCTGAAGAATGCGTGAGGGGAGTCCTAGACCTGCGTGGCATCCATCAGCACCAAAAAGATAGGTGTTTTGGCTGATGTTGTAGTTACAAATGCCTTGGGACGTGGGTTGCAGTGTTTGACTAGAGAAGAGAACAAAACAACTTTCTCATGGAGTGCGACTATGGCAGCGTACAGGAGACATGATTTTCCTCATGAGACAGTCACACTATTTGGCGTGTGCAACAAACAGGTCTCCAACCTGATAGTTTTCTTTGCCAACGTATCCTCCAGCCTGTGCCAAAATGGAGCTCTTGAAATAGAGCATCGACGTCCACTAAAGCATTTTGGAGAAGGGATTTTGTATGTTTTAGTTGCAACTGCACTAGTAGACAAGTATGCAACTTTCGGAAGCATACACAAGGCAAGTCAACTGTTTGACAGAATGCCTCAAAGAAATGCGGTCTCATGGAATGCCATGATGGCAGCATATGCACAAAATGGATTTGTTAAAAAGGCATTTGGACTATTTGAAAAAATGCCTCAAAGAGATGTGGTCTTATGGAACATACCCTAACCATGTAAGCTTCATTTTTGTTTAATTAGCATTTATCCATGCAGGTTAAGTGCATGAGGTTTGTAAATACTTTGATGGCATGAGTGCCTCCTGTAGAATCATGCCTAGAATTAATCATTATGTTTACTTTGTGTTTGATGAGCACATGAGAATGTGCAAAAAGGTGGAGGCATGTTTAAGGCATGTGAAGTGGTTTCCAAAATGACTTCAAAAAAATCATGGTCTCATGGTTGCAAGATTTGAGGCTATGCAAAAAAGGAGGAAGATCTCATTCTATCCTAACAACATCAATAAGAAACCATTTGATCATGCTCAACAAGTGGTGGGCGAATCCAGCAGGGGAGAAATGTGATCGAGTAGTGGAATGGTTTCAAATTTCTTGATAGACATGTATGCAAAATGGTGGAGTGTGGATGCTCGTGAACTGGTTGACGAAGTGCCCAAGCAAGATGTTGAACCGAAGCCTGCGGCTTCGACCGACTTCATTCTCTAGGCATGGTTCATCTTCCCTTAATTCTCATAATTCTCGTGTTTTAGTTCTCTTTTTAAATTAATAGAATCTTAAAATATTAGGTTTTTAATACCGTTAAATGTTTGTTTTCAACTCGTTGCAAAAACAATGAATTATCGTGTCAAAAACTCACTAAGTCAAAATAACCCGTTTGCATTAAAACATGAACTTCCACCCTCATTCTGAGGTGATTTAGGAAGTTTCCTACCTAGTTAGATCACTACAATATTGGTATATCGACAAGATGAGTTTGACTTCCCAGTAATATTGTCGACCTTCTTCTGTTTAAATAGTTAATTTTTGCATTTTTGAAGACTCATTAAGTACCCTTCATAACCCTGAAGACGAGATGTGAAGCTTCATTCGTGTACCTTGGTATGCGAGGAGTCACCTTGACCTTTGGTTTGACCCCAAACAAACGTATGAGATCTTTTTGACACTCTTATAGGAGCCTTGTTACACTAGTTTTATAGTAGTAAAAAGTTGTTAAATCTAGAAAGTTGGCTTTCATTTTGAACCACCATTTGAAACCTAGATAGAGAAATTTATTCCGTCTTCGCAAACCTTTAGTGTTTATACTAGAAAATTACATGGAACATTCAGCTTAGGGAAAATCACTCTTCTGGATAGTTTGGCAAAGCCATTTTGTAGGCCTCGCCGCAGTTTGACGAGGTCAAACTGGACCAAATTTCAACTTGTCACCGTTTGAAAATGGTTTTCTAGTTCTCAGTCCCATCAACTCTGATGAATTCTCCTCACATAGGGGAAACTTGTAGGAAGTGTCTCGTGGCATACTCATCCATCGAACGTCAGTTTTAGACGTGGTTTTCTGAGCCCTCGAGCTAACTTTTTTTTAATTTGCCTTTGGGACCGGGTCAATCTATGACCAAAGGCCCCGAAAAACTAGCCGCCAAACGCAAATCATCCGCTCTTTTTCAATCCTCGTCGATTCTTTATGAACTCTTGGTATATCTGGGGACACGTAGAAAGTTAATCATGGTGTGCGTTCTCATCAGAGGATAACTTTTAGAAGCGAGTTTCTTAGCCTCCGAGCCCATTTTGATCATTTGTAGCTAGTAAGAAAATGTAAAAATAGGAAGCTGCGGGACCCTCGTAGGGTTGCCAAATCACCCTGGAAACTTTTAACACATGTAAATAATTGTTTAAAACACTATAATGTAACTTTTTGTGTGCATTAGAACTTTTGACAAAACGGTGTTTTCTATCTCTACCCTTCTCTTTCTCTCTCCTGGGTTACAAAAAAAAAGCAAAATGAAATGTTATGAGTACATGTCTCTAAACCTTTTTATTTCGATTGCAAATTGTAATAATTATCAAATGTAAATGGGAAACTGAAAAATGATAATTATGTTAGATTAGGGTGGATGCCATGCCAGCGATTTATCGTTGATATCTTGCTCACGTGGTTTTTATAGGATGAAAGAATGATGACGTAAAGGCATTGAGTAATTCATTGTTTATTTTTGGTATTATATTGAAAGACTTATTGTTGAAATTGGTAGTATGTAAAAGTCGCTAGATTAATAAGTGCTTGAAAAATTAGTATTTCTTTCATGGATGTTATTTGGATCCCAAAATTGTTATGGTAAAAGTGGAATATAGATGTCAAAAGGAATTGAAATTAATAACTTGTAGTGAACTTTCATTTTGCAATTATTGGTTTAATAATTGGTGTTGTGTTTCTTACCTTGAAAATGTAATAAAGGAACCTAACCACAATAGTCAACCCTAGTTCAAAATTTGTATATAACTAACCTACCTATGTTAATCCCTTAGCATAGAAAATTGTGACCTTCAAACGAACCTTTACACTTGATGGAACATCCTAGTTTAGGCAAATAAGATCCCAAGAAAGGGGTTTATCGTCTTAGTAGGTACGTTTAGTGACATCGACATAAACCAAACATATAGGAGCAACACACATCAAATAAATCTTCTGCATCGAATGAATTTCTTATGGGATCTAGATGACATCATGGAGCTAGTAAAATAGTGGTTCTATCACTCAAAATTTTTCTAATAAATAGATCCTCTTAGCTATAGGTGCTATCTTTGGCTAGTGATAATATAGTGCTTTGATCTTTTACGGAGGGTTTATAGGGTGAATATGTTTTGAACCTTAATCTAATCTATAATAGAGCATAAATCCCTAAGTGAAAATCAGAATTAAACTAAACCCTAGTCGTTTAGGATGTTAACTTGTGGGTAGAAAACTATAATTTAACTCCTTGCATACAAAATTGTTTTGAAAGATGTTGATTTTAGAGAACCTTAGAAAATGAAATCTTGTCCCAAAATCCCTTGTTATGTCATTTTATGGCATTAAGGAATAAAGAATATTCCTTATGCGGAATCATGAAATGCAGAGACATGGGATCTTCGTGAACATGGGTCACTTGTGGTTCATGGGTAGCTTATAATGCTTCTAACCATGTACGTCCTTAAGATGTCAGACAAGTTCTTTCGTAACTCTTTTGTTATAAAATGATGGTAAAAATGTGACCATAGTGTGACGTAGAAAAATAAAGCATACAAGAGTAAAAACGAGAATTGAGGTTAGGGATACTGCCACTCTTGGAGTCCTTATAACTCAATTAAATATCATTATGTGTTTCAAAGAATATGTATTGCCTTGGTGTGATCTAACTTTGAGAAAACAAAAGATATATAAATATAAATGGAAGTCAATAAGTTATTAAAATTTATTAACTATGGTAGCAAAATAACTATTCCGTGATCAAAGGATGTTCTTGGGGAAAAAGCTATCTCGAATCTATGTCTTCCTAAATCCCAAGATTTCACCTTGACATCACGTAAATTCACTTGTGTAGCAAGGGTAAATTTTTAAACATTAAATAAACGTTTGAGAAGCATATTCTTAACATAAGAACAAGATAATTAAGTATTGTATATGTGATTAGAATTGTGCCAAATAAGCAAGTAAGTTATGGAAATTTCCGTGATGCATAAAGGAAGCCAACCTAAATTGGTCGAACTGTAAATTAAATGTGGATTGAACTTAAGATTTTGTAGATGGAAAAAGGAGAAAAATATACTTGCACAATAATGTTCTTAGAATGTTAATTGTAACTAGAGATGCAATTAAAGAAATGATGTGTTGTGGGTTCACCATTCCTAAAGTCATGTTTCTTGTGGTTGGGTCATTACTAGTATTCGTTCATTGGGAAAAGTGTGGCATCGACATGCCTATGTCATTTTCATGTGTCTATGTGAGTCGATGATTTATGTGATTGTCTTATGTGAGTTGAGTTTCTGTACTCGAAGCCCTTGCTGTGTTGTGTGTAGTGAGAAATGTAAGTCAAAAAAAAATTATCTTGGTATTTTACTATTGTTTTTGGGTGCGTAAAATGTGGTCACTACAAGAGCTCAGGGTCCTTGCAATTTTGCATCTGCGTGTCCTTTTCTTCTAGTGGTTATTTTCAACGTTCTATGGGTTTGAGAAAAACTTGCGGGGACATTAAATTTTGAAAACCAACGGCACTCATTTCTCTTCCTTTTGCTAGGGACCTATCTTTATGTGATGCAAACGAAATAATGTTGCGCATATTGAATCTCATCAATTCCACCCAAGTGCCAAATTTTCTTATTTCTTTGTTCCATGGGTTAGGATAACCCACATAACACTAAGTTCCTACACTCCGTAGAAGCTAAGTTAGCCTTCTCATGGATTTGCTAAGAAAAGGTGGATAAGTTCATTTTTGATGAGTTATTCAAAATTATAGGGTGTAATTTTGGATAACACCTACCTCTAATATGTCTTGCACCATTTTATCAATCTCACTCTTTTTCCATATGAATATCCGTAATGAAGGATGTTTGTTTGTTGAATCCCTATTACCAATTGAATGTAATGATCATGATGTTTTTGTGGTATTTCTTTTGGTATAGCTCCAAAAACATTGAATATATATCAATAATCATATGTGATATTGATACAATATGAAGTTTTTATGAGGAAGGAGTGAAAATTAGATGTGAAATATTTTCTAAATTAAGTTTAAGATCATCCAATCTTTCCCAAATTAACAAGTAATTAAACTAGTTTTCTTGAATGTGAGATTGATGACATCATATGCATTATATAAATTCAAATAATAATTCCAAAGCTTGCTGGTTTTATTTTTAAATATCTGGAAATAAAATTAGAGCTAAATAATTTCCAAAAATATCAACCACTTGGAAAAAATGTTTCCTCTTTTGGATTAAATAAGTAAACTAAAAGTAAGGCAATTATAACCTTTACAATAATACTAGTTTCAAGCAAGAAAATTAAAAGACTAAAAATAACTTCTAAATATCCTAATGGAACTAAATTCAACTAAAAAGGACCAAAAATAGACTCAATAAGACACATATCATCCACTTCTAATATTTGGTCAAGATGCAAGAAGCCAAAGTTAGTGTAAGTGACACATGCATAGTCTATTTGAAAACTAGCTAGACTATTCATGGAAAAATCTTCTAAAAATAGAACTAGAATAGAATAATAATAAATTTAGTAAAATATACAAGTATATTGTTCCCCTACCTTTTGGGGATGAATGGATAATTCTTTAAACTCGGTTAAGTGCACATCCACACTCTAACATGCATTTCTAGTTTGAAGAAAGATTTCTAAAACTAGATTTTCTAAAAATAGAGTTTTACACATAACTAAAAAAATCCTAAACACTAAAAACAAAAAATATATACTATCAAGAACTAATCAATTCACATATTGGCATCATACTCATCATTCCCACTTTGATGCAAATATAAAAAATACATATCTTCTCCTTGAGTCTTCCATAAATTTTTACAAAAACTCTTGGTGAAAATATCTAAAATGATCTTCACTTGTCACGTACTCCATGAAAAAATTATTAACATTGACCAATGCTATGATAAAAAAAAATTTGGGTTCTATATGTTTGGTTCTTGAATGGAAAACTGAATTCTTGGATAATTGTATTGCCCCATTGTTATCACAAAAAAACTATGTAGGATCATGTTGATACTCACTAAAATCAACTAAGAGTTTTCTAAACCATTGAAATTGTGTGCAATAATATTTAAGATTTGCATATTTATATTTAGTATAGAATAAAACAAGCGTAGCTTGTTTTTTTATGACTAAGAAACCAAACCACTTCCCAATGTGAAGAAGTATATTGAAGTAGACTTCCTATCATCAATAGAACCTCCCAAACATAAAATTTTGTATCCAATTATACATAATTAAACTTTTGGTATGAAATGAATAGTATGATCAAAAGTACCTCTTACATATCTGAAAACTCTTTTCACTTCTTGTAAATGATTATGTGATGGATTGTCTATAAACCTAGAAATTAGTGAAAGAGATACATCAAACCTCCCACATTGAGTATAACATAATTTTCATCAACTGATGGATTTACATCCTCCCTCATAATATTTTCTCCACTTTCAATTAGATTTTTAACGGGCTTACAATCTTGTAGATTGTACTTCTATAAAATGTGCTTAACATACTTATCTTCACAAATGAATATTTCCACTTTCTTTTGATGTAATTACATGGTAATAAATTGCTTCATGATACCAATATCATTCATATAAATTTTGATTTCATATCTTCCTTTAATATTTACAACATCTCCATAGAGCTACCTATAAAAATCAAGTCATCTACATAGAGACAAACATATAATACATTAAAATCAAATGTGTGTATGTAAAGATTTGGTTCATTTTGAATTCTTAAAAAGCATTGATCCAATAACCAGATTTTAATTATTTATTTCCAATCTCTAGGATCTTTCTTTAGCCCATAAAGATAAATTTTCAACTTATTTACCCAAAATTATTTACCCTTTATCTCAAAACCTTGTGGCTGCCCCACATATACTTCTTCTTTTGTCACTCCATTTAGGAATGCACTCTTGAAATCAATTTGGTGTATTTTCCAAATTTTAGGAGTATAAATATAAATAATTAGTATTATATTATCTTGATGAATCACATGTGCATAATGTTTCTCATAGTTAACTCCACATGTTTTTGCAAACCCTTTTGGAATAACTCTAGCTTTTAGCTTATCGATTGTACCATAATTTTTCACTTTGGTCTTGTAGACCTATTTTTTCCAATGAAATATTTATAAGCTAAAGCCTGAATAAGATTCCATGTGTCATTCCTCTCAATTTAATCCATCTCAATTTTCATATCATCAACCCACTCTTTCCTTTGACTAGATTTTGCATAACTTATAGGTTCACTAGCCATAGATGATAATACAAAGATAACATTTTCATAATAATCATTATCTAATAAATTAACTTCATGATATTTTATAATTTTTATCATCCTATCATAATTATGATCAAATATTTGATTTTATGGATGTGGATTCAACAAATGCTTGTGCTTATTCGGTGTTGATGTAGATGGATGACTAGTCTCTTAGGAAGAGCTAGTATTGTTTCTTGTTGAACTAGAAACATGTGTAGGAATTTTTAAGCCTTTAAAATATTAATCTATAGGATTCACCCTTCACTCATGACCCTTTTATAAATCTGATCATGATCAACATACATATCATTTCAAAACTAGAAACAATTGTAGCTTTACTAATAGGACTATAACACATACATATGCCTTGTTTTCATCAATACATCATATAAAGATGTATGTCACACTCTTAGGATATAATTTATTTCTTAAATAATTAAGAACATGAACAAAATATAAACAAAGAAACATCTTTAGATGATCTACATCTATTTTTGTACCAAACCATGCTTCGAATCAATTCATTTGAATGCATTTGCATGCATAATATTTTTATTTATACATATTTCTCATGTTGAGATGTATGTGCACATATCAATATCATTTATTCTAATGTTGTATCTTTCTTTCTTTCAATTCTCTAGGATTCACCGATTCAGCAAAATGGCACCTAAAAGGGAAGCTTAGCCTTAGTAAAAAGGCTATTTCAACCCCTCTTGGTAGTGGTACTAGCATTCGAAAAATAGTAACTTATTTTGAGAAACCATATAAGAAACCTATACTTATCCATCATGACCATCACAATCAAGGGATAATGATTACATTCAAAATGAAACTCGGAATGAGAATGTGTTCATTTTTATTTTCTGATGGTGCCAATGACAATAACAATGAAATGCCTCCCCAAGACATTCCATTGAATGATGTTGAGTTTGACATTGTACCACTTTCCCATTTGAATTTGAATAAGGATGAAAAATACGTAATATTTTTCTTTATACATATTTCTCATGTTGATATGTCTATGCACATATCAATATCATTTAGTCTAACATGTTGTATCTTTTTTTCTTTCAATTCTACAGGATTCATTGATTCAACAAAATGGCACCTAAAAAGGGAAGCTCACCCTTAAGAAAAAGGATATTCTAACCCCTCATGGTAGTGAATGCGGCATTCAAAAAATAACATCTTATTTTGAGAAACCATCTAAGGAAACCCATCCTTCTCTAGCAGGACCATCATAATCAAGGGATAATGATTACATTCAAAATGAAACTCAAAATGAGAATATGTTCATTTTTTATTTTGCTAATGTTGTCAATGACAACAACAATGAAATGCCTCCCCTTGAAGACATTCCATTGAATGATGTTGAGTTTGACACTGTACCACCTGCCCAATTGAATGAAGATGACACTATATCACATGTCAGTGCCCAATTTAATGTTGGAGGTGAAAATTTTGGCAGTGGTAGTCAAGTAAAAGTATAAATTCCACCAAGACAAATACTTAACAAACACCTATTTCTGGAAGAAAGAGAAAGGAAAGAAAATGGGACTTAGGAAGGAGTTTCAGGTTAGAGTGGGTTTCTAAGTTTCCATTTATTGAACTTGTTGAAAATGAGAATGAAGCTGAACCTCCCAAAAGAATGAAAATGTACAATATGTAGCTGCAAATTGGGAAGGGACAAGATAATGCAACTTAAGTTGGATACTATTGAGAAGCATGTAGGAAAGATATATGAAAAGATAATTGTAGATGGCGTTGAGAAGAATGTTTCCAGATGGAAAAATGTGGATGATTGTTTGCATATTAGGTATGAAAAATAATTTGAAGAGCACAAGAGAAATGAAAGAATAGTTGCAGCAAATGGAGGGACAATTACCTCTCAATTCAACAAGATCATTCAAAATAGTCTTTTGGGTAAAACAATTCAGCTAGCTAATGTTTTTCAAATTTTCAAAAGAGGTCATCATATAACAAATTTTATTGAATAAAATAAGATGTTGTATTTTCTTGGTGTCCCACACTTTCCTCATTCTCATTGGTCTAAAAGTAGTGGTTGGGATTGGAAAAAATGCATAGCTATGGTTGAGAAAGAATACTTGAAAGAGAAACTAATTCTACATGATACATGTCTTTGTCTATTGATGAAGTTACAACAAAAGATAAAACTACTTGGGTTTGTATCCACATGTATACTACTAAGAATTATGTGAGACAACCTCACTTAATTTCTATTCACAAGATGAGAGAGAACTCCAAAGCTAAAAACTTTTTGAGTTGGTGATAAAAAGTTTGAAGGAGATTGGTGACATGGATGATGTTGCAATTACATCAAATTTGGTATGTGTCGGGGCAGATGGGGCATATGTAATGCAAGGTCATCATAATGGCCTATGTGTAAGACTCCAAAATATCATTTCCCTTATATGATTGCCATTCATTGTATGGCTGATAGAATGAACCTAGCTTATAAAATAGTTGGCAAATTTAAACTTGTAGCAAAAGTTGAAGACCTTGTTCAAGAGGTGCATGGTTATTTCTACCATAGTCCTAAAAGGTTCATGGAATTCCAAATATTTGTAGAAGGACTAATAAATGGGCATAAACTATTAAAATATGTCAACACCAAGTGGATCTCATTACACCAACCGGTTCGTAGGGTGTACAAAGAGTATCAATCCTTATTAGGAATAATGTGGCGAGAATCACATGGAAGTGGACAAGGCCCAAGATTTGATACATCTTTTTCTAATATAGAGTCATTTTTGATGTTGTGAGGTCTCCTTCCCATGTTGGAAGAAATTCATCATTTAATTAAACAAGCACAAGAAAGAACTATCTATATTGTTGATTAATCTAGTTTGAGGAAACGAGTTTTTATGACAATAGAATATTTGTTTCTCATGAAACAGCTTTTACAGTCCAAAGTTTGATGGTTGGAATGATTTGATAAAGATTGGAAATGCAAGTAGTTTTCCAAAGCTCAAATTCTTTGGGGAAGTATGTGCTTCATGCGTTCATATGAGATACCGATGTACATGTTTAAAGTAGTAGCGGTAAGGTTGAGGAGGTAAAAGTCACAGGGCCATTGTTTGATAACATTGTATCATCAACAAGGGTGATGTTAAGATAAATTGTAGTGTCCCTACTAGAGGAAATAAGGGAAAAATTTATAAGGTATGCTTTGCTTTAAGCAATGGTTGTAGTAAACCCCACCTTTTGGAATCCTGTCCAAAATGAAAGATTTATGTAGGAAGACTACTTCAAGAGGTTGACTACATTGATTCAAATTTTTTGTAATCTTGTTGATATCAATGGAATGAATATTCCAGGTATTTTAAGAAAGGATGGTTTGATTGCTCAATCTCATGAATTCAACATTATAATGATTCAACAATTCAAAGATTTGGATAATCCCTTAGAGTGTGGAGCAATAACTTGGCTATGGAAAAAAATTGGGGTGAGTACTATTTTACAACAAACCATGTCCGATTTTTTCTCATTGGCTTATCTATGTCAAACAATGATTTTGGGTTCAGTTGAAGATGAGAGAATTTTCAGTGCCTTGGCCTTTATAAAGTTAAAATTGTGAAACAATATTGAAAAAAAATTGGAATTTTTTTTGAGAATTTATACATCACGGAACGAAGTGGATAACTTTCCCTACGACAGGGATATGACAGTATGGAAATCGATTAATAAAAGGAGAGGGGCTGAAAATAATGGCACAAATATAATAGAAGACCCTATCACAATAGTTGATTGTCAAGAAAGAGAGAGTCATTCTCATAGATCCGGTGAATCAAATGTTAGAGATGATCAAATTCCATCAAGTTGGAAGCTTCCGTTTGTGGATATACCATGATATAGATGCTCATATAATAATTAATATATTCAAATATTCATACATTGTTATGAATCTCAAACAAGGATTAGAACTCACCCCAATTTACATGTGCACCTGAAGGTAATCATATTGATTCCATTTCCATTTTGATTGCGAAACATTACAAAGTCATGTTTTAATGAGTATTTGATATATTTCAAATAAAATGTTGTTGATATATTTTAAAGAAACCATACACCATTGTTGGTTGGCTATTAAATCATAATGCATTTACATTATTGTGTACTTTAGGAATATAAGAGTTTTGGTGCTTAATTATGAGATAGAATAAGTGGCTTTGCTTGAATCATTACTAAAATGAAAATTTAAAAATAACACTATTCCTCATTCAACTTGCTTGAGACATGCCTTGTATGAAAAAATTGAAGATTGTCATTGCAACAAATGGAACAATTTTCAAAATGGATCTAACTACACCAAAGAGTAAATTCATGCACATATATATAACTTGTGCACCTCTTTGTAAAAGTTTGCTTCAACCACAAACAACCTAAATATCACATGTTTATTAATACAATAAACATAAAGATGACTCTAATCTATTAATAAGACAATTTACTATTTTTATCCATGACCATGATTTCCTCCCAAATAATAGAAACAAAAAACCAAACTGCCACTTCAACTTGGAATCAATCTCCACAACTTTAACAAATTATATCATCTTCTGTAACATGCTCCACTCTTCATCTGTTAGAATTGCAATTTGTTGTAAATCAAAGTGATTGACATGTAACTTTGTTAGCAATTCATAACTAATAGTGGAGATTTCCTCTATTGTTTTATGCAAACATACTGACAAGGTTGTCAATGGTTTAACAAAGTTAATTTTTTTTCTCATCTAGCTTCTCAAGAATTCGGCCCTTCTCTTGAGTCATTTTTTATTTCATCTTCTTCTGGAATGCATCATTCTTAATGAATTGGCGTGTTTTTTTCAAAAGGCATTGGAAAACCAAACTTTGTGAATTCCTCGTACCTTTCCATGCAGCTCTGTAACATTCTTTGACACTTATTCAACAATTCTTGTGCTTCACCCAACATCACACACTTCTTAATGATATATGATACCTTTATTGAGGCATCAACTGGTTCTGAATTCCTCTAGATGCTATTTTTGTGTTACTAAATTTGTAGATAGCTTCATAAATTTTCTTTGTTGTATCCTCTCTTAAAGCCATCACTTTTCTGCTACCTATTATGCATTCATGGAGCTTATCATAGATTCTCTGTAGATCACTCATGAATTCAAACAATCTAATCAAATCATCAATTTTTTGGTTTATTTGCCCCCAAACATTATATGTCATATTAATCAATGCCTTTTTATGAAATCCAGATAGTTTGATGTTGGAAGATAGTTCATTGATGGTCATGGACATTGGAATTGGAATATATGATGGGAGCCCCAACATATTATATATATATATATATATATATATATATATATATATATATATATATTACATTATTGATTTCTTAAATTAGATTCTTTCTAACTTAAACTAATGTTATGCCCTTAACCTATTTCTTGTATTAGGATATGATTAGCCGACTTGTGGCTTACCATATCATTTTATTATATCATTTATACTTTCGCATGATTAGTAGGTTGGCCTTGGTGTTGGCCATAACATATGAATAGTATATATAGGGGATTTTAGGTAGTAGTTCATCATCATTTGGAGCATTTGAGTCTTATTGTATGGTTTGGAGGTTGCCCCCTCGAAGTGGCGAAGCTATTATAATTGCATATTGAGATCATTATTCTAGAATATTGTGTTATTTGGTGTTATATTTCTGCTCATGATCTGAATTATACAAGTAATTTCATTACAAGTGGTATCAGAGCTGCGATCTGGGCCAAAATTAGGCAAAAACCCTAATTTTTTGTTTCCGCCATATATTGTGAAAAAAAGAGAATTGGTGGGAGATATTTTTACTAGAGTTGAAAAACATTTCAAGTAAAGTTCCCTGAAAATTTCATACTTTTTAATTTATGTTGCAAAAGTTATTACAAATTTAGGGTTTTTCATAAAATTGCTCTATAGGATGCAAATTGTGGAATTTTTTCAAATTCGTTACATTTTTGGAAAGCACAAAAAAATATTTGGGATTTTTTCTTTAATTTTTTTATATTTGGCCGAATTTGTATTGAAATACGAAAACCTAAAATTTGACTGTGATCCCTACATCCAACTATTTTGGGGCATCATGGGGGGCCTTCCACAAGAGGAAAAAGAATCCCATCACTTTGGGTAAACAACTTGAGAAAATGATGAGATAGTAGTTGAGGAGTTGGAGACAGAAGATATAACTAAAGATTCCTCAGGGTTAGGGTTTACTTCGACAGACCACAAAGTAAGCCAACTTGAGTTTAACCTGAGAGACCTCGAATCTCAGGTGGCCAACAAAGAAGATATGGATAGGATTGGAAAAATATTGGAGGATTTCATGCAAAACTTTAGTACGTATATGATGGGTAATCATACTTATGTCAATCAAGGTGGATCCTCAAGTCAACATAATAGACACATGAGCCAGAGTGGATCTTCGAGTGTGCACAATCCAAATACAAGCACTTTGCAGGCCATTACTATGTTTCAAAAAGTGGAGATGCGTAAGTTTGATGGAAAGGATCTACTCAATTAGATCAACCAAATGGAGAATTTTTTTGAACTACATCAGATTCCACCAGGACAAAAGGTGACCATGGCATCTTTGTATTTCGAACCTGACCAATTTGTCAGTATCGATGGTTATGTGCTCAAAGGCAGATGAGTGGTCTCAATATTACATGGACAGTGTTCACTAAAGAGTTGCAATTACACTATAGTTCTAGTGTGTCAGATAATTACTTTAGCCAATTAGCAAAATTGAGACAGATAGGATCTGTTAAGGATTACATTCATCACTTCCAAAACCTTTCTCTACAGGTGGAAAATATTACTGAAGAGAATCTAAATGACCTATTTCTCGGGGTCTTAAGGATCACATTGAGCATGAGGTGCGTATGTTTAATCCTCATAAGGTTTCTGATTCGATGATTATGGCAAGAAGGGAAGAGGAGAGAATTTGTTTTAAGTAGGAGACAACATTTCACTTATACCGAGATCGCACTCCCTCAACCAGTTAGATTGACACCTCAACAAATTGAAGAAAAAAGAGAAAAAGGTTTATGTTTTAACTGTGACAATAAATTTGGACCAGGACATAAATGTGCTGAAAAAAGTTGATCTACATTGATGGGCCTAGTGAAGATGAAGAGAAGGATGAAGATTCGAGTTAGAGGTCTTGGTCGAAGCCGAGAGGAGGAGTCAAGAGATCCTCAGCCAACCACAATCTCATGCCATGAAATTTCAGGTATTAGCACCCCCAAACCCTAAAGGTGGTTGGATTCCTAAAAAATAGAGGGTCATAGTGTTGATTGATTCAGGAAGTACTCACAACTTTATCAATCATAAGTTAGCAGTGCGCCTAAACTACTTCATTTATCCAGCTCCTGAATGTCAAGTAATGATTGTTGATGGAGGTATTGTTACTTGTTCTGGAAAATGCCATAGCATTAAGCTTGCCATGGGAGATTACATACTAAATAGTCCCATGTATGCCATTTCTATGGGAGGAGTAGACATTGTGTTAGGGGTTCAATGGCTTACCACTTTGGGAACCATTGAGATGAACTTCCAAGACTTGTTCATGCGATTTCACTCTGAAGGAAGGACTTTTAAGCTAAGAGGCTTAAGAGCAAAGTCTCCACAAATAGTAAGTTCTCGTCAGATGCACAAAATGCTAAAAAAGGGTGCAGAGGGATTTGTGGCATAACTATTTTCATTAGAGGCTCATCATTCTAAGGACATTATACCATCGATATGCAAACAAGATTGGATGCACACTCTATCAGTATTTGAAAATATACCAAAGGGCTTACCTCCAAGAGAGATCATGATCATGCTATTCATTATTACCAGAAGTCAACCACCTAACATCAGACCTTATAGGTACCCATATGTGCAAAAGAGTGAAATTGAAAAGATTGTACAAGAGATGTTGGAAGCAGGAATTATCCGTCATAGTCAGAGTGCTTATTCTTCTCCAGTAGTGATGGTACGGAAGAAAGATGACATGTGGCGCATGTTTCCCATCATAGGGAACTTAATAAGTACACAATAAAAGATAAGTTTCCTATTCCTGTAATTGATGATTTGCTTGATGAGTTGCATGGTGATGTTTATTTTACAAAGCTTGATCTTCGTTCGGATACCACCAAATCAGAATCAAGGATGAGGATGTTCATAAAACTGCCTTTCGGACACATGAAGGCCATTATGAATTCATGGTAATGCCTTTTGGACTCACAAATCCACCTTCTACATTTCAAAGTTTGATGAATTCTATTTTTAAGTCATTCTGCTGGAAGTTTTCCTAGTGGTTTTTATGATATATTAATTTATAGCAAAACATGGGAGGAACATTTGCATCATGTAAATAATGTTTTGGAAACTCTTGAGAACCATCAACTTTATGCAAAGCCCTCTAAGTGTTCTTTTGGACTCAATGAGGTTGAATATTTGGGTCACATTGTCTCTCATGAAGGGGTTAAAGTGGATCCTAATAAGATCAAAGCCATAATGGAGTGGAAGGTTCCAAAAACCCTAAAGAATCTACGAGGATTTTTGGGGCTTACAGGTTATTATTGAAGATTCATAAGGCATTATGGAAGTATAGCTACACCTCTCACAACTTTATTAAAGAAGGACTCCTTCCATTGGAGTGAGGATGCAACCAAAGCATTTGAGCAATTAAAAGAGGCCATGTGTACCACTCCAGTCTTTCTTTACTCTAGATTTTTCCAAAACATTCATTGTTGAATGTGATGCATCAGGGGTGGGTATGGGGGCAGTTCTCATGTAATAAGGCCATCCTATTACCTTTTTGAGCCATCAATTCAAAGGTAAGAATCTTTCCAAGCTGACTTATGAGAAGGAAATGCTATCCATACTTCATGCAAAGCATAAGCAATGGAGACCATATCTCATAGAAGACACTTTAAAGTGAAGACAAATCATGATAGTCTGAAATACTTCTTGGAGCAGCATTTATCATCTGAAGAACAACAAAAATGGGTCTCCAAGATGTTGGGATATGATTTTGAGATTATCTATAAGAAAGGGAAGAAGAATGTAGTTGCGGATGCTCTGTCACGGAAAGATGAATCAATTACAACCTTGTTATGTGCCATATCCATATTACAAGAAGATTGGATAGATGAGGCAAGTTCGAATGGAGAAATGACCCAACCACACAAAACCTCATTCATCAACTCCAGAATGATCCAAGCATGTCTGAAAAATTTGTATTAAAAGGGGATGCTTTATGGTATAAAGATAGATTATACCTATATAAGAACTCCACTCTTAAAAATAGGATTCTATTTGAGCTTCACTCTTCTCTAGTAGGGGGCACTCTAGATTCTTGAAGACTTATCATCGAGTCAAACAAGATTTATTTTAGGAAGGGCTCAAAGGGGATGTCCAAAAATTTGTGGCAGAATGCATGGTTTGTCAGCAAAATAAGGGTGAAATAGTTTGATCCCCAGGTCTTCTACAACCTCTATCTATTCCTAGCCAGTGGTGGGAAGAGGTTTCCATGGACTTTATCATAAGATTGCCTAAATCTGAAGGAAAAATGTCATCATGGTTGTGGTGGATAGACTCACCAAATATGCTCATTTTTGTGCCTTAGCACACCCATTTGCTGCAAGCACTTGTAGCAATGACCTTGATGGACACTGATTCGGAAGCTTCATGGAACACCGAAGATTTTAGTAAGTGATCGAGACCCTATATTTACTAGTAATTTTTGGACTAATTTATTCTCATGTTTGGGTACTCGTTAGCTGGTATCTCTTCTTATCATCCCCATCCGATGGGCAAACAGTGGTTGTAACTAAGTGTTTGGAGGGATATCTCCATTGCTTTACGTCAGATAAACAAGCAAGATGGGTCCAATGGTTGCCACTTGCAAAAATGGTGGTATAACACTTCCTTCCATACTTCATCTAAAATGTCTCCCTTTTTGGCACTCTATGGGTACCATCCACCATCCATCACAACATCATTAAGAGGACAACCGCGGGTTAGAGCAGCGGTAGAAGAACACATTCAATATCAACAAGCGGTCCTCTCTAGTATCAAGGAGAACTTGGTCATGGCACAAAACTGCATGAAGCAACAGGCTGATCAACATCGCACGGAAAGGCATTTTGAAGTCGGTGATTGGGTTTTTGTGCGGTTACAACCATATAAGCAAATGTCTTTGAAACAACAACAAAAGGATAACAAAATTTCACCAAAGTATTATGGCCCCTATCAAGTATTGCAGAAGATTGGTACTTGTAGCATACAAATTAGAACTTCCAAAATCAACCAAAATACATCCAGTCTTTCATGTTTCTTTCCTAAAGAAAGTAATTGGACAGAGAATATCAGCCCAAACAGTGTTACCTAAGCTCGATGAGGAGGGGAGAGTCATCTTGGAACCTAAATGCATCCTTCAAACACACACTAAAAGATTGAGGACATGGGTTATTACTGAGTACCTGATCAAGTGGAAGAATATGGACAATGAAGATGCAACATGGGAAGATATGACATTCCTATAGTAGCAACGCCCTTGAGCTTCTCAACATTGGGGATAATGTTGCTTTGAAGGGGAAGGGCATGCTACGCCCTTAACCTATTGCTTGTATTAGGATATGAGTAGCCAACTTGTGGCTTACCATATCATTTTATGATATCATTTATACTTTCTCATGCTTAGTAGGTCGGCCTTGGTGTTGGCCATAACATATGAATAGTATATATAGGGGATTTTAGGTAGTAGTTCATCATCATTTGGAGCATTTGAGTCTTATTGTATGATTTGGAGGTTACCCCCTCGAAGTGGCGAAGCTATTCTAATTGCATATTGAGATCATTATTTTGAAATATTGTGTTATTTGGTGTTATATTTCTACTCATGATATGAATTATACAAGTAATTTCATTACAATTAATTTAAAGTTTTCAATAAATAAAAAAATAATTTAAAGTTTTCAATACACTTTTGCCCATGCAACGTGGAAGAATTCTCGGATTTCTTTTGCCTTGTCCCCGTGGACGTGAACCTCCTGGATTCAGGGGGATGAATTAAATTTTGGGTCCGGGTTTATTTGTTCATTGTTGGTCATGGAATATACGATGGGCCCCAAAATTATATATATATATATATATATATATATATAAGCACTCACCTTAACTTTAGGGGTGTGTAGATTTATGTAGAGGCTTGGTTAGTGCAAAAAATTATATCATTGTGTAGCATATGATTGTGTCACATCACTATTTTTGTTTCGTACATTTATTTGGAGGGAAAAGTAGATTTTAAATTCATTTAGTACACAAATAATTTTTATAAAGCATTTGAAAAGTGTACCAATAACTAAGCGCCCTATGTGTCACATTGTGGTTGGCTCTTAAAAGTACCATTAATGAAAAAGTGAAAAACTATTGGTCATTTTTCCATCAAGTTATGGTGAAATCCAATGTACATGTTTTGGTACATGCACATAGATATATATATATATATATATATATATATATATATATATATATTATATATATATATTATTATATATATATATATATATTTACATTATTGATTTGTTAAATTAGATTCTTTCTTTCTTAAATTAATTTAAAGTTTTCAATAAATTAAAAAGCTATCACAAGTTCAATTTTCAAAATACAAAACCAAATATCCATAGATGAGAATAGATCAAAGGAAGTCTTTCTAAAGAAAATGAATATGAATAAAATCAAATGTTGCTTAATATTATTTACTATTTGAATTGAAGTAACTAACGAAAATGTTGTTTTTAAATAGAATTCAGAATTGTTGATGTCATTACTAATGAAATATAGTGTTTTCACATTTATATAGTGTTTTCAAAATTATTTTTAGATGTTATATATTTCATAATTTTGACATTTTTCATATTTATTTTATTCAAATTAATCAGATATATATTGAAAGAAAATTAACATTTTCTTTTTTTTCTATTGAAGGGTAATGTGTTTTCTAATATCTCATTTATGAAGGGTAAAGCTTAACCTAGCCAATCAAATTAAAGTATGGGGAGCCCTTCAAATTTGATCACTAAATGCAATGATGGCCATTTCAATATATTTTGCAGGCAAGTGCCCTTTTCATAAAGCTTAGTAACTTTTGAATATACATGACAGCTTGAAATATGTCACTTCCAAATTTCTAAAATATCATTTCTTATATTTTATATATGTAGTTTTTTTCCAAACGTGTCTCCTCATATATGTGATGAAATCTAAACAAATCTAAAAATACATCAATCAAATGCTACTACAACTGTGAGCAATTATTCAAAAATATTCTCAGAAAAAAATGGGGTTCTATTTTAGGGGCCCCCTTCTCAAAGCATATATATATATATACATACACGATATTACAAAATAAATATTACAAATTGCTTTATAAAGATAAAATATAAAGGTCATTCTTTTGAAGACACAAATTCATCCTGAAACAATGGAGCAAATTTTAAGCAACCTATCCCTATGTTGGATAAACAAGTCTTTGTACACTAAGCTGAAAACAAACTAGATATATCCCACTAAATCCCATGTGACATGCCCATATTTAACAACTTCTGGACTCCCACCCGAGACCCATTCTATATTTTAGTGAACTCTCTTTTCCTTTTATGTGAGTTTACCCACAGAGAAGGAGAGTCCCCCTCTTATGTATGATTTGGTTTTCTTTCCTGAAGAAATTTGAGCTACATGGAATTGAAGAATTATGCTAGTGCCAGAAGATCCCTTCGTCATGATCCTCTTTTTCTTAAGAGGAAAGGTGTGGGTGCTTACCATGGACCGTACTTTGGCAAGGGTAGTTTATAATTCTTCTAACCACTTCTCTATTTCATTCTCTGGACAAATTTGGGGTTGTTCTTCCCCCTATTGAGTAGGTAGTGAGCTTGGTATTGAGAGCTCTATGGTCAATAAATGAGGTTTGTAAAAATCTAGGTTAAAACCCCACTGATCACCTAAGACACAGGGGCAGTGGCATATCCAATGGTTCTTTAATTGTTTGGTGTTCATGTGATAATCTAGGTGAATCGGGTGGAAATGGAGAGCTTGAAAATAGAAAATGAAGGACATAATTTAGACAAGTGATGCAAGAAAGATAAAAGCATGTCCTTTGGAGAGGAAATATTGGGAGATTCAGCCCTGGTGTTTGGTATGTTGAGAATGTGGCGAGACGAGGGCCTCATTCGGCCTTATCGATTGAAACACTCACCCAAATGGGTGAGTTTTACATTAAGAGGATCCAATTTTGTAGATGAAGAAGACATGGACACAAGATGGTTGATTGAAAGAAGATGGCGGAGGATGCTTGGAAAATTTATGTGGTAATTTAGTAACATGTCATCACTAGGTTTAAATAAGCATGTATTTTGAGATGACGTGTGAGGGAGAAATCATTTTGCCATCAATGCCATATCCTCCCAAAATCGATAGCCTCGCCCTTGACTTGAATTTTAATTGAAATTAATTACTTATTCATGTAAAGTGTGCTCGCCAAATATTTAATCAAGCACTCTCAGCTTAAGAAATGTCTTATCAAATTTACTTCTTGGTCACGCTATATTTTCTAGCATGAAATTCCAGGAAACAAGATATTTAATAAATATGGAAAATATGTTTTTCATAAAAGTGACATATTTAATAAATATGGAAAAGACTTTTTCCATAACTTTAGTCTTTAAAGTGATGCATTTAAATTTTATTATTTTTGATGTGACACATTTTATCGACTAATTTTGTATCAAATTTTAAGTGATAAATTGGAAATTACTAGTCCTTATCTTTAGTATTTACATCTACCCTCACCAATAACATTATAATTTATTGGTCCATGCTCGACGATTAGCTCCTCTCCCTTAATATATTGCTTGAATATCGATATCTCTATCCTTAATGATATCATATTCATCATGATAAAAGGACATTTAAATTTAAAAGGTAGAGGCACATGGGATAGTGACATTGGTTTAAAGGTGAATTTTTCGCCACGATTTGCATTTAATATTAACCATCAATTCATACCCAAGTTTGGTGGACATGTGTAAAGTTCTAGTCGGAGTGAGTTCACTCAAAAATTATAAATTCAAGGCCCATGGTCATTTTCCAACACTTAATTTCTTTTGTAAAATCATGGGGGACCAAATTGAGCACATCGAACCAGTATCAATCCATGAATACGTTGTGGTTTCTTCTAGTTCTGATACAAACTCAGATGAGGTTATTGTTGGGAAATCCTTCACCCTCTCTGCTTCTAGTTCTCCTTCTAATGGTGCTTCCACCCCCTTCCCCTAGCTAATCAGTTGCTACCATTTTTACCCTTCATTCTCTTAGAATGTCTCCTGCAAAGTTCCAACCAGATTCCATGTCTAAGAATCCAATCCCCGAAGTATTACTGGAACTCTCTATTCTTTATCCATAATCCCCAGACCCAGAACCTATGAATTCTCCACATGCTGCTACAAACGATGTGGATATGGTAATTGATGGAAATTAATCCCCGGCGGTGACCCCTCATATGGACAGTTATAAAGATGCAACGATATTTTGAAGTGCTTAAAACCTTGGAAGAATTAACATACACTAGCGATTTATCATTGATAAAGAATGTGTCGGGATACTAACCTTGGCTGACACTTTCAATGAGAGAACATCGATACCGATGCAACTAGGAAAGTGGTACAAGAACTGAGAAATATATTATGATATGTAATATTTATGTTATAATATAGTTATAGCTTTTTTGGTATGCCTATGTTATGATATGTAATGTTTATGTTTCAACAAATATATGAGAGGTATGTCCTGAATTGTACGCAAATGTTATATTTTTTCCTTAGGAAGGTACAATCTAGTTTGAGAACAATAATATTTAAATTAGATATTCCTCAATGTTTCCTCCATACTCATGTTTTCTATCAGTTAAAACAACTTAAGTAAGAATTGACAAATATATAATAAATGGACAGATAATTAATAAATGTCAAAATTAATAACATCTAAAAATAATTTAATAACTTATAATTTTGAAATATATGTTATAAGTTATTAAATTATGAAATTATTTTTAGATGTTATATATTTCAAAAAGGATTCAATTATTTAATATAAAGGGCAGTTCCAAACTTCCAATAGTAAAAAGGATTCAGTTATTTAATAACAAATTTTTGGACAAGATTTGCATTTAATATTAACCATCATACCCCCATTCAGAGGACACGTGTACGGTGTAAATTTCTCCAAATCCACCATAGATTTTCATTTAATATTAACCATCATACCATGTAAATTACTAAATTTCTCCAAATCCACCATATTTGGTAATGTGGCGATGTTTGTTTTTGGTGGAGCCACAAATGACCCTCCACACTGCATTTACTTTCCTACTGTCCTTTTTCCTTACCAGCAAGAAGTTTGTTACTTCCTTCCTCCTACTTCATCACGATTCACACACCGATCCTTCAAATAAAGCATCCCTAGATCCATCTAAAAGATTAAAACGTAGAAATAATTGTGTTATGTTTGCATCCCATAAATCCTGGAAATGGTCAATGATTTAATGCCAAATAATGAGGACCAACATGGAAATTGTGTTCTGTGGGATGATTCACGCCTCAAGATGTTTGGGAAAATGTATTGCTCGACTTCCATTAGAATCCATATGCAGGTTCTCTCTAGTTTCTAAGGAATGGAAAGCACTCATGGCTTCCACTAGATTCTTCACGCGTTACAATGAAACAAGGAACAAACATCCATGGATACTTGTAAATCATGATCATGATCATCATTGGTTGAGATATGACTTTTACAATAGAACATGGAAAATTCTCTACTTTTCATGGTTATCATGCTTTGATTGGGTACAGTTTGAAGATTCACATCAAGGGATAATCTTATTTAGTTTGTGTCACAGTCATGTTTCAAGGGTATGTAATCCACTGAATCTGGGAACCTCCTTCAAGCTTCCTTAGATGTTATCAACTCAACTTAATGGATGGAACTTTTATATTTATGCCTAGGGCATTCTAGTTGTGGATGACAACAAGGGGTACAAATTGGTTCAAGTGGGTGCTAATAGATCTGGAGTTAATACAGGCAATGGTACTATAGAAATTTATGATTCTTCTCTAGGGACTTGGAGGATTGTGGCATATTTGAGAGATTGTTTCTTCTATGGTCTTGTTGTCTTTAGTAACAATTTTTTCTTCTTAATGTCATATGAACTGTGTTGGGTGTGAGAATTTATAACATTCAAGATTGTGCTACTGTGTATTTTGTGTTGTTACCTATAAGATATGGTAGAAACCATTTCCCTCACTACAGACCAAGGTTGGTTGTATCTGAAGAAAGGGTGCTACTTGCAACATCAATTGTAGATGGGGATCATTTGAAGGGCATAATTGTGTTTGAGCTTGAGCTTGAGTTTGGAAGGAGGAGAGGAAACATTTGGTTTTGGAAAGAAATTGCAAGGATGCCTTAAACAATGTGCCAGTGTTTTTTTAGAGGAAAAGGATGGCTTTATTTAGTTATAATGCGGTGGGAGAGTTGTTTTGTTTCATAAATGTGCTTTCTAGGAATATCCTCATTCTTTGTTTTCATTTAAAAGCGAGGTCTTGATCGTAGCTTCCCAAATATATAAACACATAGGGTTTTGTTATAACGGTGAGCCTTTGAGCCCAAGTTGATTTGAGAAACTACAATCTCTCATCTCTCTCTATCTCTCTCTCTCTCTCTCTCTCTCTCTATCTCTCTCTCTCTCTCTCTCTCTCTCTCTCTCTCTCTCTCTCTATCTCTCTCTCTTCACTCTCTCTCTCTCTCTCTCTCTCTCTCTCTCTCTCTCTCTCTCTCTCTCTCTCTCTCTCTCTCTCTCTCTCTCTCTCTCTCTCTCTCTCTCTCTCTCTCTCTCTCTCTCTCTCTCTCTCTCTCTCTCTCTCTCTCTCTCTCTCTCTCTCTCTCTCTCTCTCTCTCTCTCTCTCTCTCTCTCTCTCTCTCTCTCTCTCTCTCTCTCTCTCTCTCTCTCTCTCTCTCTCTCTCTCTCTCTCTCTCTCTCTCTCTCTCTCTCTCTCTCTCTCTCTCTCTCTCTCTCTCTCTCTCTCTCTCTCTCTCTCTCTCTCTCTCTCTCTCTCTCTCTCTCTCTCTCTCTCTCTCTCTCTCTCTCTCTCTCTCTCTCTCTCTCTCTCTCTCTCTCTCTCTCTCTCTCTCTCTCTCTCTCTCTCTCTCTCTCTCTCTCTCTCTCTCTCTCTCTCTCTCTCTCTCTCTCTCTCTCTCTCTCTCTCTCTCTCTCTCGGAGCTTTCTATTTTTCGTTGCCAAACTTATACAAAATCCTAATTGTTATGCCTCTAAGTTAACAACTTCTATATTGTGTAATCAATGGATGGTTGGATTATTTAAGGACTCCTCCATGCTCTAAATTACTCTTGTATTTGAGATAGATTAATGTATGTAATATTAAACCACATTTAGTTTTTTGAGGTCTAAAAATTCACATGTTTTACATTTGATTTGTATGTAATAAATATCTTGTGATTATTATTAAAACCTTAATAGGCTTTAGAAAATTACAAATTTTTTTATCGCTCTAAATTATCTAACAAATCTTATTCATGAATAACAAAGAGTTTGTTTCTTTTTTGAAATATATGTTATAATTTATTAAGCTATTAAATTATGAAATTATTTTTAGATGTTATATATTTCAAATTCAAAAAGGATTCAGTTATTCAATATAAAGGGCAGTTCCAATAGTAAAAAGGATTCAGTTATTTAATAATTTAATAACTTATAATATGTTATTATTAAGTATAAGTTATTTTTTCCTTATTATTAAAGTTATCAGTCCTTCCCTACCCATTAGGCAGACACGTGGCAGGATTCCGGGCCTCCTCAAGGAAAAGGCATTCCTCGGACTCCAAGCCCGCGAAATGAACCGATTAAATAAATTTTTAGGTCCATGGTGTCGGTGAGGTAAGGTAGAGTGACATGTAAAAGAAATGAAAATTTTTGGGCCTTATTATAGTCAAATTTGACAGAGGGTATTCACCAAACTAGTTACAAGAGATTTGCCAATCGATTTCCAACTATTTTTTTATATTTATACCATTTTTGCTGAAAGAACGAAACAAGTTACATGGATATTCGCCAAAACCACGAAACTTGTTATAGGTATATTTGTTAGAACCATGAAACTAGTTACATGTATATTTGCCATGATTTCTATAAGTTTTTTCCAAGGGGGTTCCTTAAAATTTTCCATGCTCTTTTGTTTTAATAAAAAACCACATATATTTGGTTGCATCAACTATGAATGAAATATAATATAAATTCTTACCACTATTGTTTGCAAGACATTGGTCCGATAAATATTAATGAGCAAGATTCAAATATGTGTTAACTCTCCATTTTTTGAAATGGAAAGATTCCTTATTATGTTTCCCAAAAATACATGACTTTCATGTTTTATCCTTATTTGAATCTAATTTGGGAAGACCTTTTACCATACCTTTTGCGTTGAGAATGTGTAAGCTCTTAAAATTGATATTACCATATCTTTAATGTCACAACAAGTTAACATCCTTAATGGATGAGAGAAAACACCCTCCTTTATTATATTTAACCTTAAAAATAATCCTATTACTTTCCTTATAGGATTTTCCAATCAATCTATTTCTAGATCTCTTATCAAAAATTGAACAAACACCATCTTCAAAAAGCAGTTTAAAACCCTTTTCAACTAGTTGTCCAACACTAATCAAATTGTGATATAGATTTGGAGAAAAGTAAGAATCCTTAATCTTACCCTTACCTTGAATTATGATAATATTTATTTTCCATTTCCTTCAACTTGGATGGACTTTCCATCTCCCAATTGTACTTTTATTTTGAAAGAATCATCTAACTTGTTGAAACCCTCTTTATGACATGTCATGTGATTTAAGAAACTTGAATGAAGAAACCATAAATTAGTACCACCTTCTGATCCCAAATTTCACTTGAGACAATAATTTGAATCATATTTACCCTCAATTTTTTCATATTTAAATTCCTTCTTTTCACCTTCTTGATTAACTTGATCCTTAGTTTCCAATATCCTACAATCTTTGATAAAATGACCGGTTTTTACATCGATAAGTAAGGTTTTCTTAATCTTGCGAAGTTAGCATGATATTTCCCCTTTGAATTTGAGTTTCTTTAACTCCTTTGATTCTTATTATTTTATTTATATTTAATTTTTATGCACTTTCCTTGGTTGCAGAAGTGCTTTTTTGATCTCCTAATATAATCCAATTTTATCCTCATGGGGAAAGAGAGAACCTACTAATTCATCAACAGTGATTTTGTTCACGTCCTTGCACTCCTCAAGAGTGTTCACAATATTCAACGATATTTGTGTCAAATATCTCAAAATTATCCTCATTATAAACTTTTCTCTTATAGTTTCACCATAAATCATCATTGTTTGAATTAAACCATTTATCACAATGCAATAATCTCCAACTCCCTCATTGTATGAAATTCTTAAATTATCAAAATTCATTTTAATGTTTTTAATTTTTTCATATCTTAGCTTATTATATCCTTGACATGAATTCACTAAGGTATTCTAGGCATCACGGTAATTCTTATCTTGTAATCCTTGGATAAATGTTAGGATCTATGTCACTCTGGAGTTAGAAAAAATCATGTGCATATATCATTTATTATTCCCTTTTTCCCACTTTTGATCTTGAGACAAAGTATTAAAATATATAGGTGGAGTGTATCCATGAGTAATATTCTCCTAAAATCCCTTGCAAAAATAATCCTCTTCATTTGATCTCTCCAATACTCAAATTTGTCACCTTTGAAGATGAGGATATTCATAGAAGTAGAATTCACCGAAGCCATGTTTCCCCTAATAATGGCTAAAACCCCTTATGAATCTCTATTTGGGTTTGGATTTTATGCCAAATGAAGGTTTTTATTAATAATTATTAAAAATGATATCTGAAATACTTTCTAAATTAATTTAAATATCATTCAATCTTTCCCATATTAACTAACAATTAAACTAGTTTGCTTGAATGTGAGATTGATGACATGATATGCATTGTATATATTACAATCATAATTCCAAATATTTGCGGTTTTATTTATAAATATATGAAAATAAAATTAGAGATAAAAATTTTCAAAAAAATTCAACCACTTGGAAAAAATTGCTCCTTTGGGTTAAACAATTAAACTAAAAACAAAGCAATTATAACCATTACAATAAGACTAGTTTCAACTTGCATGAAAAGTCAAAGGTTAAAAATAACTTTTTCAACTCCCAAGTGAAATAAATATAATTAAAGAATACTAAAAATATACTCAAGATGACAAATATCATCCACTACTAATATTTGGTCAACATGCAAGAAGCCAAAATTAGTTTAAGTGACACATGCATAGTCTATTTGCAAACTAGCTAAACTATTCACCCTAAACTCTCTTAAAAATAGAAATGGACTAAAATAAGACTAAATTTAGTCAAATATACAATGAAATGGTATCACCGCCTCTTGGGAATGAATGGATAATGATTTAAAATTATTTAAGTGCACATCCAATGGACTACACTCTAACTAACACTTCTAGTCTAAAATGGAATTCTAAAAATAGATTTCAAAAAATATATTTTCTACAAATAGAATTTTACACTTAACCAAAAAATCTTACAAAAAAAAGTTATTTAGTAACTAATCAATGCTGATAGTGGCATCATAATCAACACACTGTGTGGGATGACATTTTAAGGAAAATAGTTGTGCTAATTACCTATTTTCTTCATTCTTTAGAATATTCTACAATTGATGACAATTGACTAGTTATGTATATTTTTCACACAACCCATGATGTTCAAATTTATTTATCTCTAAATTAAAATGCATGAACAAATACCATAAGTTCGTCTCAATCGTTCCGAAGGTGGTGATCCATTGGACTCATATAATGATAAATGCACCCCATGTTGGATTGGAAAACATGGGAGAGTCTAACTTTTACTCATCCATGGCGATCTTAATACTATGGAATTTCCTTGAATTATTTATTTTTATACCATCTGCAATCATGACCTAAAATTATGTATTTAGATAAATACAAATTTCAAGCATAATTAAACTTACCATTGATGAAGTTATACATGCACAATTAGTCAATTAAGGCTTTCATTCTTTATTTTTTATGTATCCAACCACTTGTAGGGTTTTTTGTGTCATAATTCTCAAAATTTCATAGCATGTTATATTTGGTTTGGATTCTTCTTATTCTTCCTCAAACTCACTGTATATTCCACATCATCCTCTTTGTCATTGACACCTTCAATGTATAATAGTTTCTTCTCAACACATTTTACAACTCGTTGTCATAGTTGAACATAACCCTTTGAACCATTTATCTTTAATTTTATTAGGACTCTATCTAATAAGTTGAGAAAATTATGGTGTTTGATTATTAATCTCTCTTCCATTGTTGAATTTATGTTGTTTGATTGTATATATTTCTTTTATCTAATAGCAAAATACAATGGACTCGATACAAAACTTTGATTAAACATGAAAAAATCATGTTGGATGTTATCCTTTTCCCCACCAAAAAAAAACATTTAGGTTATCCATTTTTATTTCCTCCATTTGCGAAGGATATGTTCTGGAATCATTGAATATAATCTTCAACTATACCTATTTTTCGTAGTTTCTCTAGCTTGATAAAGTAGTTATATGCTACACTACTGCATTGTTACACATATATCTCATCATTGAATATTGATTAGTTGATTTTAATCCATTCTTATTTTGAGAACATAACCATATATACCAAATGAATTGTTTAGTTTCAAGATAAAATGAAGCCATGAACACCTTTTGTGCACAAGGGGTTTAATTTAAAATCATATAAATTATTTGTGTGATTCATCGATGTGATTGGATCCATCCCATAAAATTTTTATATCAATTTTGTTATGATCTTGCAAACCTCAATATTTGTTGAGGATGAACTGGATATTAATCGGGGTTGGTTGAAGCTCCCATATAAATACACCAAGAATTGTGTCGCTTAGGTATAATTTGTAGGTAATCCAAGGACATCATTATTTATTCAAATTTGATGGATAGTGTGTCCAAGGTTTATTTGAATGGTACATCATCATTATTTCTCACCACATTAGAATGTATATTTCTCACATTATAGTCTAGATGACTCACCTTTTGATCTATTGTTGCATACCCTAAGACTCGGGATCTAATATGTCATGTCTATGGATCCTTATCAAGAGGATTTATTATTGGGATGCCGTTACCCTTGCCTCTTCCTCTATTTTTTTACCTACCACGAAGTAGGGCTTATTGTTTATATTTTCGGGTTAAATTTTTTAGATTTAGGTTTAAATTTTAGGGATCAAGGTTTACGGTTTAAGTTTTAGGTTATAGGTTTTAGGGTTAAAATGGGGTTATTGGTTATTTTAAATGGTTTTGATCATCTCCTCAATATGAATCCAATAATTGTTATAGGAAAATAGAGGAAATCCCCAAAAATAGTGTTATCAATAATTCTTAATGTTGGATCCTTTTTCTAAGATGAATTCAATTATTTGTATTTTGTGCAAGGGTGTGAAAATTTCCACTCTCTCTTTTTGTGTCTAAGAGTAAATTCATTGGGAAAATTATATTCCTCTTTTATATATAATATGACATTGAAGAACTATTCTTTAAGAATAATTTCATTAAGAACTTTATATCCCACTTTGTGGGATGATATGTCATTTAAGATCTATGTCTCTATGAGGAAGTTCATTTAAATCTTTGTATGCCTCTTAGCATGATGATAACTTGTTCAAGATATATGTCTCTAAGAGGAATTTCATTGAGAAAATTATATACATCTTCATAGGATGATATGTGATTGAATATATATGACTCTAGGAAGAATAAAAGCGTGGGCTACATTGAAATTATATTTTGAGAAGATTTTATGTTGGTGTTAGCAAGTGTCATGAGCATTGGAATTGTATTAAACATAGTTTTCAAAAATGGTGAGTATTTTTATGTGATGTGATATGTCATATAGACATGTTACCCACATCAAAATAAAATGAGTATATGTGCTTGTGTAAAAGATAAAATATGTGAGAAAATGATAAAATCCTATGGATGCCCTTTATAGGGTTTCTTATCTTTGTAGTAGTAATGATCTTGGCATAGGATAAAAATATTAATTAGTTATCAATGAACGATTACAATATACAAACCATGTGGTAATATTAATGTTCGATAAGACAAGATCATTTGAAATTCGTTATTTTTCCCTATGACAAAGTCATATTTAGTTTCTATATGTCACTATGGACGTATATAATTATTTGGAAGGTATATTTGGATTTTCATTAAATATTTCACCATGATGGGGTATTTTTACCCTTTCCTTTCGTGATAACGTGAACACACACTTACAAAAATATGATAGCCATTAATGCACATGCCTCATACGTAGGGTAGTAAAGTGAGGATGATTAATATTTATTTAGAAATTATTCGCCGGAGGCGTTTACTTTGAAGAAGGCATTGCTGGAAAGTGTCAAATTCCGGTGGCTTAACTTTACAGGTTGCCGGATTTTAGATATTTTTGTAAGTCATAGATATTTACTATTCTTTGACTCCACATCCTTTAAATGACATTTTAGACTTGGCAATAACCATTCTTTGGTGCCCTTGCTTTTGGGAGTGGCGGCCTGAGAACATCATGAGTGACCGCGGTGTTAACTCATGGTTATGTTTTTTATTTTACTTCACTGGCAGCCATAGCTGGCCGACAGAAGAACCGACTCTCTACACCTTTCCCTTCTTTATCTTTACACTGGAATTGTTCTTTGAGTAAAATTATACACATAAAATTGAAGCCCTCTCCGGCGTAACTTGCAACTCATTTGCAATTGCTAGTATAACAATATATGACATCTAGGATGAGTCATGTAATCACATATTAGGATGAATGAGGGAGCAATACTTATGGAATGTAAGGGGAGATAAAGTGTTTTTCTATTCCGAAGTCATGTCATTTTTCCTAATTGGTGTGATGGGACATGTATCATAAAATCATTATATTTTTGTTAAGGTGAATGTTAATTTCATTAAGTAAATTATAATTAGAGAATCTAAGGACTATGGGCCTAGGGACAAGGGTGTTATGATCTACAACATTTAGGTCTACATTATTACGTGTAGGGCTAAGAATTCATTATGAGAAATAATTCACAATGGAGAAGGCTAAGATTGAATAGAAAATAAAACATGAGTATAAGATGGACATGATGAGAATTGAGGACAAGGTAGATTAGTGTGGTAAGTATTGCATAAAAATGGCTAAGAGATCAAATGAGTATTATCACAAGGTGAATATAATGAGTTAGGGATAAGAGATAATTCAAGATAATGATTACAAGGATAATAGAATAAATTGGGGGTAAAGATCCAAGAATAGGATAATGGTCACAAGGTGGGTAGACTAAACTAGGGGATGACCCAAAATGGGATATGTTATACGTGATAAGAGTTTTCTTCAAAAGATTGTTAATGTGATTGAAACAAGACTTGTTAATAATTCTTGTAAATGTTACCAGTTTAAGATCCATGAATATATAGTGTTCCCCTAAGATTAAGGTCTAATTATTAAATATATTCTTCATAAAGATTGTCCATCCCAATTTGAATATCTTATTTAGAGGCATTTGAAAATAATATTATTATTAGTATTTGTAAGATAAATAGTACGGTAAATCTTATAATGTTAACAAAAATGTGATTGAAGGTTCAAGAAATGGAGTTGGCTCAAAATATCACAATTTTCATTTTTAGAATACCTAATTGTAGGAAACCCTAGTTTAGTAAAGGGTTATGTGAGTATAGGTTCAATTTTCTAGTTCTAATAATTCATTTATATTTTTGATTTGAGAACTTGCATTCGATCGAGACTAGGCTTTCATAATAAACTACCTCTATGCCCCATATTACTCAAGTTCAAGATTATATAGTTCATTTAGAACCTCTTGTATGTTTAAGTACACAAAAAATTTCATTTTTGTTAGTTTTCTAAATATTTTGTCATTTTTGAATTTTGTTTGTATGTATGTTAAGAGTAGTTTTAGGGTTAGATGGATTCTATCCAATGAAAGTGCACTACTTTAGATGGCACCGTCCTTATCCAAAATGAATGTGTCTAATGATAGTGTATAGTAATGATGAATATGCCCATTTAAGCTTTGATTGATATTTTTAAGTAAGAATTTTTATTTATACACTACTTATTATATATTTTCGGATCATTTTAGATATTGATGCTTATTTTTGTGGAATTTTGTAGGTGTATGCTCACTTTTTGGAGTTCTTCCATGGTCAAAGGAACATGCAATTTATGTAGGGATTGGGGTTGTTTGCTAATTATTTGGACATTTAGAAATAACATGGTTGGAGCCCATGAACCAAACTTGGGCCATATCCACCATGATGTTCACCTTTGACTTAATTTTGTGAGAAATGGGATCTAGACACTTGTACTTTATGGATGTTGATAAGGGAGGTGATTGTGAACATAAAGGATATGTGGAGTATATTTCAAGTACTTATTTTTGGTAGACATGGTACTACGATTATAAATTTTGATTTTAGTTTGACACACCAATTTTTATGGGTTCCAAGAACGTTGGTTGGATTAATCTTGAAATGAGTCTACAATAATGTTGGGTGATGTTGTGTGGCCATTTTTCTACAATTTTGGAAGTACATATGTTTTATTCTCAATGAATTTATAGTTCTTGACACTAGTGGGCTTCCATTTCTTATAAGAGATGACCCACTATTAGGATATTGAGAATAGTGGTACCTTTTATTTATAGGATCATACATGCTTATTGATTTTTTATATTTTTATTATTAAACGCTTTTGATCGAAGCTATGAACCGGAGGGTTAGGCCATGACCATACAATAGAGGAAAGGAAAACAAGAAAAGGAAGAAGAACAAAAGGGGATGAAAAGAAGAAAGTCCAACGACTACAAGAGATCGGAAAGGAACTGGGAGCACAAAGACACAAGAGTCGAAACTAACAAAACAAACCAGGAGCAAAGACCAACTCACGAAAATCAACCGATATGGGTGCCCGCTCACCTATTAGCCTCACGTAGGAGGAAGTGAAAGGCACCCGTGGCCCTATCCTTAAGCTCTTGCCAATGTTTGTAGCAAATTGAATGGAAACATGGCCTCATCAACATGCACTTCGGGGAGGAGCCTGTGATCAAGATGACCCACCAAAATCAAAGACTGGACATTCTGAGCGTAGCGAAGGAGGTCTCTATACTGCCCGCAAAGCCACTGAATACTCCGACTAGACCCAATAGCGAGCTCATCCACCTCTTCACCCACAAAAGTGGATCAGGGAGGAGAAATTGAGTAATTCTTCACGGAGACCGACCTTGTGAGCAAGATAAATCTCATCATTAGCGATGAATTCGACTATAATCGTATCTTAATGCAACAACAAAGAAAAGGATATGAAGGCCAGGCAATATCTCGATTGAACGGGCACATCGAGACCGTAAATGGTAGGAATCACCCAGGATGGTTTCAATTGCACTTCCTTCATGAGATGAATAACGAAAGATTTCGAAAATTTGATTTCTATCTATATCAAAGGGTGAAGCTTCTTCCAAAACCGAGCTCCAAAGAAAAATGAAAGGAAAGCCTAAGAACACCATGAACAAGAAAAAGCAAACAAGCACCAAGAAAACATAGGAACATGGGCAAGATGCCAACACCATCCCACACCCATGCCTAAAAGAGGCGTTACACGCATGGAGGGGGGGAAAATCCATGCAATGAGCCGAGAAACCTTGTAGTTCATGTGAAATGATGTTGGAGAGGCCAAGCCATGCTTCTGCGTGTCTCGAGATGACAGTGGTGGCAGGGTAATCAATGGCATAATTTGCGAGAAGATCCGCAACTTGATTGGCTTCACGAAAAATATGATTGATGTGCCATGTGCGTAATTTACCTAGCCAAAAGAGGATATTGGAAATGAAAGGGTTAATTTTCCATGAAGGGGAAGACCCACTAGTGATTGCATGAATAATAATTTGGGAATCACCTTCAATGTAAAGGGATTCACAACCAAGGTGAACAGCCAATTTAACTCCTTCTAAGAGCTTGAGCTTCAGCCAAATTATAGGACAATCCAGAATAGGAAAGGAACCAGTAGAAATGAGAGTGCCTGAATCACCCCTGATAATACAACCAACACCAGATTTACCAAGGTTCCCCCTTGATGCCCCATCAAAATTTAATTTCCAAGAGCCCCTGGGAGGAGGTCGCCATTTAGCCCTTTTTCTTCTGATTAATTTCTCAACTTGGGAAAGGCCTTTTTTGATGATTGAGCTAGGACTAGGGAGTTTGATGAGAGGCCAAGAGTTTCTGATTGTCACATCTCTAGAGGAGAAAATAGGATTTGAAGGACTGCTTTGGCTGAATTTTTCGAGAGATGGCCACTTCCATCTTATTTCGGAAAATAGGGAGCTCAAAGCGGATAATCCCGAAAAATGCCGTAAATTACGTTCCCACCAAATGTGCCAAATAAGGAAAAAAGGGGCAATGAACCGATAGAGCTGAGGGAACTATCTTGACCACTCCTAGGCCAAGAGAGGAGAGTGTCACCAATATTTCTATAGGGAGCCCAAGCAAGATTCAATTTGGAAAGAAGCCAATGCCAACATCTAGAAGCAAAAGAACAAAAAAGAAACAGATGATCCTGATCTTCCTCAGCTTCACCGCAGAGCACACATTTGGAAGGACCAACGTAACCCCAAGATCTTCTCCTCACCTGAGTAAGAACTTTTTTTTTAAAAAACAACCAACCGAAGATAGCCACCTTAGGTAGGAGATTGGGGTGCCAACAACCATAGGAGCAGGGAGAGCCCAAACTCGACCGAGAAATAAGTTGGGCATAACCGGCTTTCACCGAATAAGAGCCAGTGTTATCACCGAGCCATAACAGTTGATCTTCACCTGCATTGAAGTGAGCATGCCTAGCTCGAAGGGCTTCAGATAAAATAGAAGACTCATGGAAGGAGGCACCAATGGAGGAAATATTTTTCCATTGCCAGGATGGTGAGCCATTCGGATGCTGATGACCATAATCAACTACTTTAGTACCCCATGAAGCACTGGTGACATTCATAACTCTATTAAGATTGGGAATGAGGTTAAGCGGGTGAGACCCATTCCAACTATCCTCCCAAAAGGCAACCAATTGACCATTGTTGATTTTCCAGGAGACCGAATCAGTGATCATGGATTTGCAATTGCATATAAAGTTCCAAATATGAGAGCCTTTAGGGAGCTCATAGTTGGAAAGTAGGAGCTTGGGGTGACCAACCTCCAGATACTTATGTGAAAGAACCTAAAAAGCTAACTGCTTGGCATCAGAAATAAAGTTCCAAACAAGTTTAGCACCAAGAGCCAAATTCTGAAGAGCCAGATCCAAATCCCCTAGGCCCCGAGAGGCTTGGGTAGCTTGACAGTCTCCCACTTCACTAGATGAAATTTTTGCTCTTCATGATTCCCTTGCCAAAGGAAAGTTCTGACCAATTTCTCAATTTTGAGCAAGATGGTCTTAGGAAGCAGCAAGACCGATAGCATATAAATCGGGAGGGCCAAGAGGATGGAGTTGATCAGAAGAGCTCTACCAGCCAAGGACAACCATTTCCCTTTCCACGAAAGCAGCCTTGATGACAGAGAATTGAGAAGCCCATCCCAAAGATTCACTTTACCATTGCCAAAAAAGAGAGGGATGCCCAAATATTTATGAGGGAGGGAGCCCACCGCAAAGCCGAGAATTGCCTTGATCCTTCGCTGCAACCTGGGTGTGACATTAAAGAAGAAAATAACATATTTGTGGAAGTTGATTACCTGACTAGACACAGATGAATAAGAATCCAGAATGGAAGAAAGGCATTGGGCTTCGGAATAGATGCTTGACCGAAAAGGAAGGTATCGTCAGCGAACTATTGGTGTGAAAGGGGAGGGAGATTGGTGGTTAAACGAATACCCTTAAGTACCCCATCCTGAAGAGAAGCTTTGATACTACGACTAAGGGCCTCAACAACCAGGATGAAAAGAAAGGAGGAAAGTGGATCTCCCTGTCTCAGCCCCCTACTACTGCTGAAGAAACCTTCTGCTAAACCATTAACTAGAACAGAAAACCGAGGAGAAGAAATACAATTAAAATCCAATTGCAGAAATGCTTGCTAAAACCCATGGCGAGAAGGGACTTACATAGGAACCTCCAATTAATACGATCATAAGCTTTACTAAAATCCAATTTCAACATCATTCTAGAGCATTTGGAGGAATGAAGAGTGTGAATCATTTCATGAGAAATTATTATGTCGTCAGTTATAGACCTCCCCAGAGATGAAACCGCTTTGTTCTGCCACAAGCTTATGAAGAAGAGCACTCATTCTAGATGCAATAGCCTTAGAAATGATTTTATAGGACGTATTGCATAAGGAGATCGACCTGAAGTCATCAAGAGAAACCGTGCACCTTTTTGGGAACATGCAAATAAAGGTGTGATTTAGAGCGCCAAGAAGCTTGCCTAAACATCGAGATTCCTCCACGGAATGCCAAACAATCCCCTATGATGTCCCAAAAATCCTGGAAAAATGAGGTAGGAAAGCCATCCGGACTAGGTGCTTTATCCCTCTGCATAGAGAAAACAATCCGACGAACTTTCTCCTTTTAAAAAGGAGATAGAAGTTTAGTGTTGTCAAATTCATTGACCAAATTAGGAATCTGATTAAAAAGGTAAGTTGTGCATTCCAAAGGAGAGGTAGGATCTCCATTCAAAAGCTTTTGAAAAAAAGACACCATCTCGATTTTAATCTGAGATTGAGAGGACAAAACCGTATCATCATCCAACTTCAGGGAGGAGATATAATTAACATTTCTTCTAGCTTTGACAGAAGCATGAAAGAATTTGGTATTTTTGTCCCCATCGGCCAACCATATTTCACGCGATTTCTATCTCCAATGAATTTCCTCTTTAAGAAGAAGATCACCAAGCTCACTGAGAAGATATTTTCCTTGAAGAAGTCTTCCTAGAACATACCTCTAGAGAAAATCGATTCATTAAGAAGACGTAATTCTTTCTCAACCCTCTGCTTTTCCAGAAAAATATTTTTGAAACAAGTAACATTCCATTCCAGCAGTCTATCTTTTAGCAAAGAAAGTTTCTTAGATAGTTTGAACATCCAAGTCCCTTCCACCGCGAAGGAGTCCCACCAAGAGTTAATCAGGGGCCTGAGAGAGGGATCCTGCAACCACATGGACTCAAATTTGAAAGGAGAACGGCGTGCATGGGATGTCAAAGGAAATGTTGAGAGAGACAGGAAAATGATCAGATCCTGAGAGAGGAAGAACAAAGCATTTGATGAGAAAGTTATGATGAAGCCAGTCTTTAGAGACCAAAAAATGATCCAAATGAACAACTATAGAACTGAACTTGATATGCCGATTATTCCAGGTAAACCACCCAAAACTTGGTTCCACATCAATTAATTTAGTGGAGGCTAAAAAGAGGTGAAATCCACTTGAGAGAGAGTTTCCATTGGATTCCACCCATTTATCTTTATCGGAGAGAGTAGCATTAAAATCCCCTGCCACAACGGTCTTGAGGTTCAGGACTGTGTCAAGGATTGCCTGAATCCTCAACCAAAGCTCCCTTTTTTAACGGATTGTTAGGACCATAAACATTGCATAAAAAGAAGGAAACTTCAGAATGTTTGATGTGAAATTTACACCAAATGAAATTAGGATCGACCAATAAAGGCTCGAGACTACAACAATTGGAATTCCATAAAACACCCAAACCGCCAGAGGCACCATTAGAGTTTGAGAAGCACCCTTCCCAACCTTTCCATTTTCTAAACCATCCAGACTTACAATCCACTTCAGACATCTTAGTTTCTTGGATAAGACATAAAAAGGCTTTCGAGTCAAAAACATAGCATCTCAGCAGACGCTGTTTGTTAGGGGCATTTAGGCCCCTAACATTCCAAGAAAGAAGGATCATTTGATCTTCAGAGAGGACCCACCTCTCCTACTTGAGGATGGAAAAAATGAATGGAGCTGAAGTTGCTTACCTGCCACAATATCTTTAAGAGAAAGGATGTTTTTGGAGGGTCGACCAGGTAGAGATTTCGCCCTCTGTCCATATTGAGAATGGCTGGAGTCGAAAGAATTGAACTCTTCGATTGTTGTCCAAAGATGAAATGACGGGGTTAACATCCGAGCTATTACTAAAATCCCCTGAAACTCCATTGATGGAGAGGATCACTTTATCCTTCTCATTTGCCCATTTTTCCAGGAGGCAACATCCGCACCAAGACCAAGTGTAATACCTTCTTGGAAAAGAGAAAGAATCCGAGTGGAGTCTTGAACAATAAATGTTGTTTCTTTAACCAGGAGATTGTGCTTGATCTAGAACAAGCGGCTCTTTCATAGGAACATACCCAGGAGAACAACATCCATTCCGAGTTCTTTCCCGGAAGAAAGAGGAGCTACAAAGTCGAAATAGAAGATGATGGGATCTTTTTCCTCCATGTAAAGATGCTGAAACAAGAGGATTTTTACAAGCTTTTTGTAAATGACCTAGGTTGTTTGCATTTGAAACAACTATCAGAAACCGCCTCATAATCCACTTTCTGCACCCATTTCCCCAAGGGGGAGGATATGACAATGAAATCATGCAACTTTTTGGAGGGATCAATAGAGATGTATATTCTGAAAAGATGAAAGAGTTCCTTCCAAAGTCATAGGATCGATGCGCATGACGCGACCTAAGTTGGAGTAGATTTTTGAAAGAATGGAGGAGGACCAAAACTAGGTAGAGAATAAAGTCTAATCCAAACATGCAAGCCATCCATTTCTCACTGTCTTTGGATCGAAGTGGGCGAGACCACTCGCGAATATACGAACTAAGTTTGCAAAAGAAAATCTTTCCTCTCCAAGGTATCGTCCCTCCGAACTGCGGAGGATAACAAGAAAAAAACCTCTCTCCAAGAAGTGAATGTGAAGACCACTACCCCACTGAGTATCGCACCAACTACGGATGCCCTCTACCGAGAGACGATGACCCACAAATTTAGCGAAGATAGCTCTTTCACCAAGAAGGGAGAGCTATGCAGCCAAATCAACCGAGTCTTCTAGAGAGACAAAGACAAATTCCGTCTGAGACAAATCGAGACAAGTCGAAGTGCTTGTGACATTCTCATTGGAAACATGGTTAGTGTCTCAAATTCTAGGCCCAAGGTGATTCTACACCGCTCCGACAAACCATGGCCCACGCAAAGCTTTAGCCACTGAATCTTGGGGGAGAAGCCGACCGACCGTTGCAAATTTTAAATTTTGAAAAAAGGACCGCTTCTGTTCCAAATCGCTGCCGCTTCCCCTTTATCGTGACTTTTTGAGTGCCATGCTTATTGATTTATATAAGGATTAATATCACTTATATAGAAACTATCATGGGTGGGGGTTTTCATGCTATGGTGTTGCTTCAAGGGTGGACATATGAACACATACATGTTACGAGACCTATAGTTTGTAGATTTTATTGGACATTAGAGAAATGATATGAAACTTGATGCATTCATTGGGTGGAACACTACCCAATGCAAGAGGATAATAGATGAGTTGTGTTGGTTCCCATTTTGATTCCTATGTATCCTTGGCACCATCTTTGAAAGTTCCTCCATTGTTGTTTAGTATGATCTTTCATTTTCCCATGTTGTTCCTCATTTTGTCTATACCTTGTGAGTTTTTATCATGGTCATGGTGTGTAAACTTTGTCATAATCTTCATTTGTCCCCCTGTTCCTTGTGATACTTACTACCGTGTTTCAAGAATACTTGAAGGGCTCCCTAAAGCTCATTTTCAGGTTGAAAAAGTTTCAAGGATGATCTTACAATTTTATAATGTTCCTTGCTGATTTCTTCTTGTGTTATTGATATAAAGAGCTTTCGTTTTTCAAGAAGCCAACTTATAGATTGGAGAAGTGTGGAGTGATTGTAAAAATTTAGAGGTTAAATTAATTATTATTATCAGTTTCTTTTGTCAATTTGTGCCCCCTCGACACTATGTTTTGACCTTGCGAATGAAATTTAACATACTTCCCATATTTATTTCAATTTCAGAGAAAAAGTGCACATTGCAAAATCCTATGGTGGTCCCTAAATCTTCAAGTTTTCATTACAATATAGAAGTAAAAATACCCATCTCAAAATAATGAAGTATTTTTGTAGTGAAATCTACTTTATGTTTTTATAGTTGCAAGCCTACAAATTGCATGCCCATGCATGACCCCCATAGAAAGGAATATTCAAACCATTAGGGAATGTGAGTCCTTAGAGAATTTTTGTACTTTTCATGAAAACCTGTGAATTGCAAATGTAAGTCTGAACCCTGCAAAAGGTAAATTCAAGGAATATTACTGTACCTAGACACCTATGTGGAAAATTCAAGTTGCTATAAAATTGTATATTACAATTCCACCCCCAGGGCCTAAAAGTGAATATTCCTCAAATATTGAAGTTGTGGAGGAAACATATTACTTTGCAGTGTCGTAGTTGGTAGATTTGCAGTTACTTGTTTTTGTAAATTACAATTTGATCCCTGAAGTCCAAAAAGGGACACATGACACTCTATCGAAGCATAAATGAAGAAAGGTAGTTTTTTATTAACTAAAATGTGGGATTATTCTAGGTTAATCTAATATAAAGAACAATAGTAAATAACATATAAATGCATAAAGGAAATGACCCAAACAACTAAGAAAGTAGAAATGTAAAACCCTAATGTGCAAGGAGAGTTAGAAAGAGCTTAGTTGATTCACATATATGGCGTGACTATGTCGTAGAGAAGAACAAATAAAAAGAATGTTAGAATGACCACACAAAAGCTCTAGAAAAATAGATCTTGAATAAGTAGGTTGACCGGGCACCCTGGAGAGGGATAGGGTGCTTGTGGGCACCTGGTTTGAGAATTAGGTGCCCTTGTATGTGAAAAATATTTGCAACATTCCTCCGAGGCGTCGTGAGTGATCTTATACCTTCGCTTCATGTCACACTATCTTCATCGATCGCTTTGCGATATGTCATTGAAATCGGTAATGAAGTAGAGACACAGAAACACTAAGACAAACATCAAACCCCTAAAAAGAAAGTTTCATATGAAGGGGTCAAACTATCCTCAATGGCCACGACAAAGGACCTAAGAACTAATCGTTGCACTATATCTCAGACCCAATTAGTTCTGTGTGTGTGTGTGTGTGAAATCATGCCCTAGGTGCTCTTGTGCCAGTCACACTTTTTGAAAGTGGCGAGAAATAACTATGTGTAGAAATGTAATAAAATGGTGGATGGAATAGAATAAACTTCCCTCCTATGTAGTGTGACGCATATGAACTAGCTGTGTGCCTTGTGATGGAGCTAGATGGATGCAAATGGAGCCTTTGATGGATGAAACCTTAGGTGATGATAGTAGTGCTTAGTGTTTGGTCCCTCATTATGGTCTCATAACTTTATATTTATATGGTTATCTTGTTCTAATTTCGTAATTAACCCTAAAAAGGTTGACCACTAAAAAGATAGAAAGATCAAATGGTTAGAAAGTGCCCAAAAAGTGGAAGGAAAGTGTAAAAAGGCTCAGAGTACCCTAAATGGGACTAGGGCACCTAGGTGCCCTAAGACAGGCCAGTGCCCTACCAAAGATAAAATGATGCCAAATGGTAGAACTGATTAGGCGAGTAGATGCGGGAGGTCATCGTGATGACAAAAAGCAAAGTAAAATAGACTAAAGACATGGGTTAATTACTAATTTCTTTACAAAAACTATATGAATAGTAGTATGAGACAGAGACTAAATAATGCCTAAAGTGTGTGATTTTGTGTCTATAGTTTTGTAGCTATGCGGTTTGTAGTTTTGTAGTTTTGTTGTTGCAAGAATATGAATTGTAAGTTTGTCCTTACAACCCATGAGGGACACATGGCACGATTGGGAAGCAACTAATGAAGAAAGAATATATGTAATCTTGTAATTTATAGCTTTATAGTACATGTAATATTATAAGATGCATTTCACCCCGCACTTCCGATGAGTTGGACACGTGTCGTTGTCCTAGAACTCTTAGAATTAAAATAAGCATTAAGTCATAGTTCTACTTTTTTAAAACCGCAAGCTACCAGAGAAGCCCCGACGCATGAAAAAAGGTAACTAAGTGGCTCATCTATCCATGTGTAAGGCCAAAATTCAAACTTGAAAATAGGAATAAATGAATGTAAATGAAGAAAACATGAAGGTAGATGCCACCATTAATGGAAGCATGCAAAAAGCAATATAAGACTACAATTTGTGTAAATTTGTCATTTTTCCTCCAAATTTCATGTTCAAATTGATATTTGAACTCCTAAAACAATAAAGAGCCAAAATTTGTCCATTTTAATCTAATGAATGGTGATTTTCGATCCCCAAAGATGATCTAGTTTTTGTTTTGTAGTGTGAACAAGAGAAACGATGGTATGTAACACCCTGAACTGTTGTTACTTCCTCCTAAGCATACAAGTGTTGATATGTGATTTCTTTTGTAAAAAGGATGTGTTCCTTTGATTGAGAAGTCATGCTTGATATGTACTGAATCTTCTTTGTAGATTGCAGATCTTTGACTGAGTCAGAATTTGATTAGACTCTTTTATTTATTTCATTTTACATCTGAGTTTAATCTGATCTCGAACTAATTATAAAGTTATTCATCTATAAGACCTAGCCTTGATCAAAGGGTATTGATCCAAGTGGTGCTTTAAGTTTTTCATGATGAATTAAAAATTATAAACCTTTCACAGGTTGCAAGGTCTGAATTCGTTGAATAAAGCCAATCCCGAGTCTAACTCAGGTTGATCGTGTGAAATGGAATGGTTCCCGATATCGAAGTATATCTGGAAGGTCTTGGTCGTGGACCAGGTAATAATTCTGTTGCATATAATTCCGTAGCCTAAGGCAGAACAGGAGCTAACCCTGTTCAAGAATGCATGTTGTAGGTCTTTTTCTGAGCATACGGAATGTAGACCTAACTGGAATTATTAATGTTAGTAACCTAAAACTAAACTTAACCTAGGGGTTAGTGTTAATCTAACCTAGACCTAGGCTAAGAGCTAACGTCCTAAGTTAGTATCTATGTTCTATGAAGTTAGACTAGGTGTTATCCTAAATCCTAACCTAAGTTACTAACCTAACTATGAACAAGGATTATTGGGGACCTATGGAGGGGTGCGAACCATGGGCGGCCTTTTCTATGTCATTAAATGCAAAGGATAAGTATGAAGGATAGGTATTGGTAGAAGTTTTAGAAACGGCTAACTTGAGCCGACGTGGCAGGTCGCCAAAACTGAAAATGGTCTTGAAATTTTATTTGTCTATCGCCAACTATGGCGGTCGGTGTGATGGAGTTTGAGCGGAAATCGGGAGTAAATGCAATTAATGAGCTCGGTAGTCGAGCTCGATTTCGCGAGAAGGCATGCAAATGGAAAGTTGTTGGTTTGTTTGGCTTATCACAAATTCCGGTTTTCCTCTCGCTTTCTCACTCACCGGTTCTTCGCACTCATCTTCTTTGTGTTGCATGGCGAGTATGAGCGTATCTAGCTCTTTCCTCCGCAAGGAAAATATATATGTCATGGAGATAGAAAAAATTTGTTGGTAGCTCTAACTTGGAAAAGGAAAAGAAAGTCCGAGCTCTTTCAAAGGTCTACTTCGAATTTTGAGCAAATATCCAGGCATGTTAGGCCCTAACCCTTAAAAATCTTGTTGTCTTTCAAGTGATTTCATTAGAACAACTCTCGTTTCAAATGATTTATGGAAATAGATGATTTTTTCTATGGTAGTCTTGTGTGATTTTTGCATCTTTGTATCTTCATGCTTTAGTTCGATTTTTCATTTAACCCTTGATGGGTGTTTGTTGTATTTCGAATCGTGTTCTCTGCTTTTATTATGTTTCACATTCCAAACAGTAAGTCTCTGTGTAGCGAATGCTTGAAGGGTACTTATCCCGCTCTGCGTGAGTACTGTGCATGTTTCCCATGATGGTTCGACTTCACTTTGTGATGCTTGTTGATTGATTCCCGTAGTCAATGCTTGTTGTTGATATTTACCATCAAAGCTGGTTATGGATACTCGTGGAAGTGAATACTGAAGGATTTTTGTTTGATGTCTTAGTTTTATCGAACTCTTTGTAAGCTCTGCCGTGGTAAATATTGGTTGTGGTTACAGATTCTTGTTGGGTTTCATTGAAAACTAAAGTTATTTGTTAATAAATAACTTGCTATGTTACTGTGTCTCATCGCGACCCTGTTGAGGTTGTTTTTCCTTGCGTTGTGGTTATGGGTCTGAACCCATTGACAGTATGCAATATGTATATATTTATATTTGTTGTAATCGGAACGACTCCGTGAGTCGATTGAATGATTTATATATATATATATATATATATATATATATATATATATATATATATATATATATATATATATACTTGAAGCTTAATATAATTGAGCATTGGTATTTGATGTGCCAGTGACTTGAAGTAATAACATGTATTACGACCTCTGTTATTTTGTAAGGATACCTTCGTATTGCAAGGATTTTGTGGTACAGACTCTTTGGGTGTATTTTTACGTTTTCATTCTGTGCAAACTTGTGCAAAAAAATTGACAAGGGTTCAGTCGGATTTCTTGTTTTGAAATCAGTATTTAGATTTGCTTTTGCCTGATTTTTAAATGTGCACCATTGATTGGCTCGGATGGAATCATATGCAATTATTTGTCTTGTTACTGTTGTTCGGATTGATTCAAATGAATCCTTGGAAGGTAACCTGTATTTTTGTCTCATATTAAACCTGATTTTTGGTACACTGTTGTTTTTGTCACTGATGGAGTTCCTTGAGTATGAGTAGTTATCATGTGTCCTGGCTCTGTTGAAGTGAGTCGCGAATACCATACTTTAAACTTGAATGCGTCCAGGTGAGAATAGACATGTTATGTTCCTTTCCGTTTATTCCAAATTTCGATTGAGACCGAGCATGTTTCGAAAATTCTGTGATTATCTCGGCATAGTCTTAGGGAAACATCAATTGCTCAATGCCATGGAGTCTATTGTTGACTGCGATATAATAGAATTTCCTTGATTTTGACCTTGGGTCGAAAAGCCTTACTGTATATAAGCAGAGACTAGCATGGGCTGTAGTTTGTTGTATTCCTTTAACTTAAATGGAACTATGGTGCTTTTGATGACCGTGATTTATATATATATATATATATATATATATATATATATATATATATATATATATATATATATATATATATATATCTAGTCTCAAGTCTCAAGCTTGGTGAACAAAGGAACTGTCGACTTCCCTCGGCAGCAGACGATGGCGTTGAATTTCTTCTTGTGGTCGCCTATGTGGAAAGTCCTGTAAACTATTGATTGACATTCATCTGCTTGATTTAAGAGCTACTGCAATGATAATATGTTACAAGAGTTTTGTTATAATTGATTTTAACAAAACTATAATCCTTTTTGTGGCTCGATAGCTTTATTTGTAAGTTTATAAGAGACGGAACAGTCATGAGCTTGTGTGAAGAGAGATATGGATGACTTGTTTCTTTCTCTTCTATTATGAAAATATATGTCGATATTTATCTAACAGTTGGAACTGTTTTTAACATAAGGTTGGAATCAGGATTGATATGATATTCCTCTTTTTCAGTTGAATTTAATGACTTGTCTGATGTTCGTTCATCTTGGGATTTACAATGAATAATTGCTTGGGATACTTTTGTTCTTCTTGATCCCTAATATTTTGATGAAATATTTGAGAAGCATATAGGACTATTCTGTAACAAAAATTTGTATTACAAGTTATAGACATGTTGTATTACTAAAGTATAGTCTGAATTATGTTTACTTGTTTGGTGAATTGATCTCATTTAAACAGGGTGTTTAATGAAAACAGTTGGTGGATTGCAATTGTTTTAAGAGTTAGTGCTTATCATGCTCAGTTCATCGAACTGACCCATGTTGACAATTTTGCAGATGGTCGCCGTAAGTGGTAAAAGCATGCAAATCTGACAGGATGTTCAGATTGTTTAACTTGGTTATGATGAATTCAGTTCGATTTTCTTTTAATGTACTATAAGAGGAAAGATGTTCCTTTTTACTGAGTAATGTATGGAGTATGCTGAATGCATAAAATGTATTTGTATAGTTCTGAAAGGAATGGAAATAAGTATTTGTTACTTATGTGTTGTATTCTTATTTTGATAGTTGACCTTCTTCGGTTTATATACCGAAGGGGCATTGTTATCATTGTATAATTTGGAGACTTTTGTGATTGTCAATGAAAGCTTACAAGAAAATGTGATTGAATTCTTATGAGTGTTTAGTAGTTCTAATTTGTTCTATCGAAAGCAAAATTGAAATTTAAATCATTGTCTTCCTAAAGATAGGATTAAAATAAACCTAAGCGAAACGCTAATCAAGTTGAAATAAATTACTAATCCCTAGTCTTGATTAAGACAGACAACATTTAATTGGATTCTTAATCATTTATATCTTGATACTAATAGGTATGATATAAATTCAGTTAGGAGAACTGATATAAACCTAATGGGGTTCAGATGGCAATCTCATATGAAGTTTATGAGTTATTGTCCAATTCCGTTGTTTTAGAATCATGTATATTCTAAGAACTCCTTGATGAGACCTTGGCCTTAATATCCCCACCGTGTAATGGGTTTTATTGAGGAAGGTCATCCTAAGATGAGGAATCCAGGGATCGGGAAAGGCTAACCTTAGGGGAACGTCTTTAATGTAATTTTAACTCAACGTGCGTAACGCATAATAATAAGTAGATCTTTTCGAGGCGGATTTAAAGGTTGACGGCACAAGTCAACTGCAGGGTTGTACCTCCGAGAAGATTAGGATCTTCTCGAAGATTACAACAATGCAGGTGACTTATGACGACACCCTTTGCATTGATCGCTAAGATTTACACTTTGATCTCGAACGAGTTACTCAGGGACCGATTAGGAATGTGGTTACGTTATAAGGCTGCCTAGGAGATTCGGGGTATCTTGACACACTGGTTTAACTAGGGTTGAACCAAGATGTCATCGTATCCCTAATCCTCGTGGGCATCCATATAACGTTATCACCTTGTTAACTGCTTCCGAGTGAATAAGTTGGGATAGGAGGACCGATTTGTGAGTCGGTATAAGACATTCTACATAACATAAGAATGGGGTGAAGGGCGTATTCCGATTGGCAGTATGCCGTTAAGGAATACGAGACATAAACAGTATGTTTCAAATCTTTGGCCAAAGTATCGCAAGTTGCTGATTGCGTTGTCCTAATTCACCTAGTCTAAGGGATGAGATGCCGATGAATAATGGTAACAATTATTCAGTTAGGTTCCTTGGACAAAGCATTCTGAATCCCAGAATAGGGAAGAGAACCGCAAGAGTGAAGTGTTAAATAAAAACGCCAACTCTTATTACTCATGAATAGATCGGTAGATTACCGAGTCATGGAATGAATAGATCGGAGGTACTCCGAGTCATTACAGCTGCATATGGTTGTCTGTTATAAGAATGATTATTTGATTTGTGAGTTCTAGATTATGTATTTAGAACCAGGATGCAATTATCAAAAAAAAAAAAAAAAAAATTACTTGTTCTAAGGTATAAATTGAGGATGTTACATGGTATTTACATAGGTAAGAGCTTCACTTGAGTCTATAAGCAATTTTAATCTTGTGGTTCCCTAGAAAGTTGTATTGGAAGGATTAAACAAGTATAAACAATTATAGAAATTTCCCCTACAAATGTTTTCTGGACTTACACCTTTCAAAATGAAGATCCAATTAGTTGGTGTCCACACCACTTCCCACCTCTCATCTAATCTAGATAAGATCACGGACACCAATCTGGTCAATGCAAACTTGATAAAATTAAAAAAGGTTGTATTTTATCAACAAATATGAAACTATGAAAAATATTGACTGGAATGGGATTTCCCTAGCAGTTTTATTTTCTCCTTCTGCTTAGTATCTAGAGATAGTGTTGGTTTTTGCACAACATTATAACCCGGCAAAATGACTATTAAGGCTAGAGATGAAAGCAATGCCTTGGTTTTATCTCTAACGATAAACCCTTCAAGGAACTATTAGGTCTTCCTGATGAAAATCATGTGGTGGATATTTCAATTGAAAGTGTAGAGGAGTACTGGAATGCAAAAATTACTAAGTTATCCAAGATGTTAAACAACAATTGGCTTAACAACCCAAGGATTGTTGCATTACATTTAGATTCCCAAAAAATAGGCAAAGATTTTTTTGGAGGAAATTAGGGATATTATCACCATGTTAAATAGGGTTATGGGGAAGGAATATACCTATTATTACAATGATTGGATGTTCAAGTTCATCCAAATTATACTCATTGGAAAGATGCACATTCATTGGGGATATTTCATAAGTGATCAGAATCGTGATGATATGCTTAAATTGGTAATTCAAATTGAAGAAGGATCCATGACCAACATATAATTCTACATGACTTCCTACCTAGTGTAAAACATTACTAGGCATAGGACATTTCCTAGGTTGGAAAAAGTAAGATACTTTAGTAACTTTAGAGTTTACGATGTGTACCCCAAATTAAACCTGACTAATTACATCAACTGTTTTAGGGTGGTACAAGACATGTTCTTTTCTCCTGTCATATTCCTTTTCTAGCATGATTTGGAGAACAACATAATATATACATAGGAAAAGAAGGTAAACAATGGATTTGGATGCAACTTCATCCAATTCCAAACCTTCACATATATCAAAGTTAGTGGCTTCCATGATGCTCCCTACATGTTTCCAAGATACCTGGATGATATGTGTGCACTTTTACGTGTCAAGGCAGCTAGTGGCAATGCATGAGTTAATTGTAGGAAAGCACACAAAAAACATCAAGTTCCTAATAAAATTTAGAAGGTACACTTGCCTCACTTTGGTAATAGAAAGAATCTTGGAAGCTGAAAGGGCGAGTGGCTTTGTAAAAAATATCCCCAGTGCCCAACTATGATAATAGATGGATTCTCCAAGGAACCCTAGGCAATTCATATGAGCATGAGCCTCATTATGAGGATTATTGGATGGATTACAAGGATGAGGAGGAGGTCATGATAAGGAATTACTCTAGGATTACCCTCACCCAAATAGTGGATTATAAACTTGTTTTTCCTCAAGGGTTATATGATGATATGAACATGATGAGAAAAAATTATGTTGATACAAACATAAATTTCACCCCATCCCAATTGTAGATTGGGAAAGGAAATAAAATACTTCCCTCATGATAAAATGGATACATCATCAAAAGAACATTAGTATGGTTGAGCAGCAAGGGGATTGACTTGACCACGAAAAAATGTAGTCTTAAGGGAGTATAGGGAAAGTGGTGTCATTAAGGATTTGTTTCTACCGTACATGAAGGAAGTTTTAGGTTTGGATCCTTTGAAAGGAAATTCCCCATAAATTTCAACCAAAGGACAAACTTTAAGGGCTATTGAAGAGTTACATGTAACAACAAGAAAAACATATACTCCAAAGGTCAAAGTTGACACATATGGAAGAGAAAATATTGGAGAAAACCATGAAATATGCCCCAGAATTGTAGCTACACCTATCCAATAATTCCCTCATCATACCTTGAGGAAAAAGACACATGTGGCCAAAGATACTACTCAAATTAAAGTTATAGTTACCTCGTTAAAGGGATCCTCTAGCAAAAGAAAGAGAATGAGAGGAAACATTGCTTCAGGTTTTCCAAAGGTAGATCCAACATTGGAGACTTTCCAAGATGAAGAGGAAGAGGAAGAACCTATGAGATTGCACTTTTTGAGGAATAAGAGGAAAAAGGTAACAATACCTACAAGAGAAACAACCATAAGTGCAAAAATTCAAGGGACAACTCCATTTGTCTAAACATCTTTTGTTGCATCTCGATCCCAAAGGTAGTACTCACTACCCCACCTCTTATGCAACATGAGTCACTTTTTAGTTTTCCCACATAAGAGGTTCATGTTAATGTGTTCACCCAAGGAATTCATGAACATTAAGCTCAAGGAGAGGATAAAACAATAGTATTAGATCCATCCATGGAGAAAACCTTCACTGAATTACTACATGGTTTAAACCAGGATGTTGGGGCTTACCTCCCCCATGAAACCATACAATATGTGTCAATTGAGAAGGGGGAGACCAAACACACCAAGAAGCACCTACCACAAAGAAAGTAGAAGGTGGTGAGGTGAAAGAAAGTGTTGAAGAAAAGGTTGATGCAGAAGAAGTTGGGAAAGCTCAAGCTAGAGAAGTTTCACATGTTGAGATTGAACAATCAAGTATTGTGGAACTCGCTCATCCAAGTTTGGAGAGAATTAAGAAGGAAGTTGTAAAACATTATACCTAACAATAGGAGCAACTAAAAGCTGAGCTAACAAAGGAACCTTCTCCATCTAGAGAAGAAGATGTTAAGGAGACAAAAAGATTTATACAAATCTTGACCATCTTCAAATATGAAAAAGTAAGAGGTGAAGGAATTGGGGACATAAGAGGTAAGAGGAAAAGAGCATATTATTGATTCTACTAATTAACACGAGGCAAAATTGAATGGTCTAGTCTTACTCTCATTACAAACCAAGCAAAAATAATGATACCTAGTGTTCCCCAACTAAAAGAATAAGAAGAGGGTAACAATCAAACGAGGGTTGGTTGTGCGACAGCCCTCCAAGGAAGAAGAAGAAGGAAAAAGTGCATGTGGAGGAAGTTTACCTTGAAAGCATCATTTCCTTAAGGCCATCAAAAACACCAAATAAATCCATAATTCAGTCAAGAATAGTGGCGGGACCTCAAAGAAAAAGGTTTTGGAAGTTTTCACGCCATAATCTGATTCCTTAAGAGATGAAGCCTCCCCTTCATATTATCAACTTACCAATATCCCACTTGGAAATCCAACCACCGAGGGCCTAAAACATGAAGTTACTGTGGATGTGGGTGGACTATTTCAGAAAATAGATAAGGATAAGGAAACCAAGAAATAACTGAAAGAGAAGGTTGATATCTTGTCAACCTATGTACAAAAGTGGGTGAAAACTTGATTTAATGTAGATTGAATTAAATCTAATTTTAGATTAACAAATGATATTCAAGCAATAAAATACAAGTAATGTGCAAGCAAAATAAGCATTCAACAATGAAAAATCCTAAGCACAAAGAGAGGGATGATCAATTAGCTAATTTTGTGTCATCCGGAAGTGATTGTGGTTGTCTCATCAGTATCTAGTTGGAACAATGTCAAAATGGATAACAAAGGGTTTTAAAACTCGAACTATGATAGAAGCTCCCACTAGAGAACAGAGTGCCCCGGCACTAGTGACTATTTTGGGCACTAGTGATTGCTTGAATATTCGTGGATCCGATATTTTTTGGGTCGGAAGGGATTTGCATCTATTCATTCTTTGTCACTTTGATTTCTCTTTTAGGTTTTACTTGCACATGTAACCTATAAAATAAAGCTTTTCTATCTCATGATAAGTTTTTTTGGAAATTTGTAAATATTTAGGGGTTTTGAAAGGACTCGTATCCTTATATAAAGATCCCAAAATGCTAGATACATCCATGAAGTAGTATAGAGAAGAATATCGTAGGCAAAAGGAACAAAACCGGTCAAAGAAATAAAAAAGGAGTCCCAAACAAGGGCAAAAAGGGCTACGGATGACATCAAGTAATAATGGTCGACTATAGCAGTAGGGAAAGAGAAGAAGCAACCCCAAAATGAACTATAAAGGAAGAAGAAGAAAGAATAATAGGAAAAGGGAGAGATGCAGCCCAAAAAAGCTACAATGCCAAAAAAGAAGAGAAGTAGAGAAAGAGGGAGAAATAGGACGGAAAAGAAGAGGATCGATGCTCTCCTTCTTTCCTTGTCCGAACGCACTATCTATCACTTATCTTGTGAAATCATCTATGAAATAAGAGGATTATATTCAGAAAGGTCCATGAGAGTGGATATATGTATTTCCTTGCCACGAGGATGGGCATCCTCCTTATCCATGTCAGAGTGATCGGATTCATGAGGTCGTTTTATTACTAAGGAAGGCCTTTCCAAGGAATGAGGATTAACTAATGGCTGCCCCACTTCCTTGATAGGTGCAGTATTTGAATATGATGTAGTCAAGGAGGTGGAAATGTAGCTTTTTGATCTTCGATTCGCATATTAGCTTCATCATCTTCTAGATCTGGTGGGCTCCAATGTTTGGGCATATATCTTTTTCCTAGGAGCTTAGGTTTTCTTCTGAGGGCAAGCCACATGGAGATGACCCGAAATCCTATAATTCCAACATCCAAAGCCATATTTTCATAGTCAAGAACCTGAGAATGGATTATATCTCCCATATTAAGGGTCATTCTATCTAGAAGTCCCTTGCTAAGATCCATGTCAACACAAATTATGATAGAGGTATGCAGACCATTCGAATTCTCTTGTTGTCTTCTTTTATAAACCACCCTAGAAGATTTCCTATCTCCTCTGCTGTGAAGAAGAAATGAAGGGGAACATTAGGAAATCTTACCCAAAAAGGCACACGAGAGATGGAGAAGGTGTTCGATCAAACTAAGGAAACCATGGGGTAGTGAAAAGACCTATTGATCCCCAAAACCAAGGACCCTCTTCATTAACCCATTGATAATCTTCTCGTATCATTGAATTAGACAATGAAGAATCCTCGAGCACAAACGAAGTAATGGCTATTTTTCTTCCACAAAGAATGAATCCACCGAATCAAGCACATTAGATGATGACCAAACACCATTGAATATACACATAATGGCCTTGGATTTCAAATTTTGTAAAAATCCAAATAATCCTCATCTTTGATCTCCAAGGTAGGGATTCAACACTTGCTCCATGATGTAGGCGAGGGGAGGAGGAACTCGCATTTGATTTCAAAGTAGCAAAGCATTTTTAAAGAGTGCCTCTTTAAAGGGTGCGAGGCCACATTCCTTAGCTCCACCCTAAAGTACATGTCATAAAACTGCCGTATCCCATACTATCCCATAGAAGATGAGAAGGGAGTCATCTAAGTAAGTAGCTTACTGAAGAAAAACAAGGCCAAAGGGACCTTCCCTCGCTGCCAATTTTGAGAAAGTATAAAGTTCATATCTATCCCCGACCTAGCCAATGGAGTTGAATGCACATGGTATTTCCATTTAGTGCAAAAAATAATTGGAGAATATGTGTATTAACTTTGAGCAGATTTCCCATGCTCAATGGCCGCTATAAAGTAGTAAGGAAGTTTGGTGAGGAATCACCTTGAACGGTTTGTTTGGTCGAGGCATCACCCTACTACTATCAAAACGGATTTGAGGGGCTACCACAGGATCGACTCATTTTGTAGGATCCCACCAATGCCTCTCTGTCCCCAATGCCCATCGTATTTTGTGAGCCATCCACCATGCCCAAATTTTGACTCCCTCACCAACGATGCCAAGCCCAAAGCCATTTCCTCCATGAGGAGGGGGAAGAATATTAGGTTCATGCTAACTCATCTAGGGTTCACTACAGATCTCTACATCAATTCTGTTCAAAACATAAATACTATATGTGGCTATCTGCACAAGTTCACAAACACATTACATCTAAATAAAATATGCAATATGTGAAGTCGGATTAACCCTGATACCACCGATGAGTGAACTTATTACCGAGCACTACACTACATCTTAGAATCCATGTAGTTCTTTGTGCTTGTGTGTGAAATAGTGTCCTTATGTTTTCCCTCGCGCTAATGATGCCAACATAGTGAGCTATAGCTAACTTAGATGTAGATGTGTGGTATGGAATTCATCACTTCCCCTCCTATGCAGTGTATGTATCCCAAAATGTATTCCCTTTAAATAGTAGTAGTAATATGTAGATGTGATATCCCCTCTTGATTTTCCACCCAGAATAATGGTTAATATGTTGTATATATATATGAGTCACTTTCTTGAATTTCGACACTAATGATACCAAAGGTTGACTAAGAATGTGGGATAAGGATAAGAAAATAAACAAGTCTGACCACAAATGTCAAAATGTGTAAAAAAAAACAAAGACAAAAAGAGTGCCTATAAGGGGTAAGGGCACGTGGGCATTAGTGTCCAAATTGGGTGCTAAAGTCCCGAGACCAATAACGAAAGAAGTGAGAAGACAGACAGAAAAGGATCCCTATGACTTGACCAGAAGTGCATAGAGAAATGAGAGATGTAGAAAAGAGTCACAATATAAATAAATCAAAGAACATATATGGACAAGGGATAGTGTCACCAGTGAGTAATTTTCTTACTTAAGATCCATGCATATAACAAACTATCGATGGCATAATAAAGTGATGATATGTGCATATTTTTTTGTCTACAAAACTTCCTTGGGAAATGAAGAGACAACTACATCCCTCACTCCTGAAATAATAAAAATGTTGATGACTTGAGGTGTAGGGGAGAAGCAACTAAAAAGTGGGAGGAAGAACTTGTGAGAAAGGGCAACAAGGTGATCAAGGATATTATAGACTTCTACAACCGTAATGAAATTACTTGTATAATTTAGATTATGATCAGCAATAGAACACCAAATAACACAATATTTCATAATAATGATCTCAATATGCAATTAGAATAGCTTTGCCACTTCGAGGGGGCAACCAACAAACCATAAAATAGAATCAAATTCTCCAATGATGATTCATCTACTACCTACAATCCCCTATATATACTATTCCTATGTTATGGCCATCACCAAGGTTGACCTACTAAGTACGAGAAAGTATAAATGATATAATAAAATGATATGGTAAGCCACAAGTTGGCTACTTATATCCTAATACAAGAAATAGGCTAAGGTCGTAGCATTCACTTCCCCTTCAAACCAACATTTTCCTCAACGTTGAATAATCCTGGATGTTGCTGTAGAAAACCTTCATCCTCCCAGGCTGCATCTTCTATGCTTATATTCTTCCACTTGATCAAATATTCCTTAATGTCTTTGGTTCTCAGCCTCTTAGTACATGTTTGCAAAATCTTCTCTGGCTCCAAAATGATTCTTCCTTCCTCATCAAGTTCTGGTAAATATATCTGGGCTTTAAATTTCTGTCCAATAACCTTCTTCAGGAAGGAAACATGGAATACTAGGTGTATGCGTGAAGATGGAGGCAACTCTAGTTTATAAGCAACATTGCCAATTTTCTGTAGAACCTGATAAGGGCCATAATATTTAGGAGTAAGTTTGTTGTCCTTTTTATGTTTCATTAGGGACATCTGATTGTAAGGCTGGAGACGTACAAAACCCAGTCACCAATTTCAAAATGTCTTTCACTACAGTGTTGATCTACTTGTTGTTTCATCATGTTTTGTGCCAATGCTAAATTCTCCTTCAAACTAGCCAAAACTTGTTGTTGATGTTGAATGTGTTCCTCAACATCTCTAACCTTAGTTTTCACCCTCAAGGAAGAAGTGATAGAAGGTGGATGGTAACCATATAATGCTAAAAATGGGGTCATTTGAGAAGAGGTATGAAAAGATGTGTTATACCACCATTCTGCAAGTGGTAGCCATTTAATCCACCTTTCCTACTTATCTGATACAAAACAACGTAGATACCCCTCTAAGAATTTGTTGACCACTTTTGTTTGCCCATCAGTTTGAGGATGATAAGATGAACTGTGAGCTAGCTAAGTACCCAAACATGAAAATAATTCCATCCAAAAATTACTTGTGAAAATAGGATCACGTTCACTTACAATTATCTTTGGGGTTCCATGTAGCCGTTGAACTGTCTCCAAAAAAATAGTTGCACTGATCAGATCGGCTACAAATGGATGTGATAAGGCAAAAAATGGGCATATTTTGTGAGCCTATCCACAATCACCAAAATAAAATTCTTACCCTATGAACAAGGTAATAAGGTGATGAAATCCATGGAGACTTCCTCTCATCTCTAGCTAAGAATTGTAAGGGTTATGAAATACACACGGTGTCTTAATTGTTTCCCCTTTGTTCACGTGGCACACTAAAAACTATGATACAAATTTTTTTACATCCCCTTGAGTCCTTCCCAAAAGAATTCTCTTTTTATTCTATGATATGTCTTCAAAACCCAGTGTCCTCCAACAGGTGAGGCATGTAGCTCTACAAGATTCTCATGCTTCAAATCATAATCTTTACTCAAGTATAACTTGTCCTTGTACCATAGCGCATTACCTTTCCACTCAAAATTGTTATATGTTATAGATCCTTGCTTTATATTCTATATTAGGGATTGTGTATCCATGTCTTGATCCCATTCTAATCTAGCTTCATCCACCCAATCGATCATCAACATGGACATTGCACATAGTAAGGCATCTGTGGATGTATCCCTTCTCCGAACAATGCATCAACTACTACATTTTATTTACCCTTTTTATATGATTTCAAAATCATAACCCAACATTTTGTTACCCACTTTTTTGTTCCTCGATGATAACCTTTGCTCCAAAAAAATATTTGAGACTATCATGATCAGTTTTACCTTGAATTGTCTACCCATGAGATAGGGCCTCCATTACATGACCGCATGAAGAATAACCATCATTTCTTTCTCATGACAGGGTTTCAAAAGATCTTTTCCTTTGAATTGGTGACTCTCAAATGTAATTGGTCTTCCTTCCCGCATTAGAACTGCTCCCAATTCGATCCTAAAGCATCACATTCAACAATGAAGGTTTTTGAGAAGTTGGTAGAAGCCAAAACGGGGTGCTTACACATGGCTTCCTTTAACTACTCAAAGGATTTAGTGGCTGCATCTATCCAATAGAAGGCATCCTTATTTAAAAATGCAGTGAGTGGGGTTTCTATTCTACCATATCCCATACACAAATCTTCTCGTAGTACCATGTTAGTCCTAGGAAGCCACAAATATTTTTAGAGTTCGGATCTTGGCCATTCCACCATAGCTTTGATCTTCTGAGGATCAAATTTAACACCTTCATGGGATACAATGTGACCCAAGTACTCTACCTCTTGTACACCAAAAGAACATTTGGATGGCTTTGCATAGAGATTATGTGTCTCCAAAACTTCCAACACTTTATTTACATGTTGTAAGTGTTCTTCCCATGTCTTATTGTAAATCAATATGTCATCAAAGAAAACTAATACAAATTTCCTTTAAAATGGCCTAAAAATAGTGTTCATCAAGCTTTAAAAGGTTGAGGGAGCATTTGTAAGACCAATAGGCATTACCAAAAACTCATAATCGCTCTCATGAGTCCCGAAAGTCGCTTTTATGAACATCTTCCTCTCTTATTCTAATTTGATGGTACCTAAACGAAGATCTAATTTTGTGAAATAAATAGCACCATGCAATTCATGAAGTAAATCATCAATTACTGGAATAGGAAACTTATCTTTGATGGTTTACTTGTTGAGTTCTTGGTAATCTGGACACATCCTCCATGTTTCATCCTTCTTATGTACCATGACCACTGGCGAAGAATATGCACTCTAGCTATGCCTGATGATACCTACCTTCAACATTTCCTGTACCATTTTCTCGATCTCACTTTTCTAGGAATATGGGTATCTGTATGGTCTAATGTTAGGTGTTTGGCTCCTAGGAATCAACTAGATGACATGAGCATGATCTCTAAATGGTGGTAGTCCTTTGGAATTTCATCAAAAACAAACGAGTGAGCATCAACAATCTTTAGAAGATCGGGTTGCATTGAAGACTTTTTACTTTGTACTTCTATGGAAAATAAATTTTCTATGAATCCATCTACTCCTTTTCTAAGAACCTTCTGCATCTGATGAGAGCTAATAATCTATGGAGACTTAGCTACCATCCCATTTAATTTTATTTTCCTTCCATCTGAATGAAATTGTATGAACAATTCTTGGAAATTCATCTCTATAGTACCTAAGGTCAGTGAGCCATTGGACACCAAAAAAATATTTGCCCCTCCCATAGAAATAACAAACATAGGTGAGTCTAACAGGTAGTATCCCATGGAAAGCTTGATACTATGGCACTTTCATATGCACTTGACTATCCCACCATCTGCAATCATAACTTGCATTTCTGGAGCTGGGTAAATAAAACAATTGAGGCGGGCAACTAACTTACTATTTATGAAGTTATGAGTGTTCCCGAGTCAATCAACACTGTCACCTTCTATTTTTTGAGGTATCCAATAACCTTGAGTGTTTGAGGAGTACTAATACCTGACAATGCATGGCAAGAAATTGTAGGTTGGTGATCCTCTACTTCATCTTCTACTGGTTCCTCAGCCTCTCCTATAATTTCAGCTTCCTCATTATCCTCATTACCTCTGTCAATATAAAACAAATTCTTTTCAGCACATTTGTGTCCAAGTCCATATTTTTTGTTACAGTTAAAACATAATCCTTTTGCTCTCTTTTCTTTCATTTGCTAAGGAGTTAGTATAATTGGCCTAGCGAATGAAGGGGAAGAGATACTACTACGTCTCTCGTGTTAATGAAAGGTAGCCTCCTACTATAAAGAAATTTTTCCTCTGCTCAACATGACTTGATAATAGAATCAGAAAGGTTGAGTGGATTAAACATACATACCTCATGTTCGATGTGGTCCTTAAGACCCCCAAGAAATAGGTCATTCAGATTCTCTTTTGGAATATTCTCCACCCTTAAGGATAGGTTCTAGAATTGATGCACATAATCTTTGATTGATCTTGTTTTCCGTAACTTTTATAATTGACTTAAGTAGTTATCTGGAACACTAGAACTATAGTGCAATTACAACTCCTCGATAAAAAGTGTCTAAGTGACACTGAGACCATTCTTCTGCCTCTAAGCACATAACCATTGATACCAAATGAATTGGTTTGGTTCAAGATACAGTGTGTCAATGTCACCTTTTGTCCTAATGGTGTTTTATATAACTCAAAGAAGTTCTCCATTCGATTTATCCAATTTAGGGTATCCTTACCATCAAATTTGTGCATATCCACTTTCGGCATCATGTTCCATGGTTGCGAATAAGTTGGATTTTGATGGGGCTGGAAAAGTGATCCAACATGGTTATTTTTCCATATTTTGAACTGATATGGGAATATTTGGGTCATATTGTTTACCCTTTACATGTTCCATGATCTCATGTAATCTGCTGATTGATTTTGTCTATCTCCTTTAGAGGCAATCTCTCGATTGTACATTTCGTAGCTCATACTCAAGTTGGCTCACCTTATGATCAATTGAGGTAAACCCTAGTGTTAAAGAATATATATTTAACCCTTCGACTCCATCTCTTCATCACTACCCCATCTTTGTTTGGGGTTTTACCCGGAGTAACTAGATTCTTTTTTGCTCTTGTGGAAGGGCCCGCCATGATGTCAAACCTTAGGGTTTAGGGTTTTGATACAAATTTGGCCGAACATGAAAAAGCATAGAGAATATACTAATACTATTTTTTGAGAGCTTTCCGAAAATGTAAAATTCTTGAGAAAATTCCACAATTTCCCCCTAGGGAGCGATTTTATGAAAAACCATAAATTTGTAATAACTTTTGTAAAATAAATTAAAAAATCTAAAATTTTCAGGGAACCTTACTTGAAATGTTTCACAACTTTGGTAAAATTACACCAGTTCACTCTAGTTCGCAATATATGGCAAAAACAAAAAATTAGGTTTTTGCCCTAATTTTGGCCCAAATCGCAGCTCTGATACCACTTGTAATGAAATTACTTGTATAATTTAGATTATGAGCAACAATAAAACACAAAATAACACAATATTTTAGAATAATGATCTCAATATGCAATTAGAATAGCTTCACCACTTTGAGGAGGCAACCTCCAAACCATAAAATAGACTCAGATGCTCCAATGATGATCCATCTACTACCTACAATCCCCTATATATACTATTCATATGCTATGGCCATCACCAAGGCTGACCTACTAAGCATGAGAAAGTATAAATAATATAATAAAATGATATGATAAGCCACAAGTCGGCTACTCATATCCTAATACAAGCAATAGGTTAAGGGTGTAGCAACAACCAAGTGTTAGAGCAAATAGATTAAAGTAAGACATTAATTAATAATTATTAGACAATTGAGTATTGGGATGGACTATTGCCTAAGCTTGAGGCTATCATAGTTTTAAATGATGAAGTGGTGGAGAAGGAAGGGATAATTCCCTCATATTGTAGAGGCAAACAACATGAATATAGGGAAGTTATCAATTTAAGAATAGAAACCTTTGGGAATTGTATAAGAAAACTCCAAGACACAAGGGAGAAAGTAGGGGAGTATGTTGATGACATAGACTCCAAACTTGAAAGAATGTTTCCCTTAAAGGACACATATACCCTAGGATATGTAGATGCAAACAAACGATGGAATTTTTAGCAAGATTTTATAGGGGATGTAGAGCCTAAAAATATTTTGACTATCCTCATATCCAGAAAATCCTTCATTTGGAGAGATATATTAATAAACCAGCCAAGATGATCAAAAAGAAAAAAATTATTTCCACTGAATTTGAAAGTTTTCTATCCAAAATGGAAATAATCTTCCTCTATCATACAAGGCCAGATGAAGACCCCATTGTGGGGATGTTTGAATGTTTTGATGTGTATAGGGATAAGTTGGGAAAGAAAACAAAGAGCCATCAAATATATCTCGACCCCTCTTAAGCATTTCTTTTTTCTTTGTCCCCTTCCCCATTCTTTATTCCTTTTTATTCATTATTCTTTTATAAAAGAGGAATCAAATGATTTGATTGCAATGAGTAAAAAAATATTCCTTGGAGCATATGCATGATGGTGAAAGTGCAGAAGAAGAAAACAAAGTTTTTGCAAAAGAAAGGAATATTCTCCACTCCTCCATAGGTTTCATCATGGTTCAAAACCATTCCATCTTGGCAGATCAAAATGGAATATTTTTCAGTTAGGACAAATCTTCCATCCATTTTGCAGATCAAGGATCACATCCCCCACGCTTACTTTCTTTTAGTGCTTCATTTGGGGGTATCTAGGTATATGGGAAATTTTTTGTATAAAATGAAGACATGTCTTCATTTTAAGAGGTTCTAATTTTTTGGGTTTTGCTAGGATGATTACACATTGTATAGTCACTAACAAGCATTGAGAAAATTTTCATATGTCTCCCTTTTCAAATTGAAGCATACATAACCATTTTTCATATTTTAGTCAGATATTTTGGATTGTAAATAAGAACACAATGAATGGATAGCTTTTGATGTAATCTTGTATCTATTTAATTAATGAAATTTGAAGAATTTCTCTCTGGTTTTTGTGTAAGATTACATCTTTTGAATAATGTTGTGTTGTAGTGTTACTTTGCAATATTTGTTTAGTTATTAAATTTATTTTTGCAATATTACTTGGAGGTGACTGCTTACAACCCTTGAGTGTATTTTGGGTGTTATGGATTTGATGCAATGGGTATTTTATTGAAACTTTGTGCATAAGTGTTTGTATTTTATTGATTCATTCCTTTCCCAAGATGATTGTTTCTAGAACGATTCACCAAACATGAGCAAAATAATGACATGAATTTGTTATCAATGAATGTAAATCCCCCTTTGAAATTTATGGTGTCTTGGTATTTGTTCTTTTGCATTATGGAAACAACAGATCGAATGGCGAGCATTGACGCTTCTCTCCATTATATTCGCCTCCCCATTAAACTAAGTACCATCCTATCCTACCCCTACAAATCACATTATCCTTGCTCATTTTACATGTGTTTACCTGCAAATCACACATATCCCACATATTTCAAGTGTATTTTCCATGATCTGTAGAGTTTAGCATCTCAACATCATCATACCCCATGTTGTTAACAATTTATGCCCCAAGTTTTTATCATGTTTCATCTGTCTTGAGTCATTTGTGTCTAATGTATTGAGTATTTGCAATGCTTGTGTGACCATTCTTTTGAATGAGCATTGCATTTTTTGGTTGCATTTGATCTCAGATTGAGGTTCCAACAAGTTTGAGGGTTTGAAATATAATATCTCCCTCTCTCTTTCAAGCCACCCTCAAGTCCTCTCACCTGGTTTAGGAATAACCATAAAGTAGTAGGATAATAACCACATCCTTAGTCCTAGGGTGCCTCCCTGTTATTCCCGAATGCTTGATCAAGTGATAAATACCGATATATCCCTATCTATAAATGAAAAGCAAAAAGATCCACCTCTCCTCCTTTCCCTTCAGTTCATGCCATCTATATTCAAGCCTTTTTGGGGTGTTAGATTGGGAACCAAAAAGTTGGTTCCATGTGATGTAATATATTAGCTATATTACATCATGTTAAATGTGAAGAGGGAAGGGTTTAGTTTTACTCTTTGTATGTGTTAGGACATGGAATAACGTTAAGTTTCATGATATCATGGATCTCATTTTTATAGCATGTGGAACACCTATTTGGGGTGGTTTGCTATGTTGTACCTATCCCTATGACATGAAATAAGATGTGTCAATGTTCTTGGCAGCTTGGGGACCTCTTTCTTGCATACTAGTGGAGATGGTGGATATAGAGGTTAATGATTGAGATGATGACATAATCATTCTTGATACCAATGATGTTGGATGTATAGATGTATATACTCCATATTGAACATAAATTTGATAGAATCCACTATTTCCTATTGTTTTGAGTGTAAAGCATCCTAGCCTTGAGGAAGATATGGGTATGGGGATATATGTCCCTAATTTTATTGTACCTCCTCAATATAATCTTCGTGAGTGTATTAGATATATACATTTATATTATTTTGACACTATAGATTTTTAATATGGATATGAATTTTTATTGTATATGTACATCTCACAATGGTGCATTTTTAGGTATCAAAATTAAGGATTCATTATAGAGGCTCATTCATCATTTCCTATACATGGAGTATGGATATATGAAGAGATCTACTAAGGACCTAGTGAATTTCCCCCTTTTTTAATGTAATAACGCATCACCGCAACAACCTCCACTTATGAGGTGATTCAATATGATGAGGTTGAGTGAGAGCTTGTTAGAATATTACTACAACCGGAATATATAGACATAAATTTTCCCCAACCAACATATGATGGACCTAGGGTGGTCATATATATATATATATATATATATATATATATCCAAGAATATAATTATTAATTTTAGGCCCAAATTTCAATATACCAAGACTAGGAAAGGTGTGTCCATGAGAGATCATTCTCATATGTTGATTAAGATAGGTCCAAGTAATCCCGATAGATGGGGATATTGATATGAGGATTTGGGAGTGTAATGAAATTACTTATATGTATTAAACAATAGATCGAATAACTAAATATGGAAAAATAACAATAAAATTAATTCACAATTATAACAATAGAATATAATAGATTAGCAATATTTTATAGATAGTAGAGCATAATAAATGAGCTAGCCACTTCAAGCTAGAAAACTCCACAACCTTACAATAAGAAAAATTTCAAGCTATGAGGATCAAGTACTATCCATTACCACATAAATATACTTTGTATATAGAGTATGGTTTCTCCATAGGTTGACCCTACTAACAATACATAAACATTAAGAAACGTGATATGAAAAGGTAAGAGATTACATTAGCCACAAGTTAGACATACATATCCCAATATACATTATAGGTTAAGGGAATATAAATCCCCTCCCCTTGAAAATAAAACTATCGTCAATGTTGACTAGCTTTGGGTAGTTCTATAGGAATGCTCCATTCTCCAATGTTACATATTTGATGGACAAATTTTTCAGCTTATTAAGATACTCCTTAATCACACTAGCATGTATCTTCTTAGTGTGTGCATTTGAAATATCTCCCAGCGCTTCAATTTCACATGCTTTATTCCATGGTTCTTATTCAACATGCGGGTCTATAATATTATGGATTTTTTTACATTAGAAATTTTCAACTTCTTGAAACCTCAATTATGTCATGTTATACTAATGTTATATGAGATATAGTGATTTAAGTACACTACAAGATGTAAGGGGAGATATATGAGATTATTTTATTAGTTAACTTCTAACATTATTTATCCAATATCAGAACAATGCATTAATACTTGTAATTGATGTATGAAATAAGATATGAACTTGGAAACACAAGGGAATGAGTGCTCTTAGCTATTTACAAATGGATCTAGGAAGTTTTGGTTGTGCAAACTATTCGAACCGGGAGATCTGAGACCGATGATGCTTCATTCTTGGGCCGACTGAAACTCGCCTAGGGAAGGACCGTGCATAACTCTGCTTAGGACCATCATGTACGGTCTTGACCTTACTATATGGCCCGGGAGTTGCTCGGATTCTAGCTCTGCAACTTCCTTGGAGTGTTAGTTGTTTGGATTCTAGGATTGCAATTGACCATCATTTCTTTCTCATAAATGGGATTTTAAAAATCCCTTTGATATTGCAAACTCTCAAATGTAATGGCCATCATTCTTAAATGTTTATCACTTCCATGTTATACCCTACATTACATTTAAAATTTAAGGCCATTGATAAATTTGGCGTTTCCAAATTGGAGTGGTGTAAATGGATTCCTTCAAATTTTTAAATTCCTTAGTTTTATCTTATCTCCAATGGAAGGAATCCTTCTTCAATAGTGTTGTCAATGGTGCTACTATGTTTATGTAATTTTTCACATAACGACGATAGTACCTATCATCATGAAGAAGCAAAAAGGTTCATGACGTTTTTTCAAACTTTCCATTCTATCGAGGCCTTAATATTATGTGGATATAGTTTTATCCCTTAATGTGAAACATTATGACCCAATTACTCCACCTTTTTCACCTAAAAGGAACACATGGATGGTTTGACATAAATTTGTTATTATCTCAAAGCTAGTAACATTTGATCCATCGACATAAGTTCCGTCTTGATGTATATTAATGTCATAAAACACAGAAATTTCCATAGGAGCGGCCAAAAGGTCATTCATCAAAATCTAGAATGTAGGCCTTGCATTTATGAGACCAAATTGAATCACCAAAATTCATAATGGCCCTCTTGGGTTATTAAATATGTCTTTTGTATATCTTCATCTTGGATTCAAATTTGGTGGTAACCAAAATGAAGATCAATTTTAGTAAGGTAAAAATACCATATAACACATGGATGGTTTGACATAAATTTGTTACTATCTCAAAGCTAGTAACACTAACACCTCGATCCATCTAACATAAGTTCTATCTTGATGTATATTAATGTCATAAGACACGAGATAAATTTCCATAGAGCGAGCGTAGAAAATGTCATATTCATCAAAATCTAGAATGTAGGCGTTGCATTTATGAGACCAAATTGAATCACCAAAATTTCATAATGGCCCTCTTGGGTTATTAAATATATCTTTTATATATCTTCATCTTGGATTCAAATTTGGTGGTAACCAAAACGAAGATCAATTTTAGTAAGGTAAACAATACCATGTAACACATCAAGAAAATCATCAATTACTCAAATGGGAAACATATCTTTGATGGTGTATTTTTAGAGTTCTCTATAATCTAGGCACATTTTCCAAGTCTCATCATTCTTAAAAATTTCACATGCTTTATTCCATGGTGCTTGTCGAAAATGCGTGTCTATAATATTATGGATTTTTTTACATTAGAAAATCTCAACTTCTTAAAACTTCAATTATGTCATGTTATACTAATGTTATATGTTAATGTCAAACTATAATAATTTGCTAAAATTGACCCAAAGTTAAATTATAATTTAATTTAAATCAAGGGAAAATAGTTAGGTTGGCATCATTCTAACATTTTCCCTTAGATTAAGATTGATATCGTCATGATATCTCCCTTTAACACAACTTAAAATTGACTTAATATCACCCTTATATTGACACTTTAAGTTTTTTTATATGATGTATATTGACAATTTTAATATGGAATCAAATTAAAATTGTTTGTTAGACTTTCAAACCAGCTTTGAATGTGGAATCAAATTAAAATTGTTTGTTAGACTTTCAAACCAGCTTTGAATGTGGAATCAAATTAAAATTGTTTGTTAGACTTTCAAATTAAAATTGTTTGTTAGACTTTCAAACCAGCTTTGAATGTGGAATCAAATTAAAATTGTTTGTTAGACTTTCAAACCAGCTTTGAATGGAAATTTTGGAATTTCATTAAAAGGATTGTTTTTGCCCTTGTGGTGGGAAGAGATTAAATTTACTTTTAAAAACAATTTTAAATCCAACTTTAGTATGTCTAAACATTATAGTGATAATAATGATAATCTTAATATCTTAACAAATTGATTTTCACGGAGACTATGTTTTCAAATCTGATTTTGGGACCACTTACATAAATCAATGTAAAAGAATACCCACGTGCTTGAGTCTTATTGGTTCAAGTGGTAAAATAATATTGATATTATACGTGGGGCATAACTAAGGTCTTTACATCATAATAAAACTCTTAGAAATAGATATGAAAGCAACAAAATTGACAATTTTCCTATGTTTTAAGAAGGTTATTATTTTTAATTTGATGGAAGGAAATTAATCGTGCACGTCTCTTTAGATGGACACTACAAGGTGTAATATATTTAAGTGGATAGGGTCGTATCTAAAGATGAAGAATAATGATATGTACATTTTAGAAATGGAATTAAATGTTATTTGATGTATTTTGTGTTTTGATATATATATGTATATATAGTTAGTCTTAGTTTGAATTTAATTGTCTATAAATGTATATGTGTTGTAGTTTATTTGGCATTAAAAATATATGGAGAATTCATTAAGTATTATTCAGACTTACAGGGGATTACAAAGAGATCAAACAATCATTAGAACATTTATCATTGTCTAAAGCTAGTATTTCCTTTGGAGCACTTTTAGTGTATGATGTAAGGTTTTGTATATCTCTAAAGTTATTTGTATTTATATAATTTGGTGCTTTTTGACATCTGTGATTCACTGATTTTCACCATTTAGAGACATACTATTTAGACGTTGTTTATTAAGACATACTAAACCTCAACTAAACCCCTCAAGCTCACTTTGTTTTCCTTAAATTTATATATTGATACCATCTTAAGGTAAGGAGAAGATTGTTCCTTTTACAATTCATAGGTCCCACATTTTGTATATCAAAGTGTAGAAATAGGAAATCAAGACCAAACAACCTACCACTTACCATAAACATCCTAAGGATTTTGATGTTTAGTCCTATGTATGTATGTATGTATGTATGTATGTATGTATGTATGTATGTATGTATGTATGTATGTATGTATGTATGTAATGTTCCTAACACTTCTAGGTTCAATTTTTAAATATTGTCAACACATCATGCATTATTATATGCTAAGTATAGAAACAATGTGTCAATGCTCCACTAGTAGATTTTGAATACTTAATCACACTTTCTTGTTATATCTATTATAATTACATTTGTTTGGCATACCTAATTAAATGCATTGTATTTATTGGTGTCACATTTAGTGAAGTCCATTTCTTTACAAAACATTTTAGTGAATCCAAATATCTTTCACTCCTTTAAGTATTTATGTTTTGGTGAACCTAAGCTATTTTACAACCCCTTAGTGGGGCTTCATATTTCGTTGAATTTGCATTTTCTTATAATTCATAGAGTTAGATATTTTTTATATTGTGTTAATTCTCAAATTTAGTAATTTTTATGTGGTCAATTTCATTTAACTTCTTTATATATAATAGTCTTAGCCTCATTTTGCTTGATTTGGTTGATTTAAAGCTCTTGGTTAATTTCAAACAAAATTGAACCCTAATGTGTTCGTATTACAAGTATTTTTCATTTTTCATTTCTATTTATACCTCCTAAATTGGTTAGATATGCAATTATAAGTAAAATAAATGTCAATCTTAATAAAAACACATAGATTGTTGAAATTTCATTGGTCAATCACGAATCAAAATTGAAAAGAAAATAGAATATGAAAATGTGTTTATTGGTGCGTAAATTAAGGTAACTTTAGAAAAGATATGAATGATGTCCCTTTAAAAAGTTTTAATGTGTCTTCTTCAAATTCTTATAGTGAAAATGTTGTGATTGGTACCAAATCTCAAAATTTTAATGTGAATGAAAATGGTGAAAACTATTTGTATTTAGAAGCTTTATATATATATATATATATATATATATATATATATATATATATATATATATATATATATCAAGATATGGAAAACATAAGAAAAAATCTTGCATCCAGTCTTATTTAAATCCTAAAATTCATGAATGTCATGAAATAATTTATGTGTCAAAATGATCCTATTAATGTAATTGTCTCCCAAGTTAATGCTCAATCTTATGTTTCTATCTATTGCTTTTAATGTTCATCCTAAAATTCAATATACTTCTACTTTTCCTTATCGATAAGTATATGGTTCTAATATGTCTTCTATTTCTTAACAATATTTTTTTACAACTTTCCACCATCTTCTCAACATGGTGTTAATCTTTAAAATTTCAAATTTTATTTTATTGAAACATATGTTACATGTACACCTACTATATATTTTCTAAATATTGAAATGAATACTATTATGCATAACATTTGTGACATACAAAATCAAATTCCAATCCATATTCAAGGGTACCATACATGAAATAGTAAGGTTATATCTAATGATATGATTTTCAACTATTTGGCATATGAAGTTTTTGAATATCCTTTTCCACTTGGTTTTGTAGCTCAAAATTTTAATATATAATATGTAAAATGAGATCCTTCACATCACATCAAAACATGTTATTGTCCTTCCTTATATTTTTATCATAATTAAAAAATTATTGACTAAGTTATTTCCACAAAGATTGAAGGATTATGCCCTTGATTAGTTCAATGTTCTACTAAATGGATTAGTGCACACCTATATCAAATCGGTTGATTATTTTTTTAACTAATTTTAAAATAAACATTTGTTTGAAATTTAGCTTTGAAAAAATATCAAAAATTAAATAATTTTAGAATGAAACCATTAATGGATATATGATTAGACTGAAAAGTATGGTTACTAACATGACATATCAACCAACCACTAGTGATATTCAAAGTATATTTTCTCATATCTTTCTATCATTAAGGATAAAGTGGTATTTAACACTTATCCTTATTTTTAGGAACTTTGTCATTTTGTAAGGAAATTTAAGATCAAATTGTTAACTACAAACATCCTTATGTATGGAATAAATGCACTTACTCTTAGTGCTTCAAAATTTGGAAAGAGGATAAAATTTAAGACCATAAAAATTAAACTCATTTTCAACCTAAAAATTATTCAACACTTTGTATTCTTGTTTTAAGTGATAATTGAAAATAAGTATGGTGTTTTATCTTTAATTTTGATTGTAACTTGAAACTAATGTACAATCAAATTTTATAAATAAACACTTCAACATTTAGATATGCAAATACATGTAAATGCTATAAAGAAATGATATTCAATTAAATAACATAACAAAATAATGTAAAACACTAGAGGATAAGTTGAATATGTTTTTTTATGTTTCATGAGTTGATCTAGATCTGGAATTGGTTTAAAAAATTGTTGGTTATGAAATTGCTTCATCATTGCAATTGAGCTCTAAAACCCACCTAAACACTAGTGTCACATTCAAACACTAGCATGTGACACTTATGTCCTTTTTGGTGCTAGTGTCTAGCTTTTTTTAATAATCAACCACATACAAATGTCGAGTGGCAAAAAAATATCAAGCCTTGGGCTAGGCTAAAAAAATTTAAACTCTAATAGCAAGTTTTAAACAAAATAAATGGATAAACATCCGTATAAATGCAAAGGCCTCTTGTTAGCAAAAAAACCAATTAAAATGCCCAAGGATTTAAAGATACATTACTCAAGAAAATTGTTGGTTCTTATAAGAAGAGAGAAGAAGATCAATTTAAGAGAAAAATACAGACATATAAATACCACATTACGATCACTACATGGCCTTTCCGTGGCCGCCAAAGGGGTACTCATCGAGTTGTAAATACCACATTATGATCACTACATGGCCTTTCCGTGGCCGCCAAAGGGGTACTCATCAAGTTGCTAACACTCGGATATCAAGCCTCGGCTCACAAAATACATATAACCAAAATAAATATATCTCCAAATCACACAAACGAGGATCCACATAGTCAATATCACATAGGATTGTTCAATGGACAACCCAAATAGGAGAGAGTAGAGACACTAGTTTGCATAAGCATGAGCCTAAGGTGGTGTACATCCACAATATATTGAGAAAGCTCAAGGTATACCAAACGGATAAAAGTGGGTTTTCAGTCTACATGAGACTCCACTTTCAAACTCATACTTGGCTCAAGGTTATGGTCACCTGGTCTACAACTTCTCTCTCCACACATACACTTTTAGATGCTACCCATAGGGCTCAATAGTGTAGGGTACATAACATAGCACATAACAACGTTACGATCACATTGATGACTTATGCACAACAACCATAACGTCTTACACATGGAAAAATTACGGGGTATGACAAAACAATATTCCATAGCTTACAACATGTAACATTTCCACACAATGCACCAAGAGTGTGAGTACAATACATTAGAGGTCATGAACTCACCATATGTACCCAACTCACGATCTAAACATATCACATAACAATATGAGTACATATATATCACGAACATAGTGATCTAACATCTTGACATACATTCAAATACCATGCATTATGGTGGCATAATTTTGTATTATGACACAAAACAACATGAAACTATCATGATGCAACATATTTCATTACGAAGCACCTTGTTATGCAACACGTTGTCCCACATATACAATATCACTAGAAACATGAAACATCAAAACACTTTCGTAGCTCACAAAGCATTTACTTCATACACAAGGTGGTATTACATATGAATTTCATGTTGAATTCACAAGAAAGAGGGAAATTACTCACATCGAGAAGTACATCAATATCATGAAAAGACCAGACCAAGTGGTAAGAACAATACGTGCATTCACATAATCACAAGTACCACATTTGTCACATCACAACATAATAACACATTGTTCCTCCACCATCATGAATGATCCATCCCAACACCAAAATTTCCCAGAGGTTTGAGAGTATGAACCTTTGCTCTAATACCAGTATAAGCATCCCCCATTTGGGATCCAAACACAAGACCAAATATACCATGGTAATTTTTTTTTAATTTCATTTATTGAAACAACTAAGTGACATCATGTAGGATAACAAGAGGTTGGTCCACATCACATAATATTACCACACCCACATGAAGAACATGCAAACTAAATGATGACACCAAAATCACAACAAAGCCACACTAGCATAACAACAAACATAGAACCACTAGCCCAGAACCATAACATGACCATTACGAGTATGCACCTTCCACATTATCACATTTTCATAATTACAACTTAATTGTTTTCATATTTTAATTAGTTACAATCATGTAATGGGTGTGTGTTTTTTACAAAGATTTCAATTAATTTCTGAAATAGTTGCAATTATGTAGCTTTCCTTATTATTTCTAGGCTACATTTCTTTTACTTCGTTTAACACTTAACTTGTGTTGGTTCCAACTAAGTTAGTTCATTTATCTAATTGCAAATAGATTATATAACTCGATGGTTACTTTGAAGTAAGTTGACATTTACACAAAAAATATTTATCAAGCTGCAATTAATTTCCATGGTACTTATAAGTCATAACCCGACACACCAAGGTACTTTATGTAACACCCACACTAGCAACACAACAAAAACACGAATAATTCAATTCCATTTTACCCTTTTTTATTATTTGGTCATTTAACATTTTTGTTTAAACCTTGATTATGATCATGAAACATGGCTCATTCATTGAATATAACAAGTTTTCCCATTATTAAAATGTTGATCACCTATGGTGCATTCCATTAGTCCCATTTTCTTTAAGATCATATTAAGCATGCTAGCCGACTTGGCATATTTCAAGGTGTATGAGATATTCATCTCGATCATTCCAAAATTCATTTCATCTACTCTTGTTCTTATTACATTTTCATTCTTTGCCTTTTGTCTCATGTAGGCATCATTTTAGAAGAACTACGAATCATAAAGCACTACTTCTTCACTCAGTGAAACAAGATTCCAAGGGTGTTATCCCAAACAAAGAACGCCATTTAATTACTTAAATAACTCAAATATTTAAAATATAATTCACACGTGAGACATTCAATAAAGTATAAGGAGTTCAAATTCTTTCTGCAACCCTTTCTCAACTATTGGATAATCGTACACTAAGGGTAATTTACTAATTAATCTTGTAGGAGTTACAATACTTAAAGATGTCATTGACACTCAAGGGGTCTACCCCTACTACGAGGAAAACTTAGAGAAATCAAATACCCTTATCTTACAACATTTGCACAATGTCGAGATACTTCATTATTACTTACCAAGGGTACACTCCTATTAAGAGGAAAAACTTCTATTATCCTTATCGCACAACATTTGTACAATCTGAGAAATCAATAAGAGGAAAAACTTCTATTACGAAGAGCTTAAGGGGTTCACACTCCTATTATGAAGAGCTTAAGGGGTTCACACTCAATAGTTTCATGTGCAAGAAACTAGGTCATAGGTTTTACTCATGTCGTTTAAATCTCTTAATGAGATCATTTGAGTGTGAAATCACCCCAATTATATTCACAATACTTAGGCTACCCACTAGAGTACAAGGACCATACACACACAAGAGAAATAACTTGTTCGTGAGGAGACTAGGACTACAACCTCTAGGAATAATGATCGTTATCCCACCCAAAGTGATAGGGTACATGTAGTGTAGTCATTTCCTCCCACAATAGTACCTAAGTTATGGAAAAGGTATAGCAAGGCTTGTCCCAAGTACAAAAAAAGAAAACAACTTGTGATAGTTTTAAGCCTTTTCTTAGCACTATAGAGGTTTTCGGGCTTAGCAAGACTCGACTAAGAGTGAGAGTAAGATACAAGGGTTATACACTCATTTCATTTATACATCTAAGGTAAGTTTCATCCAATATTTTAAGTGTTTAAAATATATAAGAGAGAATTAATGTCGTAAATGATTGTTTTATCAACTCTAAATCACATTACAACATTCCATTACAAATACAAATAAACTAGGACACACGCATGGAATAACTACTTATACATTATATTCATTTTCTCCTTTCAAAATGATAATAATTACAATTATTCAAAAACAAAATAAATCTAATCATTTTATGCATTTTACAATTTAAGTACAACTATAACGTCAAATTCCTTCATTTATCTTACTTGTCATGCTACTGCAACCTGCAACAACCATTAGAGCATGGGTCAGCAACATCTGTTGGCATGGCATCCTCCTGTGATCTAGCACAAATCATGATTACTACTTTTCCATTTACCATGAAAGAAAACACTTTACGTAACAAGGGAGGTAAGAGATGCATTTTCATTTTTGTTACAATTCAAAACTAGAGAGGAGTAGAGAGAGGAGAGAGAAACAACATCATGTTTTCCCAAAATCAATTTTATTGAAACAAACAACCAAATCAAGATTCATGACATCATACGTTAGTGCCTACAAGTTTTCTCGCCAATAATTTAACTCAATATGGGTCCACAACAATGTTTTCTGATTTTGCTACTAGTTTACAAAAACATCTGATTTAGCCCAAGTGGCTACAAACGTGTTTAGAGAATTAATTTTTATAGTCAAATGCACCATGAGAAAAACCCTATACATTTACCTGTACATGTAATACATTGGAGTTGTGAAACTTAGAATTGCAAACTGGGTTTGAATGGTGACTATTTTCCACTGAGCCACTAATCGTAGTTTGACTAGTTTGACCTAGTCATTCGGTTTCTTTAGGCCTACAAAACCCCCTTGTAAAACTATCTTGTGAGGTGTTCTTATCAATCAAGGTTTCAAGCAATTCTCACTCGAGCGCAAATCACAAGCCAAAAACAAACTCAATTTTTGAGTTTTAGTAGCTTCCCAACACTGTAAAAATGATTAACATCGCTCTTAAAAGGGTTTCAAAAAGTACACAATGAACCCGCAGGTCATCACATGGTTCAATATAGTACTCCACATGACAGGGTACTCATTCAAATCTTAACTTTCCCGTTTCAAATTTCGAAAGATGTTTAGACGTTATTGGAAGTTGTGTTTATTAACTTTGCAAGGTGTAAACAAGAGGGTAGAATTAAACTAGAAATCATGTTTGAATCAACATTCAAGTAGTTTTTGTTAACCAATATGGTTATTAAAGCTATCCATTTATCTAGGAGGTAATTTTGAGAAAAGGGTTTACACTCAAACTATTCCTTCAGATTGCGTAAAAGAGGAAAATCTCACTTGTTTGTACTATAATTTATTTTGATTGTCTGAAAGAATATTTTTCTTTTTTCTTTTATTTTTAGTCTCAAGGAAAGGGAAGAACTATAAACATGAAATTCATATAAGAAAATGGCTGATAAAAACCATGCACGAAGATCAAACCGAGTACATTGGACTCCAAGGGTCCATAATCACGATTCGTGATGTCAATAAAATCTCGTTCCCTCAAACCATTCCACAATACCACCACAATTCCAACTCGGAACAATTTAAATAATGAGATAAAAAAAACACCAAGAAACCTCAATAAGGAAATCATTATCCTTCCCTATCGAACAATAAGGACAATTCCTTAACTGCTCACGAGCTTTTTTTTGGAAATTAGAGGAATCATTACATATTAAATTTTAGCACAGTCTCTACCCTCGGTGAATTTAGCCTGGGTGAGGATGGGACCACCAGGTGCACAAGTTTCACACTGCCTCTATTTAGCTGAAGCCTAGGTTTCATACCACCTCCATACAACTAGTGTACACTTCATACCACCTTTGTACAACTGGCACACACTCAAGGACCTTGGTCGATTACTCCAAGACACCATCATACAACTGTTGCACACTTAGGGACATTGGTCGACTACTCCTTCGGCACTCAGGGACATCGGTTGGGCTATTCCTCATGCAGCGGACATGCCAATGGGGGTTGAACCTTGGACCTCCTCTTGGTAAATTCCCGACTTTACCAATCAGCCAAGAACTGCTCAAAGAGCATTCATCTCAACAAAAATTAAGGGAAGCAATAAAGTTGTATGCTTGAAGTAAAACCAGCCAATACCTCAATCGGGGCATCCCATGACATTACACTCGGATGAGGCATTCCATCAAATAGTTCTCATGCATTGAGCATGCCTCCATATTTCGCAACCATCTTTGCCAACGTCTGACAAGCAATTGAAACCACAAGCAAGACTTTGTTTCCACGGTCTTTTCAACAATTCATTTTATACACATCTAACACTCAATGTTGTCCATGAAACCTCATGCATTTTCAAACATTTTATCAAATAGTTCACATGTATTTTAGCATGCCTTCACTTTTTACATATATGGCTATCTACGCCTTACAACATACTTTCTCATTTTTTTTTTTATAATAAATAAATGAAAATAACTTTAAATAAAGCATTGATGGCTATCTAAACATTGTTCTAGGCTCTAAAAATGACAAAGGCAGGGAGAAAGTTGGTAGAGTATGTGGAGTTTGTCTCCACACTGAAACTTCATTTGCTTGAAATTTTCCAAGTTGTTTCAACAAAACTATTTTGTGCAAACCCTCAACCATGAAATTTTATGAGATGAAATTTGGTTGATGGATGTCCAAGCGCTAATCAAAAATTCCTATTTTGGCATAGGCTAGGAGTTCGTTGGGTAGGTTGTTGAGTTTAAATTTACACCTGACAATTTCAATTGCTTGAAAGTTTCCAATCTATGTCAACAAATCTATTTTTGTCTATACCCAAAGAACCAAATGCATCCCAACAAAATGTCCAAGAGCCCATATTTCTTTCAGGAAAAAATAAAAATAGTACACGAACTTGTCTATGCTTGCACATTTTCAATACATGTCTACCAGGACAGTTGCAGCCACATCTAAAAAATTTCACTGTCCTTCACGCTTTGATGGAATTCTAGATCCGTGAATCTCCATGGTGAACAGGAAAGGAGGATGCTATGGAAAGTGATCAAGTAAGTGCAGGTGTGGAATACCACACAAATTGCGCATATTCTTAATTTTATTAGTCCCTCCTATCATCTTATGAGGCCAACCTAAGAAGGAGATAATAGTAGTTGTTATGCTTGCATGAAGGGCATCAATTAGCATTAGCATTAACATATGGATCCAAAATTTCACCCACCTAAATTTTTTTGCAAATTATACGAGAAGCCAAATGAAAATAGTCCATGAGACCACCATTCTTCCTTACAAAGAAGAAAAGGCATGAATAGGGATCCAATCCCCAAAAAATTTCCACTAATACATTCTATTGGCATGTGTGTGCAAAGGCTCCCGTGAGTTTCATGACATGGACTAACCGCCTCTCATAGATCCTAACTCTGGCGATTGTAGTGAAGACTAATACCTATGGGTTTTGGTATAACGACAATCATGGTCCAACAAATGGTATCAGAGCAACAGGTCTCGAGTTCGAAACTCACTTGGGTAATGCTGAGGGGGAGATTGTTGGCATGTGTGTGCAACGCTCCCCGCAACTTTTGTGACATGGAATAACCGCTTATCGTAGATCCTAACTCTGACGATTGTAGCGGAGACTAACACCTATGGGTTTTGGTCTAACGACAATCGTGGTCCAACACATTCTTAACCAAAAATTTCTAAAATCATCTCATGGCAGAAACTTACAAACCCAAGAAAGGATTTCATTAATTCTCTCACGGAAAAACAAATTACTATAACCAAGGATTTACATTAATTCCTCTTGAAATGTGGTTTGGCTCAAGCTCCAAAATAAATTTAGAGAGATTTTAGGATAATAATGAATTATTTATTTTTAAATGAAAAATCTTTCATTGTGTTAATTTCATTATTTATTTAATTGTTTTAACATTTTCATTAATCGAAACCTCCACCACTCTCCGATACGACAATAAATTAACAGATAATTATTATTCGTAAATGATTTAATTAGATCAACATTATGTTAAAAAAATAATAAATATAAAACTTCAAGCAAAAATGGTTTGAGTTGGTTGAATCACATAAAGAATGACGTCACCACACAAGACAAAGACACAAATATACGCGAAGGGTTCCAAAGGTTCATCCAGGAAAGCAAAACTTCCAAATTTCCCTTATTATTTTATTATCGCAATTGTTTAATTTAATTGCTACCATTATTTTATGATCACTAAAAGAGTTTATGAACATCCATCGAGCCCTCCACCAGGACGAAAACAATAACGCGACGAATGTGAGGATATTCATCCATGATGGTGGTAATGGGAGGGGAATTACAAGACAATCATTCCCTTCATGAGGGAAAGAGGAGTTACGATTACAAAATGAAATGTAACTCCTATGACGCCACCGATGCAGTTCTATGACGGAATCTTCCATGTGTCATATAACTCCTAAGACCTATGATCTCACTAAGCAAGATGACTCACCACATGATGTGGAAAATATGCCGAGTGATGACGAGGTATGTCACACACACCAAAATTTTCTTGATTGTAACCTTGTTTCTTAGCACATTGATTGATGCATCTCTTTATTTACAAGTTGTTCATGGAAGGTTAATTATTACATTTCTTTCTCTTGCACAATAGTTGGATAAATACTTGTTTTTAGACATACAACTAACAAATTCTAACATTGCTCAATTCGTCATGTCTTGTTTGTTATGTTTGTTTAAGATGGGCCTATAATGTCATGTTGTTTCATGACATGTCATAGAATCACTATAGATTTGTTAGGAATAAATTCATGCATTGTTTTCATGCTACCCTAACAATCATTGGTATGTTATTTTTTGAATTATTAAACCTTCTCATGATGTTCCTCATGAGAAAATGGCACTTAATATGTATGTGTAAATGTTTATGTCTAATGCTCATTGCCCATTTTACCATGTTAATTGATATACAAGATATGGTTTATATCCTTGATGTTATGGTTATGCACTTTATTAAATAACACTTTCTCTTTTGAGCTTAATGATTATTTACAACATACCTCATCTCAAAGGGAGGCATATTGTGGGATTATTCTACAACGGCTCTATGGAAAGCTCAAGTGTCAAAATGGATCCATAGCAAAATCAAGTGCCATAACAACTTAGGGTAGGATATAATGCCAAATTTCTCACGTATGATAATCATACCCCATATGCTAGCACTAAGGGAAATTAGGTATAGTTGTTTCATGCTTTTAATTTTAGTTATTGATTTCATAGGAATTTTCATTGGGTAATAATACACACTTTGTTATGTGATTTACAAGTTCACATTTATGATGTAAAGAGAGGAAACGCATTCCCAACCTCACGTATACAATACACACTTGGACCTTTACATTAAAACTTCATTTGGATCCACCCCATCCTTTCAGTGCAATTGCTCAACTTATCATGGCATACATTACCCTTAAAGGGCATTATAAAGTCATTTATGGGTATCATTTTCCCATGTTAAATCATGTTAGGAATTGTAGACCCTTTAATTTCCCCAACTTTTTTCCTTTCTTTGGCTAAATCGGTCACTCAGGTCGAAAGGAACTTTCTCCCTGCCTCTGCATCAAGGCCTCATCAAAGCCATGATCAAGTTAGGCACCCCCTCATTGGAAAAAATGAAATATTTGGGGCTTCTGCTAAATGGACTTCTTTTAGTGTCGAGGGAAAACTGAGAATATGGACGCTAAGGGGGATCTTGCTAGCAGGGAGGATGTGTGGAAGTCGGTGGCAAAAAGAACCAGATCACATCAAGCCAAGGAAAGCATTAAGAAGCAATATCGGGAGAGTGGAGCTTCTGAACCTTGTGAGAATTTGGAGGTTAGCTCAAACTCGGGGAGAAGCAGGAGGATGACATGGGTCATGCTAATTCAGGTGAAAAAGGAAGCGGATGCTTTCCAAGAGGAAAGTAGTGAGGAGAAGGCATTCGGGCATGACCATGAATCCTCAGGGAATAAGATCTAAAAACACTGAGGAATCCATTGAAAGTTTGCATGATCTTAAAACGCCCTTGAAAAAAGTTGTTTAATGTCCAGGATAGTGGTCAAATCCAATGTCTTCATGCGGGATTTTGAGAATTGCAGGTTAGACACCAATATCAACAAACACAAGATAAGCATGGTGACTATTGATCTGAGGGAGCTGTAGGAAAAAGTTGAGAAGCTCACTTCTATTGTTCTTAGTGAACAACTTAAAAATGCCAATGAAAGATGTCTAGCCATGGAGAATGATATGTTGAAGATGAAGGGGATTATTCTTCAGATCAAAGATGTTCACATCCTAAATGTTAAAAGTACTATCCACCATCTTAAACTTCTTGTTGAGATGATCCACTCCATGGAAATTACGAAGAACAAAGAAAAAGAAGGGATTTGGTCAAAAAGTGGAGATAGCTGAATCGGATTACAAATTCTAGAAATCAACCATTACTAGTCTGGTTAAGGAATGGAATGGATGCATGCACATGGTGGGTGAACTGATCAATGAATGATGGTGGTTTCTTTTTTGGTGGATGTTTTTAATGTATTTTTGGTCTTTTTGTTCCTTGTCTTCTGATGTTAGTTATTATGTTATAAGCCTTGTGGTTTTTTTCTCTAGTGGTGTTTCTTTGTGTGGTTTTATGGCTATGAGAGGGTTTCAATGGCTATCCCCTTACCCTTATCATTTGTTCTGGCATACTTTGTATGGGGTACGGCCCCCTCAACCCCCCTTTTCCTATTATAAAAAAAAATCATTTATTTTAATTTTGTTTAATTATTGTATTAAAATTGGGTCAATTGTAGTACCCAAACTTTGGGTCTAAGGAACTTGCATAAATATTTTACAATTATACGGTATATTCCCATTTATACATTAATTGCCTTGATCCTAAATTCATCTTGCTCAATTCCTACACTTTGAACCCACTAGGTTATCATTTTTCAATAAATTCAACACTTCAAGAACCAATGCACCTCATCTGAACATATCTACAAACTCATAGCCACTCAAATCGGGTTCCATGCTAAACCTGGGCAAAATTACATAGTAAGGGGTAAAATGGCTAATGTGACCTAATCTAATGTTTTTAACTTATGAACTTAGAATGTTCAAATTTTAAAAATCATGAGCTACCCCAGATTGGATTAGGATCGATTGATCGGAAATAATTTTCACATGTTAGATATATAAACACATACACCCTATTCATTGAGGGGATGTTTTGACATCTTGGACATCTAGGGGATCTCACACTCAAGCACTCTAAGAAATATTTTAGGCCCTAATCATTGAAGTATCAAATCCTTAGAGCACACCAACAAGCTACAAGTTTGAATACATCATATGTTGTTTCCTTGAACACTCTCATCCGCTACTACTAAATTCAAGGATCATTTCCAAGTGTTGGAGGCCTTATTAGGGTCTTTCCAAAACCATTGTTTATGTATCTTCGCACACATCCGCCAAGAAAGAGTTCTACATATGCTTGATACCCTTTCAAGGTAGTGTTATGTAAGAAATGCTCTATAGTGGAGGTTATTGAGGCCGGTACAAACAAATTGAGCTAACCCTTTTTCAAGTCACAAGCAAGAAGATAGGGATTTTATGAAAGATAAGTCATTTGCGAGTATTCAAGTGTGGTCGTCATTTTCTATCATAGATTCCTTATCTAAGGACATAGGTATACCCAGTGCTAGAACTCAATCATATATCATAATAACATATGAAAAAATCGAGCACATATGGTCAAAAGCACTAGGCATTTCTATCTAATTCAAACAATCTTGTCATGCACTCATTTCAAAGACTCCATATTTTGCAATAATTCTAACGACACTCTATGCATCCCATTTCTATAGTTCTAGATCTCTATCACACTTCCAAACTTGCAAAACCCCATCACACCTCTCTAACCCTAACCCTATTTTTTTCAATTTATCAAGATTTCAAGAGTTGTGTAACTTATGTGTATCTTATCAACACATAGTTTAGAATTTTTATATTTATTTTGTTTATTGTATTTCGATTTTAAACCATCATTTACACATAGGAATTCATCTTAATTAAATTAAAACTCGATTTTAATATTACATAGACTACCTTTTATGCTTACATGGATTATACACTTCTCATGTGGGGAACTTGTTCCTAACATTACTTGGAGCATCCCACTCTTTTGTTATATTGCTTATACCTCACCTAAATAGGGCATAGAACTTTGTGTTTATATTTCTTATATCATTCCCACATGGATGTCATTTTTCCTTCTCTTTCTTCCACATATTTTCTCTCTTCCCCTAATTTTTCTCTCTTCCTTATGTTTTCTCAATTTCTTGTATTTCCCCCAAACTATGCCATATGGTTTTGGTCATATCAAGATTGTAATATGGGTCTTGCTTTTTCTGTGGACCCCCAATGTTTTTGGTTTTTTTGTCATCTTTTTCCTCCTATTTTTGTTTGCATGTGCACTAAGAGGTACCTAATTTGAATTCAAAAATTCTATAAATACATGGGTGCATTAGTGCATTTAGGACAATCATATGCATACAAAGTGTGAATGAAATTAATTATCAATTTTAGTGATAGAGAAACATCCATGCGTCAAAAGAAACTACAAAGATTTATAGCAACATTTAAGCATTTAAGGAAATATGAAGAACATCTAGCATTTACTTGTTTTATTGATTGGGTCATTGAAAGTGGCAAGGGTTGGACACTTGTGTTACATTGGATTGCATATTGTATTGTATTAGCATTAGACAAGATTTCTTATTGAATTGTATTATACTTTGGTGTGTTGTCATCAAAGAACTATTTCCATCAAGGAACTATTTCCATCAAGGAACTAAATAATAATGAAAGGATAATACATTCCCCTCAAAAACATCCCTTGTTTTTATTGTTTTGTAAGTTTTTGTCGCCACACTAGTATTTCAAGAAAGGAGATTAGTTTCCCATAGATCTTTGAGAATTATAGAAAAATAAGGCGAGGTTTTTCAAGCTCAGGGGCAAGCAAATTGGGTCATCTAGCCGGATTTGCATTATGCCACAATTGTCATAAACATATATATATTGTTTGGGAATACTATATGGTTTTGGTCAAACATACATATTTTCTCAAATTACTTTGTTCACGCTATTTTTTCCGAGTTTTCTCCACCTTAATATCTAGAGTTACATTGTGTCGTCTATTTATAATGATTCTCTCCAAAATTTCAACGAAAACCAAATATCATTCTAAGGTTCCATCTCGTCAATTATATGCATCCAAAAAAATATTTTGTTAAATAACTCAGTTTAAATTTATTAATTATATATGTTTAGCTATGAATTTATTAGTTATATTTATTTAGATCTCAAAATTAAAGCACAATATTTAAATGAAATGACATCCCGTACAAATCATTTTAAAACTTCTTTCCACGTCTACATTATAAAGCAATAATAGATAAGATATCAAAGGGGTTTGAATACAAAACATTATAGTCTTATGGAATGAATTGGACTTGAAAACAATTATAATTCTCTCTAATATTTCCATGTTCGTGGAGACTTGCGACTAAATGGAACGCGTGTTACATATGACTAGGAAAAGTAGACGATAAATGTCACAATTTCGACTCATTTAATTTGGAAAAGGAAAATCATTTAAATAAATATCAAATGTCTTAATTAAAAGTTGTAATGTTCTCATCTATGTGTTTATATTTACACATTAATATTGTGAGTACATTTTTATTAGAACTTATAATTGTTTGGTATATTCAAATCTAAAAATAGAAAATTATCACTTACAAAAAGATAAAATACAAATAGAGGAACAAAAGGGCCACAAAGAAGCAAGAAAATTAGTGCTTCTTAGAGGAAGTTAATATGAGTTTATAGCACCCACAACCCCCATGAGCTAATGTGAGTATTTGTATGCTCTTTCACTTTTCATTCATCTATTACCCATCCTCCTAACTCCTCCTCTTGAGGTCCTTTACAAATATTCTAGTATATTAGACATCAATTTGTAAGGGTGGTCATTTCTTGTTCAATCTCATTGTGTTCAAATGTTATGACCGACTACTTCTCAACCGCTTTAAGGCACCCTAATTTTATCCAGAGGAATGTGTTCCTTATTATTTTGCAACGGGCCTAGGCTCGTGAAAATCCTAATTCTTTGAGATGGCATATTGTTGGGCAAGGCACAAAACAACTAAATAAGAAGAAACAACCATAGGGATCTCATGTGAGACATTGTTGGCGAAAGGTAGTATGTTACATGTGCGAGTCAACATGATTATTTGTCTATGCATTCCTCTACTTAGAGTTTCATTGTCTACACTTCCTTGATCTCCATCTCACATATTTAATTTTAGAGTTATTTGAAAAGAAGAAGGTAAAATTAATGAGAGATAATTTTATTTTATTTTTAAATTAACTCTCAATTTAAATAATATTTTTACTTGATTGAGATAGTCATGACATTTTTGGTTACATGAAAATGTTAGGTTTTGTATATTAATTAAAAGCATTTCATTTCATTTCAAATATAATTCTCGAGACACATGTTAAATACACACTATCTAAACACCTCAACATAAATTTAAGTTCATGTATATCGATCCAAATTAAGTATTCAACTTAGTAGATGTTTACAACCTAAATAAAGCAGTAAGGGTTTGATAAGAGTTCATCCCTTACTTATTAATAGGTAGAATTTTGAATTAATTAATCCGCATTAACCATATAACTTAGAATATAGTTATTAATAGTGTAAACAATTAGATAATGATGAAATGATTGCTTAAAACACAAAGAGGGATGAGTACATAGCTAATCGAGAGGTACAAAGGTGTTATATGTGTAGACTAGTTGAAAAGACCGGTGAGAACCTAAATGTGCTTCATTCTTGGTACTATGATTGGAAAATGATCATGTACAAAACTGTATAGATCTTGTTGGGGCATAGTACGGTCATGTCCTTATGTGTACGATCTTCAACATGTAGATGTTGGGGTTTTATAACGTTTGGTGTATATCGGTGGCTTGAAATGTGCTTTATTGGTTTTCACTTAGGCTCGTAACTATGTAAAACCTTCTTGTAATGACATTTAATTGATGAAAACCTACGATGTTTGCACTAGCACTTCACACACACATTTATATAACAAAATAATAAAACCGTGTGTGGGATGAGTTAGACTAACACTTGCAGATCACCCTTATGGAACCAATGCGAAGCATTGTGCTACGTCCCCTCAATCCCGATAAAACTCCATGTAGCTCTCTTAGAATATGTGTAATAGTGTATGCAAATCTAAGCCATCCCCTTATTGTGCTCTTGTGTCTCATGACACAATGAGTAGTGGGTGTGACTATAAATAGGATAAAGATGTACCCTCGTGCGGTAGTGATATAGTGCGATGTGCTTCAAATGTTAAATGGACCCCCTTTGTATATTAAGACATTTGATAATGTTTCGTGTCACTTGTTTTTGCTAAGACATGGCTTTATGACCTTTAAAGGCTTGGCAATTTCTATACAAGGAAAATACCATACAATTATGGATAATACCATGGCACGGTAGCATCCTAATCTTCAAGGTTTTTTCAGGTCTTAGTTTCAATAGTCAAAATTATAAATTTTCAAGGAAATTCATATTTTACAATGGCTCATATTAGAAATAACTTGCATAGGTACAAATTACTACACATATTCCATACATTTTATGGTGAAATTTAAGGGGTGACTATTATGGCACTTATAGATTACATAAATATTAGTTCATATATTGTTATTTCTTTTTTAATAATTTCTATCTTCAAGAAGTTCAAAATTTTACAAACCTAGATTGGTGTGAAATGGTGTGGTTTAAAGGGTGTTATGGTCTATGAGACACATAACATTCTATGACACATTTGGGTCTATGAGACACTGATGGTCTCGCGACATTACAAGGTATATGATACGCACAACATTGTAAATGTTAGGGTCTATGAGACACCCGACATCCTCCAACTCTCTATTTGTGCTTTCGAAGGGGTCGAACAAGCCCTTAACCTCCTTCGAATTGGGGATTTGATCGCCCCTAATTCTCAATTGTTTATGTCACAAATTTCTAATCTTCACATGCCTCGATAAGGGGCATGGCCTTCTACATTTTAAAAACAAAGTTGGTTTTATACATACATGTGTACTCTTTCCTTGCTCCTCTCTATCTTTACATATTTCAAGATTTTTAATATTATGTAGAGTTAAAGTTTTAGTTTTCATGTATATGGACATTGGTTGCACTCTTTGTGTTGCAAGTTTCACCCTTAGGGCATCTCACATCCATTCAAACAATCATAGAATTGAGTAAGGCAAAGTTTGTTTATACACTCAAGTACAATTTTCCTTTAAGTTAGAAAAATTCAATTAAGTAGCTTAAAGAGGGAAATGTAGACACCTCAATTTTATAATTAGGTTCTTAGTCACACTAATTTAGCTTATACTCTTTGATCACTAGTTGCATGCACAAAATAATAAAACACATTATTCTACCCATTCCTAAAGATTACAAATACTTCTTACTCTCTCATTCGATTGCTTAGACATCTACATTATTGTTCTTATTAATTATACAAATCTTATATCTCCTATCAAAATCCTCCAAAATTGTACCAACTTTTTCTTACCTCCCGAGACATTACCATCCAATTTGGGCAAAAGTACCACACTTCCATCCCCTTCTAGCTCTAGTGTCCTCTATCTCCAAATGGTTAGATTTCTAAAGTTTATCCTAATTTCCCTTTCTATATTAACAATTATAAAGCTCCTACTTCGAAAGACTAAAGCACACTTTATCCAAATCTCCAAATCTTTAGCCAATCTACCTTAAACTTATCTTTTCCCTAGAAATTTATTAAATGAATTGAACATTTTTAACCATTATCAATTGGTTTCTTCTTACAACTAAATATTACTTTGGAGAAATTCTTCCTTCACATTTATAATTGAAAAAGGTCATTTTTAATATAAAATTTCTTCATGTGTCAAGGGATAAAAGCGAAAAAATAGCATTAAAACAAAAGCTTTTTAATCCAAAAACATAAATATTAATATCAAACTTTAGTCGAAGGCACCAAATACTATATGAAAAATTTAATAGACAATTTTAAAACCCAAAATAAAATTTTAAAAAATGTTGGTGAAGACATAATACCTAGCTTAGGTAGGATAAAAATGCTAATGATGTGTATAGTTAAGTGTTAATATATGTTTTTGGTATTGAACATCATTTATATGATAAAATGAGCGACGATAGAGTCATATAGAGAATAACAAAGAACTATGTCGAAAAAGCGTACAAATCACAATACAAGAACTAACAAGAGCAACATGAGTGAACTTATATACAAAGACCACAAGAACAACAACTAATAATAAAATTGTATGCAATAGTTGTATAAGCATCTTGTTGATTACAAAAAAAAATCAACAACACAATTAGTCGTCCCATTACATTCAACAACGCTTTAGTTTAAAATGACGAGAACAAAGTCTTTTCAATTCTTTGATTGACTTGGAGTTGAATGCTTTATAATATGATTTGCTCCAAATGGAAGGTGACCTCTTTATTTGTCTTAATCATTACATGTAATTGAGAAGGCGGAGATGCGGTTTGGAACAAAAATGTTAGAGTAAAGCCTTGATATTACAGTTTCTTGATGAATATAAGAGCTAGAAAACACTATGGAACGTCTAATTTTTCATAAATGAAATAGGATAACATGTCTAACTAAATTATTTAAAACATTATTTGTAAAACCCATTTCAAATAATGTAGGGAAGTCTCTAAAAACAACCTACCATCATTTTTCAACAAAAGCACAATCTCAAAATAAATGTTTCATGTTTTCATTTGACTGACAAAATAGACATTTAGTTGTTTGACCAATCACACATTCAAATCTATCCCTAACAGGAACTTGTGATGTAGAATTTTCAAGCTAATATTTATGTATCACTATCAACTTTAGATTTCCATATTTACACACTCAAATTAACATGATATTTATGACAAAGTTTACACCTTCTAAAGACAAGAAACTAACCAAATATTTATAACTAGATTTAATATCGAGACAGGAAACTAATAACATTTTAGGAAGATAGATGAGATAAATTTATTTTAAAGGAAATAAAAAATAATAGGAGAACAACCAATGTCAATCTTTGAAAAATTACATCTCGTTAGAGTACACAATTTAATTGTTAAATTAAGGAAGATAAAAGGAACAACTTACTTTATGTCACCAAACCACTTTCTATTTGGATAAGGTCAATATTTTTTAAATTTTACTCAATATTGTCATTCACCGCCTATTTTATTCATAGTCGTTTGTTTATCTGACCACCGACTTTCACTTACCTCAACAACCCAACATTGATGGAATATCCACTGCACAAATTTCTATGAAATAAAATCCACATGGTTAGAATTTATTGTTTCCAAGCGATTAAATAATATTATACATTTGGACGTTTCAGTATTTTTACATTATAACAACCAATCAAGATTCAATATAAGAAAGAAAAGCATACGAAACCCACAAATTTGACTATTTTATTATGTTGTTTTCAATATGACAAATAAAAGCATAGGAAACCCACAAATTTGACTATTTTATCATGTTGTTTTAACAAGATTATTATTATTATTATATTGAAAATGCAAGAATGCAATTCATTTGTTTTGTGGGCGGGCTCGTAGAAATTTAATAAAAGGAAACTAATCGTGCACGTGTCCTTCGAGTAGACATGAAAATATTTAATTTACTACGAGGGGATGCCTACGGGTCTTTAAGGGAAGAATAATATTTTTAATTAATTGTAAATAAATTTTAAAATAATTTTAAAGCCCAAGAAAAGAATAATGATATGTAGACATTTTTATTAATGAAAAGTGCATTTTTATTAATAAGAAATATTGTTAATCATATAAACTAGCAATCATATGTGAAATGTATGATGGAAACATCGAAGTGGATGCATTGAAGAAGTTAAACTAGAGGGATTTAAATTGTAGGAGAGGAAGAGGGGCGATGAAGGAAGGATTTGGGGGATGGGGAAACGGTAAGGGGAAGCAATGCAAAACTTTACTCTCATACAACCATAGGACATTTTTCTCAATCGTTTGAAGGAGAAGGGTGTGTTGTGCAAGTTGTCAAGGCAATATATTGGAGAGATATCTCATAATGTAAGGAGTGGTCGATCAAAACTACCGAAGTGAATTGTTGTTTGCAATTTTAGGCCATCTATTTTTGGGTGGTAAAACACACATAAATGTAAGGAAAATTTGCTTGCACTTCTCATGGGACACTTTAGAGACATAGAGATGTGGAGTGGACCTGACATCTCAGGGTTGAGATTTCACGCACATTTGAGATTAGTGTTTCTCTCTAGCTATTAGGGTAATGATTAGGGTTTCCCTCATTAACAGTCTTGATGGTGTCGTCCGTCAATAGCCATCCGCACTGCAAGGCTTTCGATTGGGTGGCATTGAATTTGTTAGATAAAATGAAGACATGTAAGGATTTTTCTTTTTATTTTATTTTTAATTTTTTATGGCTTCAAGGTCATCTATTAGACGATGTTTAATTTGGTAGATAAGACACAAACATGAATCAAAGGATGGAAATTAAATGCCTACATGCCCCGCACCTATTCCACGGCTCAGATTGTTCATGTCGAAATAATATATGTTGTTTGTGCTCCACTTTATAGTTTTGATCTCGCTTGCACTATTCACATGAGTGCAATTTGTGCTTAAAGGGGTTGACAATTTTTTTATAAAAAAGGAAAAATTCAATAGGTTCCAGGTTCAAGACCCAAGTGCAATACCTACTTCTTGTAGAACTTTGTAGCCCCAATTTTTAGTTGTAAGCTCGAGTAATTGCAAGAAACAATTGATGCATGAACAATCATCAATAATTGAGCCCTTCTAGTGGTTAGTCATATGACTAAAAGGTAGATTTTATATGTGGGGTCGAGCTTTCTTTTTTTTAATATATTTTTATGGTTTCAAGGTTTTTATTGGATGGTGTTTAATTTGTTAGGTAAGATGAAAACATAAATGAAAAGTTGAAAATAAAAAGGTGGGAATTAAAAACTTGTGGCTTGTGATAATGGCCATGAACCAACATCGAAACATTTAATTCATGATATCCATACAAAAATAACCTAAATAAAAAATATGCAAAACATGTTACTAATAAAAATAGAAAAAACTAAATACGATCATATTTCAAACAAACAAGGCCAAAGAGAGGCCGATATTTAAAAAAATTACCGATATTTGATCGAGACACGAAAAACGTGCACAAAAAATTAAAAACTAAATTGTTGTTTGTTTATTATTTTATGACATGAGTACCAAGATATTGGCCTCTATTGTTCCTTTTGTCATTAACGAATGTGGCTACCACCCATGAGCCTTGTACAACACCTGTAAACCAAAGGACAAAGGGTCAATTCTCCTGCTCACACACTATGGTTGTGTAAAGCCACGATTTGTTACCTATAGGCAAAAAGAGTGGGGTTGGTTACAACTTCCCTCCACAAAGAAGAAACCCTAGGCATTGCTTGAGAATGGTGTGAGGTGATTATATAGCCACCACGTCATATAAACAAATGATAGAGTGGACAACCTCCACGTCACACAAATAAATGGCCAAGATTTCTTCAATCAACATCCATGCACTGGAAGCAACCACATCCATCGATGATATGTATTTTGTGTGTTAGATTTGGGTGGGTTGATCTAACTAATGTTATGCTTTCGGCATAAAAATGGGTGGAAAAGGTCATAGCCCAAAATGTAGTTCACATCGAGCGAAGGCCTTGAGAAAAGACCAACTCACCTCATGAGGGCATCAAAAACAAGATTACATAATAATAGTGCATTTTTAACCAAAAAGATGCGAAAGTAAATGGTACCAAAACAAAGGCCTAAGAAAAATTAAGACGTAATAGCAAATATGGTTTTCGAGGAGGCCAAAGCGGAGGATTATCCTACTTATCCCCTAACCACTAGTGGTAGAGGGGTGGTCATGTACTAAATGGGGTCCCGCCAATATTTTGTTGTTATTGTTGTTCTTCTTCATCAATATTTTGTTATAACTAGTGGTAGGGAGAGATGGTGAATGTCGTGATGAAAACTTCCCCGAGTGGGGCACCCCACCCCCTACCGCCCTCATTCTGTTCCGTCACAAAGACATTGCCACTTTGTGTCCAAGAGAAGGGCATCAAGATCGATATGAGAGAGGCAACATTGGGAAGAGGAGCTCTGTTGACTACTAAAACAATGCCTATGAAATCCCTGACCGTGACCTTGAGAAGGAGAACAATGGCGCGACAAGTCCAAAGGCACCTGGCTGACGATGCGCGGGGCATTCCCCCAATGCGAAAGAAGGGATTAGAGATGTTCCACTTCCAAATGGAATTTTTCCACTTGGACCTGGATTTGGAGCATAACATTGGAGGTGACATACACTTTATTAGTCACAGAGAAGTCTCTATACATAGAAACATTATCAAAACATGCAAAATTTCTATCTTTCCAAATATGAAATAGAATATAAACTCTAAACATTTGCCAATAACTATTGAATTTTGTAGGGAGCATGGTCGAATCCCTCGGAGAACCATTTTCCAAGTAAAAAAGTCAGGGATGAAGGGTTGGAAAAGGGTGTAAATCCACTTCCACAAAAAATTGAGTGCGAGTCAAACTAGAAGAGGTGTTTAATTGACTGTAGTTGTTGGCAAGTGGGACAAGTAAGGTTTGAAACCCCCATGTGCTTAAGCATGTCTCCAACAAGGAGGCCTTGATACATAAGGCACCATAGAAAATGAGCTTTTTGGGGCTCAATGTGAGCTTTCCAAACATTATCAAACCTTTTGGCCCAAATCCTATCCTTGGACTTGAGGTTCCAACAGGTGGTTTAAGGAGTCACCCATAACGTGTTTTGGGGCAAGGAGATGGTAGCCAAAATAGGGTTTGTAGCGACAAAAGTGGGTAGTTATTGCCACGTGCCAATCTCTCCGCCAAGGTATAATACAACAAATCCCAATTTTGTGCATACAACTATCAAGTATGACACTCATAATTTCTAAAATGGACTCGGCATCATCATCTTTGTGTTGAATTTTGACTTTAAGCATATCCCATGACAATCATGCCCAGGAAACCTTAAAGAATATGTCATCAATGACTCTAATTCCCTTTTTAAAAGCCAAAGACTTTTACTCCAGGGTACCATGGCAAATGAGACATTATGGAAATCAAGAAGGGAGACCACCATAAGGAGAGAGAGTTAATTGAGATTGATCTGAAGCCATGAGCGACCCAGATGAGGTTAGGTTTGAGCAATTCTCGAGTTTTCCATATACTTTTAGTCATAAATGTGTCACAAATCTTAGTGACATGAACATCCGTGAAAGAAGAAGCAGCTGAAATCCTACGCCTTTCCATGCTTGGCAACACATACGAGTCCCTTAAGTGATATAATGTCTGAGCACAATTTTACATATTTTATATCCTTCAAAGCTTCAAATCATCCATTTGACGCACACTAGTGCCTTGAATATGAAAGACACGAATTTGTATGAAAGAATATCTACTTGCTTACAACTTATTATTTAATAATATCATACATTTGAACCTTACAATATTTTTACATTATAATAAAACACTCTAGCCAACCAAATATAACAAAGAAAATGATAGGAAACCCACAAATTTGACTATTTTTCCATGATGTTTTAACAAAATTATTATTATATTCAGTTGTTTGGTGGCCTCGTAGAAATTTAATGAAAGAAAACTAATCGTGCACGTGTCCTTCGATGTAGACTTGAGACGGGGAAGAATAGTATTTTTGGGGTGGAAATAAAATATGTTTAATTGTTTTCCATTGTTTTATAATGGAAAGTACGCAGTATGGAATATTTTTTCCATAAAATATTTTAATATAAAAAGGATTTCTTATATTTAATTAAATGTATTAGATGCTCTACTAACCATTATTTTAAGGGTGTACATTAAATAGTATAAGATGTGAATTTTGTTTTTAAATATTACGCATTTTATATTAAATATATTTTTAAAACTCAATTATTATTATTGGAAATATTTTATATTAAATATGGTGTAGGTATTTACTTTTCACTATTTCATTTTCATCTATCCATTTATTTCTTCTCTTCTAACAAATCGAACTTCTTCCATTCGAAATCTTTGATGGAGTACAAAATTGAAATAAAAAATAGTTGAGCTCGATTGCCAAATAAATTCTACATGTCCCTCATATGACTAAAAGTTGCAGGGACTCTATTATCAACGAATGTTCATGCCTCACCTTTTTCTCGCAATTAATCATGCATTTAATCAAGGTTAAAACTATAAAAGGATGGTACTCCATACTACAAAAAAATTGGACCTAGGTTAAGGCCACTGTAACCTTTTGAATTTTCTCCATTTCTTATTTTGACCACTTCAACCTCAAATTACACTCACATAAATAATCGATCATCAATCTAAAACATTTGTTAAAAATTTACGAATTTCCTCAAAATTTTATGTTCGCCCCCTTTGAGCATATATTACACTCAAATAAATAATGCAACAAATATAGAGAAACTTCAACAACACAATGCACTTCTCCTCCCTCGTACCCCATCATATTCCCCCATCATTTCCCTCTTTTCGCTTCTTCAAGTTTTAATTGTTCGCTCTATCCCCTTTGGCGTTCCCATTGTACATTTCATGTATGATTGCTAGAATTATAAATTTTTGATATGCTAAATAGAATATTTGCAACAAATTGACATGATAAATGAAATATTTACTTAGTTGCAAAATATGTTGAAAGCAATGTGAATGTATAAATCTTCTCTAATGGAAACATGTCAATGATTAAATTTCCTTGACCTCTTAGGATATAAAATATGGAGGGATCCAGTTTACTTGTAAAAGAGTTACCTAGGGACAATATTAAAAGGTTGAATAAGAGTGCCACATAAAACAAGCATAGACAGAGGAAAAATTGCAACTTGTCTTTCGAGTCTATGCTTGAAGAAAGATCTAAACTTATGATTAAAAATGGATCTCAAGCACTCAAATAAAGGAAATAATTTACAAGCACTTTTAGCTCTCTTCCCCCTCTTGCACATGGGAGAAGTTCTGATATGATTTGCATCTTTCCTTTCCATATGATTGTCCCTTGAAGACCTTGTGGTCATGTAATCCTCACAATTGTCATTGAAACCATTTTTGCTAGTTCTGAGCGGTAGTAAAGAGCTCAACAAATTGTCATGTGCAATCTCCTTTTAAAAATCCTTACAGATGCCATAAATAATACAACAAAATTGAATTTTAAATTTTTTTCCAAAGTAATTCATTTTCCTAAAAGTTGTGATAAGTTGTATGCACATAGTGGTGTTGGAAAGTGTTTCTAAAAAGTAAATTTCTTGATAATTTTAGAAATATGTGGTGTTCATAACAAAATTCCACCTAGTAAGTTGTAAATCTATTTGTTGAAATATCTTTTGCGTAAGATGTGTGTTGACTTGTCTAGTTATATAGTTCATACTCAACTCTTGAGGGTCTAAATCGAAATGAACTTCACCACATTCACACACTTTACGCTCTATGTTTCCTAGATTTATCTCTCTAGCACGCATGTTCAAACCATTACCCTGTGATGCACTCTAGTTCCACGATTCATACTCGACTATTGAGGGTCTAAGTCTAAAATGGACCTCACCACATTCACACTCTTTATGCTCTATGATTCCTTGATCTATCTCTCTAGCGCACATGTTCAAACCATTTCCCCATAAAGCACTCTAGTTCCACAATTCATCTTTGAATCTGTTGAGGGCCTAAATCGAAATGAACCTCACCCCATTCACACTTTACACTATATGCTTCATTTATCATCTATTTAACATACATTGTAAACCATTTCCCGATGACGCACTCGTGTTCTATGGTTCATTCTTGATTGTTGAGGGGTATTTTATAAATGAACCTCATCTCATACATACATATCTCTTTCAGGGGCACGCTGGTCCTATCACATTCACATTACATTCCATTTCACTCAACTCATTCAATGCATCTTTGCATATCTTAGTTGCACTTACTCTTGTTTACTTATGCTCACATGTACACTTTGTTTCACATGCTAGACATATACTTTGTATGTCATTGTCTTTTCTATATACACATGCACATTCACTTGGTCTTTAGTTGTGAATGCGCACTTCCTCTGAGCTTTACATGCAACATTGATGCTTGGCACTATACCTCTTACCAGTCCCACTGAGGCTCGAGGGGCATCTACATTTTCTTTCTCACACATGTGGTGTTATCATTTCATTATATTTTATTTTTCGCTTTTACTAAAACACTACTTATTCTATCGATATATAAACGTCTTAACATACTTTTTATATTTCTAACATGCTAACAGTGTGTTTCATGTGCAACATTTGCGTTCGAAACTATTTACCACCATGGTTGTCGATATTTTACTTGTGTATTGTTTGTTATTGTTTTCCATTGTATATCATTGTTTGCGGGTTTTTTCCCTATGTCTTCCTTGATCACTTTGCTTGTATGCTTTTGGTCAGCTTCGGCCCTAATTGTCTTGTGACATTGTGAGCGATGTCCCATGTTTAAAACCCACTTTTTGTGGTTTACTTTGTCTGCACTATTGCTTGTTTACATTGTCTTCTATAACATGCTTATCACTTTTTCTACTAACACGTGTTTCTAGCCACTTTGTTTGCATGTGTCTTGGTTTCTACCATGCACATTCCCTCCCCCTATAGGGTATCCGTTTCATGCTGATTTCAGTCCTCTCCTTTCGGCCGCATTCTTCTAGCAACGTCGCATGGACCCCAAACGAGGGTGGCATATATTGGGTGAATTAGTCACCCCATATAACAAATCGAGCTTCGATACATGCATGCACATTATACGAACACAATAGAGTTACTGATTCTGAGAATGACCTCGAATCGACTTGGGTCCTCGGTTCGGCATAGACCCGAGCACCCGGATACATACACTAGAGTCGGGCACTCCTGACCTTTCTTGGGTGCCTATGACCGGGGCGATTCTGGTCACTTTATCAAATCAACATAGTTTTTCAGTAGTTTACAAAGAAGTTTATGCAATATAGGCATAGTAATCCAAAGATCATAATGCATTCTATCTTCTTTTCTCCTTGGATCGAATTATAATGACACAAAACAAAGTAGGATCACACCATCTGTAGTGGTGTATAAATTCGGGAAGCACTCATGGATGGAGAGTAAAACCAGACCTCTCTCCCCAACACTCTTTTGTCGTGGCATGAGATTGCCTTAAAAACTTGGACTTGGCTCGAGATCGCCCCAAAACTCATTTTTGGTGTGAAATCACTCGAAAAACTCACTCTTCTACAACAATCCAGGACACTTTCTATCCTTTTTCACTCGTCATGCGGATTAGGTGCGTATTTCCATTTATTACTTTTTCACATTTACATACTTTTATAATTTTTTCATAATACATAACTTTGACTACTCTTTTTCTCTTCTTTTTGCAAGTCCATCCTTACAAGAAGCGGTGGTCACAAGCACAACAACATGTATGACACGATCTGATTCATATGCTTCACCCCTAAGGTCACTTCCTCTTTCTTAGCTTCCATGCTTCATTTTATCATTCCATGTTTTCACTTGTTTCCTTGGCATTATTTCCCTCACATTCTACGGGGTTATCGGTACACATCTCTTATCTACTTTATGTTATTGAGTATTCACTCAACAACATAAAGTGAGGGAAAATGTAGACACAAAATCACACACTTGGGTACATTTCTAGGTCCATAAACACATACTTGCATTCATATGATTCCTAAGTGAGAAAACTAGTAATTGTAACTATCTTTGGCCTTTTTGCTTTATCTCTGGTCTTTCACACCCTAAAGCCCAGTCGATACTTTATTGCTTTATCTTTCATGACTCTGACACCGGTGCACACAGGCACCCTCATCCTTTGCGCGTCCCCAACCTCTTTGTATCTTACTCGCTTCTTCTAGGCCTCTTTTATCTTTTGGGCATCTTATTTTCTTATGGGTTGGTCTTTTAGATGTCAATTACAAAATTCAACCAAGCGAATCATGTAAATATAAATCTATGTGACCAAAAAAAAAGACCAAGCTCTAAGCATCTATTATCACCACCTAAGGTTGCATCCAAAGGCATTTAAGAGCATCAAAGGCATCCATCTAGCACTCATACAAGGGACAAGGTACTACATTTTTTGCATACACACATAGGAGGGGAATTTCCTTTTTCCATTGACACATCTATTTACATTGGTACATCTAGTTATTGCCTCTATCATGTGCACTCACACAACACCCTCTTAGGAAATATTCTTGCACACACTTCACAAGAACTACATGGAGTCTGAAATGTAGTGCATCGCTCGGTCGTAAGTTCACTTTATCGGGTAACTATCGGGTCGATCGACTCCCCATTTGCATCTTTTATTTTTTAGGATTTGATGTGTTTTGAGGTTTTGCAGGATATCATTTGTTTTGTAGGTTACAGTAATACAACAATCATCAAGTGACACACACGGCAATCAACAACAAAGGTTAGTGACTAACCTATGACACAAGAAAAACTAAATTTTGAGCTCTTGCACAATCACATGCGCTTATCGGTGGTATCTAGCACCTAGGTGCCCCGAGTCCTATTCCGAGATCCCTAGTCCCGGATCATCTCGGTAGTTTTAGGATTTTCTTAGTCCGATTGTGATAATATGCTCCTTCTATTTATCAGTCTTCTAGTCCATAATACTTTGGGATCAATTGCGAAATCAACTAAGTCTTTTATCTTCTCTCTTTCACCTAGGGTTTCATTTTTATCTAGCTTATTACTTGTGTCGATCCGTGCCTTAGCGTTTATTTATCATACATGACTTTGTAATATCTAGGGTTTTACAAATTTCCATATTTGTTAAATCATTTGGTGAACCCATTGATCGAATCCAACCTTTTTTTTAGGGTTTTCTTCTTATGCCCGTCACATGTAGTGGTCGTTTTGGGTATTTTGAGCATATAAAGCTCCCTCCATCTACTCGTAATGTTTCTAAATTAATGGTTGAATATGATAACCCCTTTGCCAACTCTCAAAACTCGAAAACATTAAAACATTTGATAATGAACAATCCTATGATGAAGAAACTAATGTTGATTACGAACAACTCGAAAAACTTACCAATTTTCGTCAAGCTTTGCATGACAATCCTTTGCATGAAAAATATGTGAATGAATTTTACAACAATGATGTGGAGGAAGAAAATAAGTAAGAAAAAAACATTATATTCAAAGTTCAACCTAGATTACAAGTATTGAAAAAAATATATAAATGGGCTAAAATTAAATGGAAGGAAAAAATCTACAATACTCTGCTAAGGACTAACTTATGTAGACTCAAATGTGAGAGACATGTCGATGGAAAATACCTAAGGAAGAGTGAAAAGAGAGGGTTTGTATTTTTTGCACAACAGGGGGTAAAAATAAAGGAACATTTCATCCTTGATGCTTAATGTACATGAACATTTGAGTCGAATATGATGAACCATTAAAAGTCATATCCATAGTAGAGTTATTGGAGAAAAACATAAAAAAGGGGTTGGGAGCTGTTAACTCAAATCAACAAGAGAAGTGACAACCTTTTTAAAAATGTTGCTTGTCATCCGTGAGCATAGGTGTAAACAATGGTCCCATAAACCGTTTGGTCTTGAGGAGGTAAACAAAATCATTTCATTTCATCTCAATTTACTCTTATCAATTAAAGTACAAGTATTTTTTGTAACATTTCATCTCGAAAGGATTGCATGAATATATACCCTTCCACTTGAAAGTAAGACTAGCCCTTCAAATTTGATCTTTGAAGGGGACTATAAATTCTATTTATCCTCGTAAAATTTTAATTTTCTTAAAACAGACCAAACCTATTCTTCTCCTCAAAATAAAAAACAAGCTGGGATCAATTCTTGTCGAGTGCAAAGGTTCCGATACAAAAACGCAACGAGGCCGGGATAGTGCCCCATGCGAATTTAGTAGAATGGACACCCCTTAGTCCTTGGCACTAAGCCTAAGAAGGCAAGTTATTCTATGCACCTAATTCATGCAATTGTTATCTATAGGATTATGATGTTTACCTTTCAATCAATGTTTTTAACAAGGCAACCATATTTTTAACTGAAAAAATTGATACATAAAATAGCAAGGCATGGGGCCCTTGAAAGGGGAGGTATGGCTTCCATTTTAAATGAACGATTGATTCTATGAAAAATAAAACTTATGGAAACATGAGGTCTTAGAATCTTTTCCTATAAATAAGAAGTGGACAAGTTTTTGAGAGGAAAGTTTGAACATGTGGTAAAAAGAAGGGGTCTCTCACATAAATAAGAAGGTATTTTACCAAATGTCAATTTATTGAACATCAAATTTAATTCGAAATTTTCTTCATAAATAAAAATAAGTCAATTTCATGAAATTATGTCACATCCTTATTATTTTTTACATTATGGGGACACTTTTTTTATTGGAACACACCATCACCATGATAGGACAAATCAACTCAAAAGCCACATTGTGCTTTCATGCAAACCATCAAAATGATATCTAATTGGTTGTTGAAAAAGCCACATTGTATTTTTGGTCGTAAATTTCCTGGTTTCGACAGGGTAACAATAAAATAAATATTCCCTATAAAATAGGAGTCCCAAAATTTTAGGCAGCAAACTCTTGATTGCGTATGAGATATGAGGACAATTTAAGAATAAACAATTGAACATCTTTGTTTGAGGAAAGATTGGTCTACTTTGGCTAACTTTGTCCAACTTTAAGTCCTATAAATTACTTGGTCTCGTGAAAATAATTAAAACCATTCATTCGTCCAATTAAAAAGAGGGTGGTAAAAGTCCCCGAGTAGGAGGAAATTTCCCCAAATTATTGTTCCTCGTCAAAAACTCAGTCAGATGGATTAGATTGTAAGCCAATCAAATTTTATCCACGCGTTAGGATTTGATATTTGATTCTTTTGTGGATTTTTCACCAAATTGTCGACTGCCGCCGGCCGTGGAATTTTACGATAGGGCCAGCTAGCGCATACCGCGATCCAGTTTACACGTGGACGGTCCAAATTCGCTCCCGGAATGCATATAGCGTACAGTCAGACCACTGCGCATGCGCAATTTCCGCTGTCTTTAAACGACGACACCTGTACATCCGTACATCATAAATGTACTTGCCATGTGGACTAGGACTTGAACGGAGAAAAACAATTCGACACTGCAGGGGCGGTTTTTGTTTCGGCCAACCACGTAGGCCCGCCTGTTTTTGACATCTGTCCAGGATCGCCAGGATTCATTTGAACCTGGCTGCCGGAAAATGTTTTTCATTTTCCCGGCGTGAGTAACGATTTCCGGCAGTATGATTCAACAGCAACATCGAAGAGGATGTATTGATTTTCTTTAGGTAAATTGGAGGCGCAGCGTCGGGACAAAATTCTTGCGTTTTTTTGCAGGAAAACAGGCGGTTTTAGGCCAATTCACCGCTTTTCTTGGGAGTTCGGGCTCTGGCCAATTGAATCGTGCCACATTTGCTCCGGTAAACCGCTTATATGCTTTTTACCGCAAAGGAAAAAACAAGCGGTTTGGAGAGCTGGTCTCTATTAAAGGTGGAACGGACATGTATTGTTATCATTGTGAAGATTAAGGGGCGATTGCTTAAGCAGTCTGAGAAGATTAAAGAAAAAAATTATGTGAGAAATTTGTATTGATAAAATTGGTGTGAAAGATTTAAAGCAGTGGATGTCACTTGATTATGCGGATTGCGAATAACAATAAATTGTGCCTTATTTCAAAGGTATGCTTGAGAATTTATTTCTTTGAACATGGCGAGACTTTTTTCGATTCATCGTGTTTAAGGCAAAATTTGGTATTCTGTGAAGATTTTATTAAAATGGATCATCAAGCGTTTCGTACATTTTTGTAGGAACTGAAGAGGAAAATGGTCTAGTACATTAACTGTGAGGTTTTTGGTCCATACTTTTGGATTTGGATTTGTAATGCTGACAATGTTTAACTGTTCTTGTGTCGAAGTCTTTCTAGGACATTCTGTGAAAGGATTGTGTCCGAGCTAAATTTTCAGCCTATGCCATTGAAATTTGGTTGCAATCGGCGTCTTCATGGTTTTATGCATTTGTGTAGGATTTACATCGAAGAAATCTAGAGTATTGTTTATTTGCAGCGTTCTGTGTTAATGGAGAGATTATTGACTTAGTTTTCAGGCTTGTGACAGCGAATTGAGTCAAATTTGCTTGTCTCAAAAATTTTCAGATCATTCTGTCAATGGATGGCGCTTGAGCCAAGATTTGAGCCTTGACTAGCGAAGGTTTCGGTGAAAACGGCTTATCTTCGATTTGATACTAATTTTTAGTCTTAACCTGGAGAAATCTGTTGGAATCAGGACTTATTACTAGCGCAGTCTTGTAAATGTAAATTTTTACGTCTAAGCTTTTAGGTTTGTGGCGGTGGTTTTAATTGAAATGGTTTGTTTCTAAAATATGTAGGTCATTTTATCAATAAAATTTGGCTGAAAAGGGGCTTATTTCGGATTTGATACGTGTTTGTGTCTTAAAAGGGATAAATCTGGAGGAAAACTGTTTATCTAGCGGCGTCCTCTTTTGATGGAGAGGTTCCAGGCTAAGGTTTTTGAAGTGGGTGTGTGTGTTTCATAAGTTTCCTGTCGTTCTGTCAATGAGGCAAAATTGTAGCCTGAAATGACGAAATTTGGCCAAGATTTTGTTTATGGTTTTCCCTGGGAAATCTGGACAGGAAAACAACATTTGGTTTTTCTTCGGTGAAATTTGTAGAAAAAGTAAACATTTCCGGTTCGTTTTGTCAATCGATTAAATCTGGGCCAACCTTATGAAGCATGAACGGTGAGCTTTGTCTGAAATCGATTTAATTTAGTTTCATTTTTTTGGCGTGGAGCTGGCAAAATTTGGGGAAAACTCTTGTATATGAGCCTAATCTGCAAATGGAGATCTTTGCAGCCAAGCTTTCGGGCTCTTTACTGTGATTGTTGTTCAAAACGACTGTGAAGCTCTTAGAATGGATTCCTTACAGATCGAGTTACTTATTTCAAAGCTCTTTTTAACTCGCACTTTAGGGGTTTTATTAACTCTGTTTTACGTTTGTAAATAGATCATCGATTTATGGGAGGCCATAGCTCATTTGCAGTTATCTTTCTTACTCTTACACGAAAATTGACATATTTGAGCTTTATATGGTTTTTGTTGGCTTTCCTGGCAATTTTCAGGATCCTAACAGTGATCTTTATGTAAACTACATCTGTAAGCTTGTTGGCAGGGTTTTCATTTAGATTTAGATCCTGTGTTTCGTTGAATCCTTAAATGAACTTACAATTATGGCTTCTTTGCTTGTACTTCAGTTTTCATGGGTAATACAGCATCGTTTTATGGTAGGTCATTCTAGGTATGCAGATTCTTAATCCTTACAAGGATCCGCCGATGAATTTTTCAATTCTTTGATAGGTAAGATAGAGCATCAAAATATGATATTCAAAGCACAACAAAGCTTCACATGAAGCAGGGTTGATTTCTTAACACAGTTTTTGAACATCATGCTATGTGTATTACATCATGAAATTAGTCTGTACTGTCCTATTACTGGTTATAATTATTGCAGGGCCTTAGGAAGCTATATGTGTGTGTGTATATGTGTGTGTGTGTGTGTATGTACATACATATATGTATATATACAGTATATATACGTAATCATATATGTGTGTATGTACACACATATACATATATATGTATACGTGTGCATGTATATATGTACATACCATTGTTGCAAGGAGACGAGTCCCACACCACTTGGCACGCATACCGGGTATGGGTACATGTACCGAATACGAGAGATGCGTACGGAGATGTCTCCTGTACACTGGAACCCTTGTTAACATCTCCTCCCGTCTCACCCCCACCACCCCTACTCTTCCCACAATATGTGAGATATCAAATATCAATAGAATTACTCATCCTTTGTCGACATCGATTTCCTTACTTCAAAAGTATAGTTATTTTTAAATTTTAGTGCATTCTGAATCCATGTTGTACCCATACCCGTACTTGTACCCGTCTCCAGTAACTAGGTACATACATATATATGTATATATAGTATATATACATATACATACATGTGTATGTATATATGTATATGTGTGTATGTATATATATATATATACATATATATGTATATGCACAGTTACCAAATACGGTCGTTTTTTACAGATTTACCGTATTTTTGCAATTTCCTCCCTCCACCGTATCAAACTCCGCAAGTTTCAGGATTTGCAGTTTAAAATTCAGAAAAATAAAAAACATAAACTTGCAGCTGTAAAAATAATAAATTTACCAAATCTGTTTTCAAAAAGCCAAAAACTGCGGCTAGAAAATTAGAAATAATAAAAAATCTTCTGTTTGGAATTGATGGTATTATATTTATAATAGCCATTTGATATTAATTAAATGCAAAACAAAAGGTTGTAGTTTAATAATTTTTAATTTGTTGTATAGTTATGTGTTTAATTATTAAAATTACCATATTTATATATATATACAATTTACCGTATTTTTTCTGTATTTATCAATTTTTTTAAGGACCGTTTTTTTTCCATATTTTGTGTCCACCGTTTAATACTCTCCATACGAAAGTTGCTACTATGTGTATATGTATACATATACATATGTATGTATATATGTATGTATATGTATGTGTATATATGTATATACATACACATATATATACATATATATGTATACATATGTAGATACATATACATATATATATACACACACTTATATTCTTATTCTGTTTCCTATTTGCAACCTTTTCATCCTCGTTTCTCGCCATGTGGCCATTGCGTTTCTTGTTTCTTATTTCTGGTAACATAGGTCAACAGACGGGGTATCTCTTTAAAAGGAATTTTGTCATTTTACAGACATTTTGGTGTGAGGGTTGCCATATTGGGCATGAATTATTGACCTTTCTTATTAGACACGCTCTATTACTTGCCCTGCTTCTAGGACCATATCAGAAAAAAACTATCTAGGATCCATATCAGAAAAAAACCAACTGTTATTTTCTCAGCCCCAATTCTTTCTGCTACCTTCAGCTACCATATGAATTCACCGGTGTAACCTGTGCCACAATCTGGAGTTTACCTCCCTTTCTTCCTTACCACATACACCTGTGCCACAATCTGGAGTTTACCTCCCTTTCTTCCTTACCACATACACCTGTGCTACAATCTGGAGTTTACCTCCCTTTCTTCCTTACCACAAGTTCATAAAAAAACAACATACTTCAAATGCCTTTGTTCCTCATCAAAAGTTCTAGAGGTTTTATTTTTGCCCCACGCATTTCAAAGTATTGAGAGGGAATTGAGATGATACTTTATTGTAAAAAGGATTAGAATAATGACACAGATAATATCCAGGATGAATTCATCTTAGATTTTCTACTATATATATGCTTTTTAATAGTTTATTTCTTACTATCTTGCCAAAGACTGTCAAATTTGTGGATAATTAGAAATTTTACTTTCATGGACTACTAAATAAGAAGTTTGAGTAGAGAGATGGGCTGGCTTCTCCATTTTCCTCATTTATTTCCTGCTCTCTGGTTATCTTTGAATGAAAGAATGAATGAACAAAAGATTTCAATAATGTCAATTAGATCAAGTAGTCTATGGGACCAAAAACTATAAGGACGCTTTATGTGAAAAGGCCATTTGAGACAAGGCCATTAAGTTTGACATATACATTCCTTTTTTATACATATATACATTAAGGCTGTCTTATCTAGTATAGCATCTTCAAACAAGACTGTTAGAGCGGTTAGAGTGTTGACTTTCATGTTAGCGTAGTTGATTCGGTTGTCACTATAGGCCAAGCACTTCATGATGTGTTGCCATTTTGTCTCCATGAACCCTAAAGTACAAAATAGGCATGTTCTTTTTATCCACTATTCTTTAGGCATTGTCCACCCGCTAGTTTCACTTTTAAGATGATGCAAAGCTAGTACTAAACCTAGCCATTGACATTTTTGCGTTCCACTTAATTTTTGCTCCTATGTAGGCTTTTTGGTCATGTTCGTTAGTGGAATTAAGATTCTTTGATATAGTATTTTTTTCTCCGTTCACTTTTCTTTGTTGACGTGATTACCCTGAATTTTCTCACATATCTTTTTATTTCCTTATTGGTGTTTGGGCACTTTTACATGCTGATTCCCCATTTTTCTCAATCGCTTGTTTAGTATCATCCACATGTTCTTCCTATTGCTTAACTCTTTCTCTTCTGCCATTCTGGGCCAATGATGAATTTCCTTGGTTTTTGTCTTCTTTGTGTGGCTTAGCATCTGAATCATTGCTGTTGCTTTCAATGGGAAAGTACCTGTTTCAGCTAATAAAATCACATATGGAACTGATGTATAGTTTTGAGGTTTCTTGTTATTCGGTGTTTTAAATTTCTCTCTATTTCCATTTCAGATCTGATAGCTTGTTGCCTCGAACTTCATGTCCATAGAGCACCACCTGCTTGATAAGCAACACGAACAAGGGCCTTATTGTATCTTAATCCAATAATTCCTCATTCTTACATTATTTTGTAGCGAGTATAAAGCCTTATCAAGTTATCCCCCATCTATTATTTTTTCCTTGCAAGTCTCCCAACTAAGCTTGCTGTGGAAATCAAGAACAAGTTGCTTGTATGCTTCCATCACTTCCTTTTTGAATCTTTTCTCCATAATGTAAAGGATATGACCGGTTTTGTTGGTATTCACTTGCATCTCAACCTCTTGACAAAAGAAATTGAAGGCCCTTAAGTGTTCTTTCAAACTATGTGATGTTTTTGCAATTAGGATAAGATCATCCACATATAGGAGAAGTTGTACTACATGGCAAGCTGAGTGAACACCCTCTCCACTATGTGTAGCCCAAACAATGTGGGGGATAACTGTCAACCTTTTTCTACACAGATGTTGCTTACAAAGTATTTTGACATTTGTTTGCTTGTTTTGATTTTTGCTCAAAGTTGCTCATAAACCATTTGTGTTGCTGCTCTATACTAATCTTGCATTCGAAGTTTCTTCATATTCATTCAGAGTTTGCTTCTAGAAACCATGTCAAATGCTTTCTTGGAGACAACAAAGCAACAAAAACTTCTTCCCTTTGTTTATCCCATACCTTTTCCAATCAGGGGCCTGAGAGGTCAGACAATGGCCAATAATGGAGTGTTTTGGCATGGAACCTACCTGTCCTTTTCCTCATTTTCTGCCCAGATGGTAATTTGGTGCTCTACCAATGCCCATAAATAATTTTCAAGGAAGCAGGTTAATAACGATAACACTGTAGTTTGATGGATTATTGATATCTCTGCTATTTTAAAAGGAACAATGACATAGGTATTCCGATCTACGGAGAAGCTTGAAACCTTCCCACCTTCATTTGAATGACTCCATTGAATATGCTTTTGATGTGTGGTGTGAGAACTTCCAAACCGCATTTTAGATATTCTGCTTGTAGTCTGTCTTTGTCTTTTGCCTTGGCCCCAGCTAGCCTCTTTATACCAAATGGTTGTTATGATCAAATTTAGTAAAAAAATATTTTATCCATCTTAATCAACCTTGATCTATGAGACAGAGTGACCTATTATATTGCTACTCCCCGTACACTTTGCTTTCAAATTTACTAGGAATTTTACTCTGTGATAGCCGTGTTCACCCATTTTTATGAATTTCAAATGTTATTTTTGGTAGCCAGTTCATTTCCTCAGTTTTGTTTTTCTTCATAATTTGCATATGTTTCATCTATCTTAATTGACCTTAATCTGTGAGACCAAGTGAACTCATTTTTTCGTGAACTCCAAAGGTTATTTTTAGTAGGCAGTTCATTCCCTTGGTTTTGTTTTTCTCAAAATTTTACAGTATTTACCCTATTAATATTGTTTGTGCAGGGCTTCGAACAGGACATGCTATATGTGTGAAATTATACCTTCAGTGGAAAGGATATTGTTGTATAATCTGGAACAGAATTTTTGTCGTCCTTGAGAAGAAAAGCAACACTTGCAGGATTTGAATTTTTGTTAATCCTGTAAGGCATTATAACCTGGTTTATTTAGCAAAAATGACGGTGGGTTTTTGCCGGGGACATCAGGGTCATCTGGATCATCTGGATCCATGGCAGGCAAGGAGATGACTTTCTTTGGTAATGCATACATACTGGGTATAACCTTTGCTGCTGGTATTGGTGGATTGTTGTTTGGCTATGATACAGGTATGCTCTTTGCATCAATTTACAAGTATTTTAAAGTACGTTGTAGAGAATTTTGCTCTTGTTATTGAGACTTGATCTTGTTATGTAATGGTAGTTTCAAACTCTTTGGTTCCTCCCTTTGAGTGTGTGAGGTTTTTCTATAAAGAATGTGAAAGCTATGGTACCTGTTGCAGATACTTTTACACTGGAGTTCCATTAACCTTGGTAATTTGATGCGGCTTAACCTGTATTTGCTGTATTAGATAATAGATAGTCTCCAGAATAACTTTGCAGAAAAAATGCCCTGTGTAAGCTATAAGCCTAAACGTTGATGTTTTCCATGCAATACAAAGATTGAAAGGAGCTCAGCCAAACTATGGTGGAATTAATTGCCTGCTCGTGCCAACAATTCAATTTGGGTCTAGAAACTTAATTGTAGTCAATTCAATGCTAGAATTATTTGTTTGTGCCAACAATTCAATTGGGGTCTAGCAACTCAAAATTCTGCCAAGCAGTGGTAGATAGAAGTAATTGCTTGTGCCAACAATTCAATTAAGGTCTAGGAACTCAAATTCTGCCAAGCAATGGTATAATTAATTGCTTGTGCCAACAATTCAATTGGGGTCTAGCAACTCAATTGTAGTCAATTCAATGGTAGAATAATTTGCTTATGCCAACAATTCAGTTGGGGTCTAACAACTCAATTGTAGAATGAGTAAAGCCCATCGAGCAAAGTTGGTGCTTCCCTATGCTTTTCTTGTATACAGTATACAAATTTCTAATTGCATGGTTGGATTCCATTTGAAAAACATATTTTAAAAGTCTGATTTAAGATTTAAAGTGAGAATATCCATAATTAGTAGTAAGTGATGATAAACAGTTTTTACCTCTTTGAGGCAGCGAGAACTGGAATCTTAATGTGTACTTTCTGATCTATTCGATCAGTGCCTAGTGTGCACTCTGTTTAATTTTAATTTTGTTCCATTCGTTTGGAGACTATGCTTTGTATCAGTTTGCATCAAACATAGATGTAAATATTTAAAATTAAGAAACCATGAACAAATCATGACCCTTCTGAGCAAGAATTGAGGACATATGCAAGGCAACAATTGCTATTAACGATTTAATTCTGATTTGATAGAGTAAACATTTTAAAGAGAATCCAATTAGAGCTAGTGTTAGGCACGGTAAATATTGAGGACCCATCAGTAATTGGGAACTAAATTGTGGCAGTGACCAGTAAATCTCACATATTTCACCTAATAGATTGGGCAAGTCTGAATAAGAAGACACACGGCTGTAGATCAAATCACACTGGAATGTGGTAGAGGTATATATTGAAAAGCAAGGACTCGTGAACAAATCATGGCCCTTCTGAGCACGGAATTGAAGGACATATGCAAGGGAATAATTGCTAGTAACAATTTAATTCTGATTTGATAGAGTAAACATTTAAAAGAGAATCCAATTAGAGCTAGTGTTAGGCACGGTAAATATTGAGGACCCATCAGTAATTGGGAACTAAAATGTGGCAGTGACCAGTAAATCTCACATATTTCACCTAATAGACTGGACAAGTCTGAATAAGAAGACACACTACTGTAGATCAAAACACACTGGAATGTGGTAGACACGTAGATGTAAATATTGAAAAGCAAGGAGCCATGAACAAATCATGACCCTTCTAAGAACAGAATTGAGGACATATGCAAAGGCAACAATTGCTATTAACAATTTAATTCTGATTTGATAGAGTAAGTTTTTAGGAAAATCCAATTAGAGCTAGTGTTAAGCACGGTAAGTATTGAGGACCCATCAGTAATTGGGAACTAAAATGTAGCAGTGACCAATAAATCTCATATATTTCACCCAATAGATTGGACAGATCTGAATAAGAAGACATGCCACTGTAGATCAAATCACACTGGAATGTGTTAGACACGTAGACATAAATATTGAATATCAAGGAGCCATGAACAATCATGGCCCTTCTGAGCATGGAATCGAGGACATATGCAAGGCAACAATTGCTATTAACAATTTAATTCTCATTTGATAGAGTAAACATTTTAAAGAAAATCCAATTAGAGCCAGTGTTAGGCACGCTAAGTAGTGAGGACCCATTGGTAATTGGGAACTAAAATGTGGCAGTGACCAATAGATCTCATATATTTTACCTAATAGACTGGACAAATCTGAATAAGAAGACACATCACTATAGATCAAATCACACTGGAATATGATAGACACCCAATTGAAATTAGATGTATATTAGAAGGAGATACACAGGTAATTGAAATCTGAAGCTGGTGGATCAACCATCAGCCATGCTTGAATGCATTAAAGGAAACAAAATTTTGTCTAACAAAAGATTATGGCCAAATATCTTCCATATGCCTGTTAAATATGTCTCAAGATATTATAATTGGCATTTTAAAATGTTATTGAAATGAATTTATTATTCAGAATTTTTGTTTAAGCTCGTTGCTGCTGGTTTGTGTAAGCGTATGTAGCAAATGTAATAGTCCTTAGTAGCAGAGATGCTTTTTTTTCTAACGGTTATTTTTCTTATGCTATATCTCCGAATTGGTTCGCATGCAAGTTCTCTATGAAAAGATGAATGTGCCTTCAGGTATTCAATTATATTACTCCCTAGTGCATTATTTGTACTATATTCCTAAGTCACGAGTGCAAAAGTATTTGATTTCCCAAAAAAAAAAAAAAATATTATATTCGGATATTATTCTTTTTTTTTGGGAACCCTGCAAAAAAACGCGGCAGTCAAAGTAGGTGGAGCTGTTTTCTGATTTTTTTGGATTCGCATTAATGGCCGCTAGGGTTTCGTTTGCTATATATGCAAGTCGGCTAGGATAATGTTACTACTACAAACTGAAGTCGATTCTGCGAACTGCACCATCGTGGAGTCGTTTTGTGTTGCGAACTGCACCATTCGTGGAGAGTTAGACAGTCGTGGAAAGGAGCTTCGCAGTGAGCTGGAGTGGAAAGGAGCTCAATGGATTGCTCACCACGACACGTTGCAACAATGGAAGTACAGGCGACGCAGTGCGTGGAGAGGAGGTCATAACAGGCAGACGCGTCCGTGGAGAGTCGACTCCATATCCAGCCTCCAGGTATTTCCCTGTTCCGCATGACATAAAAACAAATAAAACTTTAGATGTTCATGTCCATAGTAAATAAATTAGGTTTAGGTTTTTTATTTGTTTATTGAAGTTTAAATTAGGTTTATGCGGTTTTATAAAAATAAAGAAAACTTTAAAGGACATAAATAGAAGTATTTTATTTGTTTAGTGACGTTTAGGCCTAGGTTTATGTTTGTTTTATTCATTTATTTTTTATGTTCAATTTAAAGTTATAAATTTTTGTTATTGAAAATATAATATTAAACTTAAATTTGTTATTAGAATTTTTATATTTAGGTTTATTAATATATTATTATTATTATTTATTAATAGTTAGAAATTTAATTTTTAGATTTAGGTTTATTAATATATTTATATTATTTTTGATAGTTAGAATTTAGAAATTTATTAATAATTAGATAATCGAAATTATAAATTTAGATGTATAATTTATTATTTAATATTTATCAATTAATTTTAGGTTAATATATTTTTATTATTTATTGATAGTTAGAAACTACTTAATAATTACATCATAGAAAATTAGAAGTTTAGATTCGTAATTTATTATTTATCAATTAATTATATGTTTTTAATATATTTTTGAGCTTAAGATATAAATTATGAAATTATTTAAATTGTATAATATGTATTTATAATTCTTTTATCATGAATAACATTAATATTTTTAAAATTAAGTTTAATCTTTCATTATGACTTAATTATAATTTAGTTGTTTATTATTATTTTTAGAAGGCTTTTAAGTTTTAATAATTTAATTAGATTATTATTATTTTGGATGTTTACTTGGTATTAGAGTTATATAGGTATTATAATCTCATCGTCTTTAAAACATGTAGGTTCCTAACATAATTCAATGGCACCCCCGAAATCGAAAGTTGAGGGATGGAAACACGTAACATGCGATGGTAGTCATATCAAATGTAATTTGTGTGGTCATTCATTTGTCGGGAGTATCACAAGGGTAGTGGACCACCTACTTGGCATCTCAGCTGGTGCAGGAGGGGGTGTTATTGCATGCCCAAATGTAACTCCAAGCATCGAGCTGCTTTAGAGAAAGACCAAGCCTCTTCGTAGAAAGCAGAAATCAGCGCAAAAAAAACAAAGAATTCAAGCAGAAATATCTAGGTTCACTACAAGTTTTATGTCTTCTGCTTCAAACATTCCTGCTTCGGTGATGCAACAAGGGGATCAAAGAGTGGAACTTTGAACAGCCTTTGGAAACCAGTGGAGAAACAACATGTGGATGATGCATTTGCTGATTTGTTTTATTCAAGTGCAATTCCATTCAATGTTGCAAGAAATCCGCATTTTAAGAATGCAATTCAAAAAGTTGCAGAGTTTGGCAAAGGGTATACACCTCCTACTTCAGAGGCTCTTCGAACAACTCTTTTGAAGAAATCAAAAGAAAGGGTGACTGAGAAACTGGCAGCGGTCAAAGCCTCTTGGAGTGTAACAGGTGCACCATATTGAGTGATGGATGGTCAGACATGTGTCAGAGGCCATTGATTAATGTTTTGGTGGCTTGCCCTCTGGGCGTAGTGTTTTTGAAAGTTGTTGATGCCATGAACCACAAGAAGACCTCTGAGTATATTTTCAAAATATTAGAGGAAGCCATTCTTGAAGTGGGTATAGAGAACGTGGTTCAAGTTGTGACTGATAGTGCTGCAAATTGTGTGGGCGCTGGGAAGTTGATTATGGATAAGTACCCACATATATTTTGGAGTCCATGTGCAGCGCATTGTCTTGATTTGTTGCTTCATGACTTGGCTAAATTTCCATGGGTGCATGAAGCAATTCACAGGGGAGAGCAATTGCAAATTTCATCGGAACCATCGGCTCACATTGAACATTTATAGGCAGCATGCATCCAGAGAGTTGTTGAGGCCTTGTGAAACAAGATTTGCCTCATTTTATATCACTTTGAAAAGAGTGGTTGAAGAGAAAGCAGCGCTAAGATCAGTTATTTGTTCCATTGATTGGGAAAATTCAGTTCTTTCTAAAGGTGCAAAAGGAAAGAACATAGAGCAAATAATTCTAAATAGCAATTTTTGGGAAAATGCAACAAAAGTTTTAAAAGTTTGTGAACCAATTGTTGAAGTGCTTCGTATGGTTGATGGTGATAAACCTTGTCTTGGTATGCTTTATGAAAGCATGGACCGTTGCAAGGAAAGCATTCAAAAAACATTCAATAATGTGGAAGCAGACTATATTGAGATATGGGAAACAATTGATTCAAGGTGGAAAATGATGCACACCCCCTTGCATGCAGCAGCTTGCTATTTGGAGCCAAAACTCTTCCATATAGACAGACAGGGTGATAGTGAAATCATGAGTGGCCTTTATGAAGCCATAGGGAGGTTTGAACCAGATCCACAAGTTGCAAGCAAAATTAGGGATCAATGTTGGACATACAGGTTAGAAGAAAAGATGTTTGGAATACCAGCAGCCAAGTATGACATGTCACGCCCAGATGTTGAAGGATATAGGTGGTGGAGTAACTTTGGAGCAGATACTTGTGAGCTACAACGCTTTGCTGTTAGAGTATTGAGTCAAGGAGCTAGTTCATCAGCGTGTGAAAGGAATTGGAGTTGCTTTGACCACATTCAGTCAAAGAAGCGAAACAAGTTGTTGTCTGGGAGGTTGGGAGATCTTGTTTATATTCGCAGCAATATGCAATTGTGTATGAAGAAAGCAACGAAAGACTCATCTACTTCGTCTTCACAACTCCAACCCATTTCAAACACATGGCAGATGCGGATGATGTTGACTTGCTTTCACAAGATGGATTCAGCAGTGAATCTGAAGATGATGATATCGAACAATCTAATCCAAGTGCTCTTGATGATTTTGAGCTTTTTTGATGTGAAAAGTTTAGAGAAATCCAAAAGTTTGAGAATAGTGGTAGAACTTAGATGCTTTAAAATCTAGACTGTTTTTGAAACAAGAAACCCTCTTTAAGTTTGTGATTTCACATGCGTGTAATGCTCTATTTAGTATTTTGATAAACTTATAAGTTACAAATATGTTTTGACATCATTTCATAATGTTTTTGAAAGTATTTAATAATATTTGTGTATTTCAAGTTCAACCATTCTTGTATGTTTATTATTTATTTTAAAAAGATTTGTATATTTCAATCATTCTTGTATGTTTATTATTTATTTAAAAAATTAAATAATAAAAAGCAGATTTATATAAGCTTCACAATGGTGGCATGATTGTACAGTTTGCGTTTGGGTTTTGAGGTATTGATGACGTGGTATTATAGTCAATTGATTGATTTGTGGATATTGTAAATATAATGGTAAAAATGTATATGTAAAAATATAATAAATAAAGTAATAATAATAGTAAAAACTATTACGGATAGGAAAACATAAGTCTATGTCTAGTCCGCCACCAGATTTTGCAAATATTTCGACTTCACATCAGTGACATGAATGTACAGGCTGAGTTTGGGGCTTCAAGGCATTGATGAGGTGGTGAAATAGTCTACTGACAGGTAAAACTCTGTTTGAATTTTACTAGTGATATTTTGGACGATAGCATGTGGTCTACCATTAGGAATTAGAAAAATATGATGGATCACGTTGTGTGGTCCAAGATTGGTGGTGAAATAGTCCACTGACAGGTAAAACTCTGTTTGAATTTTACTAGTGATATTTTGGACCATAGCATGTGGTCTACCATTAGGAATTAGAAAAATATGATGGATCACGTTGTGTGGTCCAAGATTTCCTAATCTCTTGTAAAAAAATCTTTTGCAGAGAAAATGTAATTGCTAATGTAACTATCCGTTGTCAAAACTTTGAACATTGCATGCCAATTAAGATGGTCGAGTGATTCATATGTGGATATAAATATATAATGAAGGTTTGTGTCAACAAATACAACTACAAATCATATTTTGCAAAGAGGATTGTAATAGAAATTATATTTTCTAAACATTTTGTTGGGTCCTAAAGATCAAATTCATCTTAAGCATTTAAAACTTTTCATATATAAAGGATGTTAAAAGGTATCATCATATAGAATATGTATATGATAAATATAATAAATTAGTACAAATATCTTATAGATATCAATTTCAAGGCCTTTATCTTGGACTTTTTACATACCTTTTAGTTATTAACAATTTGATTACCTTCTTTGCAAATTTTCCATTGACTGGTGATGACTGGTGTTGATGTAGCTACTAGTTACACTGATATGTCAATTTTGAAATTTTTATTTTGGAAAAAGGCGTTCCCAACTCCATCATATAACCAAGATATTATGTTTTTTTGATTGACTTTTGATGAGTCAAGTGGGCATCAAATTTAGGATCAAAATTAATTGTTGTAACAACTTACAAAAATTACGACCCCCATCACCACTAGTGTCCATTGTAGAATGCCTACTGGTGTAATAAAGTAGCAATAATAGTTAGAGTAATTTTAACACCACCTAAAAGGTGCGGGGCTAGTGGTGGGAAACAATTATTTTCACACCATCGACCAAGTTTCCATTCCCACGGGCTCTTAAGGCATCTCAATGTGCAGAGGTTGAACATCTGTACCACATAGAACATACTTTTGATATTATGAACCCAAGTCCACTTCAAGCTCTGCCTTGAAATCTATCCAAAATTCGACCAATGGGCTTGGGGTCAATGGTGGGAAACAATGAGTTTTACACCATTGATCAAGGTTGTATAGTAATGCTTGGAGGTAGGGGTTGAACTTCTCATTGTGAACCAAAAGGGACATATTTTTCTGATGTTATGGACACATCGTGAACTGCGGTTGGATTTAGAGTTCTACCTTAAAATTAATCCTAATTTTACTGAAGGGGTTGTGGTGTAATAATAACAAATGAACAAACTAGCAAAAAAAGAGGTTAGCATGTATTGTAGCTCGCCCAGGGACTAGGCCCCTGTCTGTGTCCATCTCTCTAAAGTATATTTATGATATTAAATTCTTCTTTTATTACTCGAGCATTTGTTTCATCAATTCCCTGATGATGAGTCCTGTACAGTGACTCAAATCGTTGGATCGATGAATCCTGTAGAGTGACTTGAGACGTTGGATCAAAAAACTTACCCGCAGTTGTTCCTGGAAACTTACACCAAAAATGTTGTAGTTAATGTGAATATACCTGATCAAAACTTAGAACATTGCACTCCAACTGAGTTTGAGAATTTGCAATGTTGCATGGGTTTTGGGAAATGGGAAATGGGAAATGGCAAGCAATTTCGGAAATAGGACCGACGAGGAACCAAAGCGTCGGAAAAAAGTGAGTGTTGGCTCAATATGAACTACGGGACGGGCCTTTCTAATCAGGCTTCAATAAATGATAACAGTTTTAAAGCAGCCGCTTGTGTACGTTGTTTATGATATCCTCTTTTATATCCCAATTTTCTGAAGGCATCTTCCAGAAAGGTGTCATATTCGATTTCTGTTTTTTAGTGATTTCTTTAGAATGTTGTTCTGTTTTTTTCTTCATCATTTCTTAGACACTGGTCTTATTGCATCCATACTTATTTTGTTGTGTTTTTTATTGAGCCAATTCCGTCACTAAACTTTCATGTTTTATAATAACTTTGTATGAATATTTTAATTGACGCAATTGCAGCACCCTTGGAGTATAATCAATGCCTTTTGGTAGCAGTAATATTGCAATTTTTGGGCAGTAGAACCGTGTCATGATTATTTCTGGCAGATATGTAAGCTAGACTATTGGAACTAAATATCTATTCTTATTTACAATCTGTTTTATATTCTGTGCTGTTAACTAATTACATTGCAGTTCCTTATGGTGTCATTATCATCTGGGCTATGCTTACATGTTGCAGTCTGTTCAAGTGTACATGTGCTTGGTAGTGATGTAAGATGAGAAAACTTATCCTGAATGTATATATCCAGGTGTCATATCTGGGGCCCTTCTTTACATTCGTGAAGATTTTAAATCTGTGGACGAGAGCACCTTTCTACAGGTATGAGCAGATTCTATTTTAACTTACATATGGCCTTATATAAAACCTCGTCAATAAGGAAATTGTGTAGCTATTAATATCCTACCCATTGGAGGTTTCACAGGAAACTATTGTTAGTATGGCAATATTTGGTGCTATCATAGGAGCTCTGATGAGTGGGTGGATTAGTGATGCTTATGGACGCAAGATGTCAACTCTTATAGCTGATTTATTTTTCATTACTGGATCCATTGCCATGGCTGCTGCACCAGATCCATATGTTCTGATATGTGGACGGCTCTTAGTGGGGTTAGGTGTTGGGATTGCATCCATTACTGCCCCTATTTATATTGCGGAAGCTTCTCCCTCTGAAATAAGGGGAGCATTAGTGAGTACAAATACACTGATGACGACTGTGGGGCAGTTCCTATCGTATCTTGTGAATCTCGGATTTACAGAGGTAAAAATGTTGTGGCTGGATGGCTAAGTTTAGTTAATTGTAAATTGGTTTGCAATCAAGAGTTTGTATTATGATTAATTCGCAAGCAAGAGTTTGTATTATGATTAATTTGCGATCAAGAGTTTGTATGATGATTGGTTTTGCTTTGCAGGTTCCAGGGACATGGCGCTGGATGCTAGGTGCAGCAGCTATACCAGCTATTGTACAGTTTGTGATTATGTTGTTTTTGCCAGAGTCACCGCGTTGGCTCTTCCTCAAGGTAATGTGTCGCTAGTGTGCTTTTTACAAAGGTGTTGCTAGTATATGTAGATATCTAGCATTTTCCATTAAAGATGGAGATGATTTTTCAAATATCCTAAACACCAACTTCTCTAAATGCAGGACAAACAAGTTGAGGCAATTGCAATTCTAGAAAAATATACGATCCTGACCGGCTAGAGGGTGAGGTTGAACAGCTATCTCTTGCTGTGGAAGAAGAGATCCAAGAGAGAGATTTCAAGGGAAAAGTATCATACCTGGACCTGTTGAAGTCCAAGGAAATAAGGCTTGCTTTATTTGCCGGTGTCGGTTTCATTGTATATCACTTAAAGCCTCCAGAACCTTTGCTTGGCTTAAACAAATATTGGTTCTTTGTATCTTTTCTGAGTATTGTAGGTGTGAATGTATGGCGCTGACAAAAATTTGATTATCGGGTGATTGTGATGTAGGCATTTGAACAATTCTGTGGTATAAACACTGTAATGTATTACAGTCCCACCATTGTGGAATTGGCTGGCTTTGCTTCAAATCAGACAGCTTTATTGCTTTCGTTGATAGTTGCTGGAATGAATGCTCTTGGCACGGTTCTTGGAATATTCCTTATAGATCGGTGTGGAAGGAGAATGCTTGCCTTAACGAGTTTATTTGGTGTTTTTATCTCACTTGCCATTTTATCTGGAGCATTTTACTTGACCTCTGTAGATGTACCCACTGTCGACATACATCAGACATTAAAAACAGGTTACGCTTGTCCGGCACTCCTTGATTTCAGCCAACCACTTTGGAACTGCAATGGTTGCTTGAATGCTGAATGTGGCTTTTGTGCAGCCTCAGGAAACCAGGTAAGAAGAAAATATTTCACGTTCCTTTCAAATGTGATAAACATTTCTGTTGAAAATAAGGCATACCAACCTAACTTTATATTGTATACATATTGACAATTAAAATATAAGTCTGAAATAGTTACATCCGTAACCTAATTTTTTTAGGAATTGTAATTTGATTTGCAATATTTTCTCAATGGTTTGATGCAGATGCTTCCTGGAACTTGTTTCATTGCAAACACATCATCCGAGCTGTACTGTTCTCAACATTCTGGCAACTGGTATAGTGGAATTTGTCCTAGTAGTTATGGATGGCTTGCTGTTCTTGGTTTGGTCATGTACATTGCTTTTTCGCTCCTGGAATGGGACCTGTTCCATGGACAATCAATTCTGAAATTTATCCTTCACAATATAGAAGCATGTGTGGAGGCATTGCTGCAACAGCTTGTTGGGTGTCTAATTTGATTGTCTCAGAGAGCTTCCTAACTCTAGTTAATGCAGTGGGCACATCCAAAACATTTTTAATATTTGCTGGAATTGTCGTGGCTGCATTCATTTTTGTGCTTGCTTTTGTTCCTGAGACAAAAGGTCTCACTTTTGAGGAAGTTGAAAAATATGGCAAAAGAAAGCACACGGGGGCAGTATAGATATGAGTGAAAGTACATCCACAGACTCCCTTCTTGACAAGAATTATAAACCTCAATCTGGTAAATCAGGTGTCTAAGACTCTCAGAAATCATGCGTTTTAGTTTGAGGTAATTCTAGATTAAGGTTGCACATTGACAACCTTCTGATATATGACAGGGGTGGTCGTAATTTTACATGTTTACCGAAACTGCCTTCTGATATATTGTGCCAACCTTTCGATATATAAAAATTGGTGGTACTAATTTAAGGTGGTCTTTTTGACAACCATCTGATCTGTGAAAAGTGCCAACTTGTTTTGGCAGGATAACTTTCCTGGGGGTTGCATTGTTTGGCAGTGGATTGCAACCTGTGGCAAAAGTTCATTCTGTAGTCTATAAATGGGGACTACTCTTATAATGGTAGCACAACAAAAATGTTTTAAAGGATTTCAAGGATGTAGTGAAACCATTAATTGGTTTATTGGCGCACGAAACCTGCTATTAGCTTTTGCTATAAACTTCTAAGCTTTTTCCTGATATGTGGAAGGTGGATTATGAACCGCATATTACCACTGTACTAAACTAGGTACAGTGAATCCATTTATTTTTGGACGGGACTTTGTTATCCAATCACGCTCTTCATTTCATAATATTGAACCATCTTTGTTCCATTATATAGCTGAATGACTAGGACATTGGATGTGATAATTATATTGATCTATTTGAAAATTGTTAATGCGAAATGACTATTGATGTTTCTACGGTAAGTTAAACCATCAAATCTTGGTGTTTTTTCCGCATTTGGGATTTTGTCATTTGGTGGATTTAATACAACAGTGGTCCTCGACCTTGGCATGTAGTTGCTACTGTTTTGAAAGTATTTAACATGAACTGTTGGTATGAATGAACAACTTGATGTTAAATAGCCTGATTAGACAACTCAAAAGGATTCAAATATTTGCGTGGGGAGCAAATTATAAATAAATGAAATAAAATGAGACTTATGGGACCACACTTTCTCAACCGTCTCTCAAAGCATAATTTGGGAGGTGGGTTTTTTCTATAAGATGTTGACCCTGCTGTTATTGATTTGAGTTAGCAATTTCCCACTCTTCAAATAACTGTCATTCACGCAACTCTCAATATTTATATGTACGTGATTCCAATGTCACCGTAGGTTGGGCATTCTAGGATGAAGTGCCTTTCTTGCCCCATTCGTATTTAGGGGGTCTCTTGCATATGCGCTGGTGGGAACTAGCTCTTATCTAAGTTATGATTGAGTTGATAGGCTGGGAACTATTTCATACGTTGGGTTGCTCTTTGGAAGATAGTGGTGTTTTCAGCTTTTTTTTATTTCTCCAAATGACTGATCTAAACTTCTCATCCACAACTTTTTACTTTTTTTTGTTAAGGTTTGGACATTCATTTATGCCATTATCCAATTTATTCGATCCATTTTTTTTTGTCCATCGATGTACCCATTCTCCTATGTGGCTCTTTCCTTTGCCACTTTAGGTCACTTGTTTCTCCATATTTTTTATTTTTTAAATACTAGCAATTGCATGTGTTTCATGAGATGTGAACGCCAAACGGTATATGTTATTTGATTTAGAGGCATAGTTATTACTTTTGTACTTGATGTTGTTAAGGGGTTTGAGTGATGTTGTAATTGTAGAAATATAGTTGTTCCACTTAATGTGAAGGTTGTTTCTACATTTCAAACTTGTTATAAATTCGTACATGATTACTTGTGATACATTTAAAGTTGCATATCATATTTGGAAACATCAAATAAATGAAGGTATACGTACACATAATGAGTCATGTATATGTTTGCAATATTTATATCATGGGTGGTAGCCTTTAGTGGGAAATTTTAGTTTCAATAAACATGATTACATTTGATATCCCTTGAATGATTGTGCCGCTTTGGATAGAAGAACTATTGAGTATAGTAGTAGCGGAGGTGCTATGAAAGCAGAGGGTAGTATTTACGTTGGGTTGAGTGATAGTAGTCTTGTTTCCTCCTTTCTTCTTGCTCCAAGTGCTTTGGGCGTGCGCCATATTTTAGTATCTCTTGAATGATAAAGCGGGTGAAATGCACAGAGTTGCAAGCGAGGGAACCCAGGAGAAAGATGTGAATGTCAGACCCTGCCTTTCAGTGGTTCCAATGTCGATGGTTGCTCTGTGCAAAGTAAGTCTTTGCGACTTTTTTGTTATGTACGTATTTACATCCTTCCGTAGTATGTGAACACATTGTATGTTTCTATATATCTAATACTCTTTTCCTTAATAAAAAAAGTAGTTTCTCAAAACTCAAATTGTTACCTCTTATGCGTATTTCCCATTGGAACTCCACAAGCATTACAATTGAATTTAATTTTACATTTTCACTTATTTCTGCATTTGTTTGTCATCAAACTATGTATCGTTCTTTGCATAGATTTAAATTCTTTCAGTTCTTGCTTATGGGACCAAGGACGTAAGCATTGATTCAGTCTTGTTCCTTGCCAGAGATTCCTCATTTTCAACCATTGACTAACATCCTTCCAAATCTGTTGTGAGAATGGACCCTGTACAAATAGATGGGTGGTAGATTCCACATCTTTCATGCATAAGATACAAATGTCGAGCCGTTGTTTCTGCCTTTTGACCACCACCAGCATACTTCTTGATTCTCTGCAGCCATCATAACTTGGTAACCCACCAATGAGAATAGATCCCTGCAGTTTTGTTTTGTGACCAAAAATACCATCTGAATCCTCCCTAGATATTATGTGGCCTCTTCTAAGTTCAACCAAGAAATCATCCCAAATAGTTTCCTAGTCCCCTCCAAGACCCAATTGTTGTGTTGTTTCCACTCTTGACTTCAGATGTCCGTAGACTCCTGATCAGCCACTTGATTTAAATAAACCAAACCTAAATCTTGTAAGCGTTATATCAAGTCTGGAGGAAGAAATCTTGTTCCTACATCCCATGATCGTGTCAGATCCGGCCCTAATCAAAGTGTCATCCCCTACTTTCCATTGTCCAAGCCAAATAGTTCCCTAGAATAGGTAATGATTAACTAAAGATTTCCACTGAATAGAGACATTCTTGTAACTTTTTCCATCACTTCTAATCCAATCAAATAGTTTGTTAGGAACTATATGTTTCTGAACAATAATCCTTTTCCACTGACTATCCTTTCTTCTATATGTAGAGCTTGTCCCCCTTCCACATCTATAGTTCAGATGATAGGTCCAACTACTACTTTTAGGCCTTCTAAGTTCTGAAAAGTTATTTTAAAATTTTAAGCTATGGTTTGCTTATATCCCTCCTCCAAACTTTCTGGACCCAGGGCATCACGTAATTTGTTTCCAGAAAGCAATCAAATTGGGAAAGAAAATGGTAGCAATGGGTTAATGGGGAAGATTAGATTAAAAGGGAATGTTACAGGCTGAGATAAAGATTTTCATCAATAATCATGCAAAGCAGGAGGCAATGTTAATTTTTTGGCTTAAAGGCTCACTACCTCCTCGGGCTCATCTAGTAACCTTTGCCCCAAAATTAGAGTATATCAGAACTACTAATATCACCAACAACTCCATACATTTCAGAATTGGCTTTCACCCAAATCAAAAGAAGTGGTTTAATTATAATATGCATATACAAAAGCAATGTTGTAAATCATAATTGAGATGAAGATTTCTAACATCTTAGCATGTAGGACTTATCAAAGTGTATCCATATCTGTACTTAGATGACTATCTATATTGCTATTGTTATATAAATTCTCAACACTGAATTTGCTACAGGTTGTTAATTCCAATATTTGTTACAGTTATACAGGTGGCTTGATAGACCAAGATGGTGTTTGGGATAGTGAAAATCCATCATGTTATGATATGATGGTTTCAAATATGCCAAATCTATATTTTGCATAGTTCTGGTGGTTTTTTGGTTTTATAACTCTGATACATCAAGTTGGTCTCAGGGAACACAAACAATACATTATTATATGCAATAGAGGCAGAGAACATGATTTCACACAAGATTATCTGGAAGCTTATATGCAGTTAGATATCCTATTGTAATTAACCTGGCTGCAACTCCTGGAGTATAGTTATTTAATTCCTCATTCTGAGGGGGGTTAATCCAAAATATCAAATATTGAATGGCATTGGCCGCTCTTTCTCATCCCCCATCCACATGACTACGGCAATGAATAAAACATTGCCCACATATAGGGTAAGTTTTTAGTCAATCCCATAGTGATGTCCCTAGTGTGGATGTTCATGTCGGTATGCCAGTGGTTGCATATCAAAAGTTAAAAATTTACAAAGCACAATCAAAGGTATAAGACAATGACAATTCATATGATCAAGATTTAGCAGAAAAGAAAACAAAATTTTAACATTTCCAGTGTGGAGTCCAATCTTCTAGCATGTCCGAACTTATTAGTGTTTTGTATAGGCAGTATTATAATGCTTCAACGGTAGACATGCTGAATGATGTGGACAATCATATTTTTAAAGATGTAAACCCCAAAGGATGAGACTAAGTGGCTCGCTAAGATTGACTGACTGGTCCTGATTCAAGAAAAGACAAATTTATAAGACCCTTGGATTTCTCTTTAACCTTCAAGGCATTGTAATCTGGCCTGTGGTAGAATAAATTAGCTGGATAAAATGACAATGTCATTAGTAGCTATATTTCAGCTGCCTGTGTGGACTATTTGTCCTACTGGGTTCTTAGAGATTATACTTGAGTGAAGCTCACTTAGATTTTTGGCAATTTGATAGACAATAAAAAAATCAGTCTACAGGGATATAGACATTGCACTTTGCAGCTCAAAAGCGGGCTCGGCATCATGGATGTCAAAACCAAGAAGCAAGCAGTTTAAGCTATAATACAAGGGTGATCTCCCATGGAGGGGATTTGGGCTCCTTTTGAGTAAACTGGAACATTGAGAATTAATATATACATCTATCAAATGGAATTCATTTATTCCTGTAATGTTTTTTCTATTCCTTCCAAAATTATAAAACAACAATTTTATTCTCATTTCCCATAAAATTTGGAAGAAAAGTAGATATTTATAAAATTGATGATGAAAATAATTTGATATAACTCATAGTGATGCATTCTTCCTGTGTGCAAAAATCAATATTCATAGCAAAATTCATTGTATTCAATGTATATCACCGTAGTTTAAATCCATGTATCTCTATTCTCAAACCCTTTTCCTCATTATTTGCAAGCTCCTAGTCCTCTGCATCTCAGACATTTATATCACTATTTTTGGTACTTGAATCAATGCACTAACTATTACTTCCTTCTTATTGTTAATAATATCTCATGTCCTTTTATTTCACCTATCACTCCAACTCTTTGTCATACACTATATCCCTATATTTTTATTTTTCAACACTCTCATTCACTACACTCTTTCCAATATCGTTCACCTTTTTTGTTATCTACACTCATTCACTATCAACTCTTATATATATATATATATATATCAGTCACATCCTTAAAGCTTTCTTCTCTATTTATTCATAACTCAACACAACACTAACTCTTAAAAATAACCTCGAGCCACCCCTTCAACTTCCTAAGTTGACCTTTCAATCTTGAAAACTCAGGAAGGTCGGTTCACCTTTCCTAGCAAGTTCACAAAGGGATTTTGAAGATAAACATATCTATACAACCCTGCACAAAGAAAATAAAGTGAGGAGCGGCGAAACAAAAAATAAAGAGGCGTTTAAAGTGCCATACAATCAAAAAATTAGGTAGCTAAAACTCTAACATCAAGAACAATGATGCAGGGTTATGTGTGTAGTGTGAACAAACATTTAAGGATATTGAATCAAACCGTAAAAACTAAGGGTGAAATTAAGCCAAACACAATATGCCATTAGATCAGGACCTAGCACATAAAATGAATTAAATTATCTAAATGTTCGTAGACAACATGCAATTCAATTCTTAGACACGGGAAAAAATACATATAAATTTATTCAAATGGTTGTCACTTAAATATGTTCAAATATGCTGAAAATTGTCATTTGGTTTGACAATTCCTAATTGAGTTTACATCAAAGGGACAAGACTCAAAAGCTAAAATATGCAATTCTTTACACTAACATGCTACAGATGAAGAACTCCTGGCCTTTTTACATGTGTTGCAGTTCTTCCAACCATCTTCATCTGCATGAAACATCTCACAGAATCTCATGTTCTCATCTGCAGACCTGTGTATAAAAATAAGCATGTAAATAGATGATTTAAGATGTCAGTACAAAAAGATAAATTAAACAGTATATATTATAACATTTTCTATAGAATTCTAACAAGGAATTGGGGAAAACCTTGCAAAGAAGCATTTTCCCGAGTGATTTAAGATGTCAGTACAAAAAGATAAATTAAACAGTGTAATATTTCCACAAAATTTGGAATTGGAATTCAAGAAAAAGATGAAACGATCTAATCGTCAAAATTCACACAAACTCACTCAACAAAGGGTCCGTATTTACTTCAATAAATGATGCAGAACATGAGAAACATAATTTGAACAGAGCAAGGCACGCTAATGTTAGCAACGACGACATCATACAGTTTGGCTTTGAAGTCGAGAATATACGGAACCTTCACAGACTTTTCAATGTCCGGTATGCGCAAATTGCGGAGCCTAATCAACCAGAAGCTCCCTTTTGCGAGACAATGACCTCCGTAAAACATGACGAATTCAAATATCCTTTTGAAATTCTTTGGCAACACTCACAAACATCATCGGATGCGAGTAAGAGGATCGAGGTTATGAAAAATTTGAGCCACAAATCCATGGCTATTTTACCAAATCTATTCATCGCATTTTCAGTAGCATGCGTGGTTGTATTGGCTATAGCAACGAGGCAAAGAAACCCTTACCGGAATGAAAAAGAGTCAAAATGACTGTCAAAATTAATCGCGTGGGAAAAACGTCCAAACGGCCGTCAAACTTAAGACAATCGCAGAAACGTCTGGAGGTCCTCTACCATAGGGGGAACGCCTTCGGCGTAATTAATAATTTAATCATAGTAGTTGCCTCTCAACGGAAGTGTATGTTTTTGTCACGAGTATTTCATATAGAAGTCATCTTCCAATAGCATAACTATTTCATACCTACTTTGTAGTGCATATAGAGATATCCATCTAGCTAATATTCTTTAATTTCTATATGTATCCCAAGTGAGTTTGTTATGGAAGTCTATGCCCATGTTTTTGTATTTCAATACCATTTGAGATTGGTTGCCTTAAATATGAAGTTTAATTGTTGCTATTTAAAAAAATGGAGAGTAGAGTAGAAAGCGGGGGTATCTTTGTTTTGTTAATATTAACAAGCATCCCAATCTCGTAAAAAAATGACTTAAGCAAAATCTCCCTACCAATATGTTTGTTTTGTTGATGTTCACTTGCATCCCAACTTCTCTATAGAAATGTTCTAGACCTTGGAGGTAGTCTTGTAAGCCTCTTTGAGTGTTTTCAAAAGTTATTTTTCTCCTTCTTAGGTTTAGATTTTTGTATGTGCTTAGGGCTTCTCAAATTATGTGCATTAACCTCTAGCACTTAATAGGATGTATATGTTTTGAACATCCATCTTTCCCCGTCTTCCTTAAGCTTGTTTCTTAATGCAACCATGTTTGCGCAACATTTTGTATGTGACAGACTGAGGGGTTTTCCTTCATTGAAAACAAGGAAAGATGTAGAAACATATGTACAAAATTGACACTATTCTATATTGTGGGGGTTATAACGAACTTGCAAAGAAATAAGGAGTGCATAGAGAGGAGGAGAATGTGAAGAGATGCACACGCGAATAAGAAAATGTAGATTTAATTCCTATGCTCATAAATAACAAACCATAAAAAGATAGACAATTCAACATTGAAATTTTGTAATGTGTACACAAAACAAAAGAAAGACAACATCTAACATAAGACTAAATGTTATCACCAAAGAAATTCCAAGACACAAAGTTCCACAAATCTATTTGTATTTCTTAATTGAGCAATAACATAGTTTTTTAATTCCTCTTTCCAGAAAAAAATTCAAACATCAAAAAGTCTTTTTATATTAACTTCCCCTCATAATTATAACACGAAAAAGAAACACTTTCTTGAGCGACCTTTCACATTCTTTTGCTTTTGTATTTACAATTTCATTTTCAAAAGGGTAACCTGAAATTTACATAGATAGAAACCACTTCAAGTTACAAGCTATTTTCAAAAAGTAACATCATGTTGGAGCACCGGCTTCTCCAATTTGAGCCGATCTTACTCGACTTCGTTGTGCCTTAATTCTTCTCCTTGACTTAAAATTTGGCGAGGACACCTCAATAGTCTTTTGATCCGCTTTGCTTTTGTATTTACAATTTCATTTTCAAAAGGGTAACCTAAATTTACATAGATAGAAACCACTTCAAGTTACAAGCTATTTTCAAAAGTAACATCATGTTAGAGCACCAACTTCTCCAATTTGAGCCGGGCTTACTTGTCGTTGCGCTTCTTAATTCTTCTCCTTGACTTAAAATTTGGCAAGGACACCTACAATAGTCTTTTGATCCGCTACCATGGAGCTATTGCAATGGACAATCCAGGGATCCATCATCTACCTTGCTCGATGTCTTCATCATCCCCTCATGCCCTAGCCACTAATTTTGAATGCGAGTCGAATTCGAACACGGACATTTGAAGCTCTTGGGGTATGTGCGAGATGAGGTACTATGATTTATGGGCACCTTGAAACTATCCATATACAATGTTCGACATGTGTAATGACCAAGAGTAAATTGGGAATCAAACCGCAACCAAAGGTGAATTCCACTTGAGTTTACACTAATAGCGAATTTTTTATATTCAAATTGCCTTTACTCATGCGAAGTAAAAGAAATTTACTATTAGTCGATAGCTTAATGCTACCAAATAGATAATTGCTACCGCCGACATCATTTCTTTTCAATTCGTGGCTTTCGCCAAGATTTCGAAAGTCATTTATAGAAATTCGCCAAGTAATATCTATGGTTATTTTTTAAGGCGGGTCTTAAAATTTATCCCGACTACAACATTTTTTCTTTGTTGACACAACTTGTGTATTACAACCAATTGTTTACATAGCTCGATTAAAAGCACCTTATTTGGCATGTACCTCAAAAGCTTATAAGGAACCCCATTGAATATGGAGAAACATAGAAATTAAATGAAGGGGCTACCATAAGCTTGCTTCAAATATTTCCTATCCACATGGTCGACCTTTGAATCTTGAATTTCTAAGAGCTCGGTCTCCATAGTGGTATGAGGCTCAAACTAATGATATTGAAACTTCATTTTGTGATGGAAAGGATGACAAACAATGACCTCTTAGGTTCTACAAGTATGTAGATTTAAAATGTAGGGATTTGGTGGCAAAAGTTGATTTGGGAACTACAATGGCAAGACAATTGTGGTCATATAACCACAAAAAATTCTAGAAATGTTGCTCGAACAATGAGAAAAGGACACACACACCTTTTGGGTATGTGTCACACTATTTAAGGGCACCTACAATTTTAGGGCACCAATTTTTCTTGAAAAGATCCTTGGGTGGCACAACATGCTACTAGCATATAGTGGACGTTATAGGCATGATTTACTAAGCTTGAAAAAATTTGGGTTGGCAGAAATGTGCTTTTGAAAGATAGGCAGAGCAAAGGCTTGATAGAATGATAGAAAATAACTAAATAGGAGGTAAATCTAATTAGCCAAGCATGTAAAAAGGTATGTGGGATTAATACAATGTCTACAACAATGGGGATAATAATCACATAGAGGGGAGTGAGAAAATGATGGAAAGACACTCATAGGGGTGAAAAGAGTTGTGTCCCCGTGTTTGAATAATATTAAGAAGGGGGTGGGGAAATAAATATAATTTGTTTTCTTTTTAATTCATCAAGCATCTTAGGTGCGCCTTTCTCACATTTCTTGTAGCATCATATGGGTGCACTTACCTTTCCTCCTTAACCCCGAAAGTGCTTGGTGCCCATTTGTTGCATTTTCGACACTTCTCTATTGGCGTGTTTGACACACCCCAATACCGTATTTCCCTTTATTGGACTAAGCGCACCTCATGATCTCCCTTTTCACTCCTCATCGGGTTATCCAAGTGTGCCAAGGGCCCCTTATATTTTCCACTTTTCTATGTTTTCTAAGCACACATGGCATTTCTCATGCTAGTTGGAGCAACAAGGATCATAAGAGTGTAAATGGGTTATGGAATGCAATGAACCAAACAAATAACTATGTACTAGAATACTTATTTATAGTAAATACTTCGATTAATTAATGGTGAACAAGGAAATATAAATGTGTACAAAACAATTAATAGGACTAAGAGAGAAGGCTCTTCTATCGAAAGAGAAATGTATCCTTAATAATTGTCAAGACTATTGTGCAAGATTACAAATAATAGGTTAAATGTTGGAGCAAAACCAAGCAAAGAACTATTTTGTTTTCCATGTTAGTGCAATCTCAAATCTATATATTTGGATCCCAGAGAGTCTATTATGTTCCAACGAAGTTCTTATAATACATATACAAAACTAAAAATGGTTGTACATAACCGATGACAATTTCCAATGAGATCAAGTATATTCATTTCATCTTCTTGTAGACAATGTAGTTGGGATTCAACACATACAATGTCATGAAGATACTCGACATGGCTTGTGCGGGACATGTCATCTAGCATGCCGCTTAGCAACAAGATACTAACAAGCGAAATATGGAGTAAAACAATCCTATGCATATCCACAGTGACAAATGGCATGCAAAGAAGCAAAGGCATGAGTGTGATGATGCATGAGATACTTGTGGGATCTCGTAGAACATTGGGGTGGGTTGTAGACATTGTGAAGGCTTGTGCAACATTGCAAAAGTTGAGAATACAATGTAGAATAGTTTGCACAATATTTTGAAAGCCATGAAGGTTGCAAGGTGCTAACACAAGACTGCAGGAGTTGCATGAGTTGTGAATCACATGCGCAGAGAGCAAGGGATTACATGGGGCAAAGTGCCAATGTGTCGTAGGACTTAGTGAAGGGTGTTAAGTGTTAGGAAAACTACAAAATATTATGGAGATACAAAAAATGATGCAAGGGTATGGTTGATGCCATGTAGTTATATTATTGTGATATGTCGTGAAAGTAAAGAAAGTTGCTTGATGGGAGTAAGCCATGTGGGATTTTGTGAAGAATCCGGTCATCATCATGTACTATTGTGAGGTTATATCCTTGTTACTAGATGTCATGGAGGTTTAGAACCCAAGTTTAGAAAGAGAAGGGAGGAGGATTACATGGTTACAAGTTCTGAGGCAAGTTGTAAGGTTGCACACGTATCATTCACCCTTTTTTGAGAAGTAATGGTCTCCATTGCGGTGGAGATTAGTTAAGGAAACTAAACTTGAAGATGTTGAAGGTTGTACCATTTGGCTTGATCAACATAATACATGACCTTGACTACTCTAAATAATTTATAAGTGTCATGGCAGGTGTGTGTGTGCCCATCACTTTGATAATTTGGTTTTTATTTGTAGGGCACAAATGTTCGTGTTCCATATCGAAGGAAGGTGTGTTACTATTTCCTCAAGAAGTGGAGGAAAGTAAGGCTTGAGATTCTCCACATTCAAGAGTGGGTGCATGACCAATTATGGAGGAAAATTAATAACACATGCATTCTCACCGTTGTATGGAGAATTGTGTAAGGATCGTAAGCGCAAAGGTTTGATCATCTAGTGTTCACCTTTGAATCATTCCTTCTGAAGATGCAACCAAACTTTATTTCCAATTCGAAATGCATGATTTGTGCAATTTTCATCATGACACTATTTGTATTTATATTGAGAGTGAGAGAGAATCTTTTGATCATGTTGGTAAACAAATTGAATGTGGCACAAAATTTTATTTGCTTAGTCTACGTAGTTTTCTTGTGCATGTGAATCAGTGTTGTCTAGTATATGGTAGGATATGTTTAAAGACGTTGAGTTGTTACTACTATGATGATGTTGGCATGGAACACATTGCCAACACCTATTTCCTCTCCCATGCATGTATTTCTAGTCGAACCATGAGCAACATGATCATTTTCATGTGCGAAGATGAGTTTTTGACATTGTTTGAAAAAAACCGATATGACCTTGTCATTGGGAAGGCTAAGATTGATAAATCAATCTTTAGCCCATACATTTCATCTCTATGGTTACATTTGATGTATAACATCACAATCATACAAGTAGGGTCTTCCCAATAGTATGTCGTAGACCTCAAGAGGTGCAAAATCGTAAGTGGCATTTTCCTCCAATGGCTTGAACTTATATTGAAAAGTAAGCTTTCTCAGATTGAGATATCTTTTCTTGACATGAGCCATCTAAGCGAGTATGGGTGAGGATGTACAAAAATAGGAAATGAAAGGTGTTAAGCGGTGCCTTGAAATATGCTATTTTGACTCCCACTATATATGATAACATGAAGAGGTTGTCCTCGACCGAAAACATTGTGTGGAAGAGGTAGTATCATTCCTTAGAAGCTTTCTTGGTAGTATTATTTATATAGAGTGTTGACCAAGTCATTCCAAGTTTAAATGGTATGTAATTATCTATCTTGTTGTGTGTTGAATGCTTCCTACTAGTGGAATACTAAAACGTACATCTTCAATGTCGTGAAGGTGATCTTATCTTTGTTAGTGAAGTTGACTAATAAGAAGTCCTCAAGTTGGCGCAACCACTTATCCAATGTCATAGTGTCAATTTTACCTTTGAACATTGGGATATTGATGTTCACTTGGACATTAAAAGGGGTTTGATGTTGAAACCATGTGTGAGATGGCTAGGAGAAAGAGGGTGCTCCCGTTTGGTTGAGTTGAACCATTAACTCATAGAAATGGTTGAAGAGTTTGTTATGTTGTGCTTCTAAAGTGTCTTTAACGAGTTTTTAGATGTTTGGGGTTACCTCATGTTTTCTTTTTGGGCGTCTACCATCTTATTCTATTATAGTTTTCTTTCGGGTAGGTGGAAATCGAACCAAATTTTTGTCATTTTTATCTGTTGTGCTCATGTCTTTACCATTATAGAAAAGGTTAAGAACTAAGATCTAGTACCAATGATCTACACCATAAAGTCTATGACCATTTTGTGAGACCATCTCGCATAAGAATCGGAGTAGTAAGGACAATAAGAGTGCACACAGGTTGTTGAATGTAATGAACCACCCACACAACAATGTAAAGAAAATACTTATTTGACAATTTTGTTCATTAATGGTGAATAAGGAAATACAAATGTGTACAAAATATTTAGCAAGCCTTAGAGATTAGGCTCTTACATGATAACGAGAATGCATCCTTATTATTTGTCTATACTAATGTGCAAGATTACAAACATATATGTTAAATGTTGGGGAAAACCAAGCAAAAACTATCAAGTTTGTCGAGTGAGTGCAATCTCAAACCTTTACCTTTGGATCTCGAGAGATTCCATCATGTTCCACCAAAGTGGTTATAATAAAATATACAACTAACTATCATAGTAAAAATTGACGATGGTTGTTGAAGAGACGGTCACAATTTTCAATCTTCTCGCAGATGAGGCATTTGGGACATGATGTGGTATGCCATGAAAGTGCTCTTACATGGATTTGTGTAGGATGTGGCATTTGACTTGTCACTTGGCAACAAGGTGCTAACAAAGTTAAAATGGTCATACATACACCCTAATTAGATTTAACAAAAAACCTAACTAATTTTAGTGAATTAATACACTAAATGATGTAAGGGTTAGCAATAGGTGATTATTCTGATTAATTAATGTACAACATTAATTACCAAAATTAGAATAACACTTTTATACTTGTAATTGATATGTTAAACAAGATACAAACTTGAAAATACAAAGGATTGAGTGAACTTAGCTGATTACAGATGATTCTAGAAGGTTATGGGAGGATGCATTGTTGGAATAGAGAGATTTGAACTTGATGATGCTTCATTCTAGAGAATGTAACTATAAATTGACCTACGACAGAATGTACAACTTTGTTAGGGCCATACTATATGGTGTTGACCCTTTTATGCAGTATTGGACCTTCTCAAATTTGGGTTACAGTAACTTCTCGCACACTATCGGTTGTTTGCAACTATTTGTCACTTTCAAACCCTAATTTGTGATCAACAAAGCTCTCTGAATACTCTGATCATGATCTCAAACCCTAGTCATGGATGAGAATTCCTACAAAATAAACATTTGTTTGGTTATTAGAACTCCTGTACACCTCTCGACATTGGTAGTACTCCAAAGAGGCCTCAAATCACACATCATTCTCCACCTAACATGTGATATTTGAATGAATACAACTAGATTTGACAACCATCTTTGAAAATGCTTGAGTTGAGTTGGCTCTTGCTAAGATACTTGGGAAAGGGATGTTTGAGTGCTTGTAGATGAGAGAGATTGATGTCTTAACCTAGTAAGAAGCTTCAAACTTGTAGACATTGTTTCCTAATGATTGTAGATGTGCTATTGCAAGATTTAGGGAGTCTTGGGTGCCTTTTGCAAGTGTTGGGAATGAGTCTATCAATGTAGTGTCATAAGCTTTCTAGATTATAAAATGAGGTAGATTTTACTTGTTTATATAGGTTTTCATAGACAACTTATCTAAAAAAGGCCAACCCGAGAGATTATAAGACCCAATAAAGAATATAAAACTAAAAGCAAAGTTAGAGGACATGTTGGTCCAAGACCGTACAAGTCGGTCGGACTGAATATGCTATCCCGACTAAACTGTACAACCTTGACCAAGGATGGAAAACATGTAATCTAAAGTTTGGAACTTGTTACTTGATGTTTGTCTATGGATTTTATGCATTGTGCTCTCAGAATTTGATGACATGTTAGTGTGCAAGGATAAAAAAGTTAAACAAGAGACCTCGGAATGTACTAAGTGGGAATGGGAAGGTTATATTTATCTTAGTAAGAGTGCATTGTCAAAACTAGTAGTGTCAAAGAGTGAATTGTCAAATTTGAGTGTCTACATTTTCCCCCTTTTATGTATGAAATGAAATTATATGCTTAAAGGAAAAGATACTGAGTGTGTATAAACACTTTTTCTTTACTCAAATGTTTGTTTTGTAAAATCATGTTATGTTTGATTTTGGCATGCTCCACGATGAAACCCACAACATGAAGTGTAGTCAATGTCCATGATAAAGAATTGAACTTTAACTCAAATGTAAAGCGTAAGATGAAATATTTGCAATTGCATAAGAATCAAATGAGAGATATGCAAATAAGAAAGGAATACACATGTTTGTTTGTGAAGGGATAAAATCACGTGTTTTACTTGAGCTTGAAGATTTTTCTTTGTTAAATTTGCCTAGGGATTGGGGGAGGTCAGTCCCCAATTGTGTTGAGAAGAAACTAGAGTGTTAGGTACATGTAACCCAACATATAATGTCAAGGAGGGAAGAAGAAGAATGAATTTTTGAAACACCTCGTTAAGGAAGAAGATCGGGTATCAAAGTTACTCGACAACTATGATATCTTTCCCTTTAGGTGCAAGAGGAAAGGAAAGTATACCTACGGATAACTTAGCAACTTCATTGCCTTTTATAACCCCACAGGCCACACTGCTGCAATGAGATGGATCTAGGCACGATTCTATAAATAAGGATAAACGGTAGAAAAGAGAATGAGTTCCCACACACCCTTCTCATGTGCGGTATGAGTGAATAGAAATTGTGAACATGGAAAATATATCTAAAATGAAAGACAAGAAAATAGATATGCAAACCTTCTAGTCAGTTCTTCCTTGCAAACCTCAAATAAGATTGTAAGAAGCTTTTGAGCTTGTGTAACCTTGTGAATTATTGATTGTGGGTGCTCTTGAAAGTGATCTCCAAATAAGAGAATTACAATGCTACGAACACATATTTGGACTTGGATATAGCTTCCAATATGTAGATATTGGGTAGCAAAATTGACAAAGTTTTCTTACGAAAATCCAAGAGGATTTTAACAGAGTGATTGTATAGGAAATTCAAGAGGATTTGTAAAGGGATAGACATGCTCTTTTATAAAGGATGAGAAGTGGTTCCAAGTGGTTGAATGCACATGCTAAAAATAGCAGTTGAGGAGATTAAATAGTTCGAATGAATTTATTCCCATAAGGGAAGTAAATAAATTTAGTTGTAGAAGTTGCATCCGGAAAGGTGGTTGTACGTGCAATTCAATTGCCCCCACCTTTCTAGGATTCTAGAAGTGCAGTTGACTTGGATTGGTGAAGTGGAGTCCAAGTGGGGTCCAAAGGGAACCTAAGTGGCAGTTGAATAGGAAAATATGTGTATTTTCCTAATTAAGTAACTAATTTAATTAGCTACAATGTGCAAGATAACTAATTAATCATTTATTTAATAAATGATAATTAAGCTAGCTAAAGTAGGTTAGAACTAATTTAATTAATCCCAACAAGGTGTAATGTGCATGATTAATTAATTTGATTAATCAATCGTAAGGGGGTATGAACAAGGATGTGAAATGGGATAATACTTGGAACAGAGAGAGATGGTTGACATTTTCCTCCTTCCTACAAAGAGAACATCTATTGGGAAGCTTCATTCCCCTTTTCCTGAGATTATCCACAGTCAAAATTTTATTTTGGGCAGCCAAGGTAAAAGATATTAACCTTTGGGATAAGATCCTTCACCCAGAGCTTACCCCAATAATCCTTGTGCATATCAGTCTTGAAATTTAACATGTAGGTAGATTTAACCGAGAAAATTCTTGAATCTTCTTCTTTCCATTTGATGGAATCCTCCTTGGTTTGGAACATGGGGATGTGGAAATCCCTTAATTTCTTATTGAGAGCTCGAAAGGGTTAGATGTCACCATCAAAATCTAGAGGAGGTTCAATGGTTTCCCATTTGACAGAATCTTCCTAGATCCAGAAGTCACGAATCCAAAATTTTCCTGTTTCCTTGTAGAACTGAGCAACCCTTTTCCAGATTTCCAGGTTAGCTAAGGGGGAATCCTCAATCCAATTATCATACCAAAAACTGATTCTAGATCCCTTGCCTATCTCCCATATAGTACCTTTGGTTAATATTTCTTTGGAGGCCACAAAAGAGTTCCAAAAGGGAGACCCTCTAGGAAGATTATCTTGATTAAAAAAGGATTCCATTCTACCTATATTCTCGTAAGTATTTCATCTTTATAATTTCCACCCAAAGTCCTTCCTCTCTAGCAATCCTCCAACCTGCCTTGCAATTAAGGCCTCATTCATAAGAGAAATATTTTTTAACCCCAAGCCCCCACAAAGCTTTGGTTTTGTGACTTTTTCCCAGGCCACAAGAGGGAATTTGAACTTCTCCCCAGCTCCCATCCAAAGGAATCTCTTCTAGATTTTCTCTAAGGATTCAATAATTTTAGCAGGGAGCTTGAAAAGAGACATCACATAAATGGGAATGCCTTGAAGGGAACTTTGGAGCAGTTGAATCTTACCAGCCTGAGAAAGCAAGAGACCCTTCCAAGATGAGAGTTTACTATTAACTCTTTCTAGTAGAGCATTCCAAACCGTGAAGTCAGGCTTCTTTTGGATCAGGGGCATACCCAAATAAGAATATGGAAAATGCTTAATCCTGCACCCTAGGATGCGAGCTAATCTAGCTTGAACCTGATTCTCCACATTAATGAAAAAAACAACACTTTTATGGAAATTAACCATCTATCCCAAACTAGTTCATAATCATTAAGAACCACCTTAAAATTTGAGGCCTCATGGACAAAGGCCTTCCCCATCATAAAGTTATCATCATAAACCTTAAAGTTATCACCTCTATTATTAGTTTCCATTATATCAATTGGATATTAATTGAAAATGGCTCCGTTGTCAACTGTGTCTTCTCTCATTACTCACACACTTGCAAATTCCTCATAGTCAGATCACCAAATCCGCTACTCTTGTCTGTGGTTATGATTCTACCACCTACACATATTGGCAGTATCACCTTACCTTTACGAGTTGGGCATAAAACCCTTCCCATTTTGTTCTATATCATTAATACATAATTTCAGTTTAATTGTTTACTCGGTTTCCCATGGCTCTATGTTATGCATTTTGTCACTTCTACGGTTCATCGGTGCGTAAAATTATTACATTATGGATACAAAATACCATTTCTACCGACCCCAACCCATTTAAATATTGTCGAATAGACCCAGTCACTTCCATGCCTATACCCCCACTTAATCCAATTCCATACCATAATATCAATACATATGATGTCGGCGAATCCAACACTCCCATTACTTCTCCTTTTACCTCCACATCCACCCCTTCCATCCCTACACACACCACTGATCTCATTTATACTATTATAACCCACTCTACTAATCCTACTAATCTAACTATTACTGCTCCTCCTTATCCTACATCCGTTGTTGCTCCTCCTAACATCCTTGATAATGCTACCCAACACAATAATGTTAACACCGATGATTCTTTGATGATGAAGTCGATGTCGTCAAGCTTACCAAAAGAATTGTGCAACCTTAATTTTACCCCGCTTGATATAGACAAGTCATACTTCCAAGACACCTTTGTTTCTATAGGCTCAGGTGAATATCAATTCAAGAAACCTCCTCCCTCTATTACACCCGTGATCCCTTTCTAGGCTAGACCTCATGTCATCTCCTCTGGTTACATCTGTCCCACAACTCAATCCCTTCACATGTTCCTTATTCATACATGAATCTCAATGGCATCATATTCCATTTAATCCCACTTGCCTTGACATTGTTTGCACATATGAAGGCTTAACACAATTAGGCTTCACACTCGATGATCTCCTCACCCCATCTCACTCCCCCACTTATATCATGGATATATTCTCATTATTACTGCTTATGGACTCCATGTTTTCCATTTTTTGATCTTTCTTACACGTACACTTCGTTCCTCTCCACTCACTCTTGGATAATCTTGGATTGACTATATTGGTGGAACTATTGATCCCAACCATACTAATATTACCTTTCCCATGCCTTTTAGCCACATCACTATTTGCAATGATTCCTTCCTTGGTTATAACCAAAACCTAACTCACTGGTATACATATGAATGTCCGTAACCCCCTTTTACTAACGAATGATATGATGGGTATGTATAATCTACATAAAAATGGATCTTTCTATGATCAACCTCACACTATCGCTTATTACGTCTCTAATCCCAACCGTATCGGTTATGAACTTGACACTGACGACGATCTCCTTGATGAATTTACTTGATTCCTCACTTGCACACTTGGGGTTCATTATACTATCCCCCTCTCTTCATCACCATTTGATGTTTCTATTTGTTACTCCTAGTTTACGTGCTACATAAAATGTTCCATGATTCACAACCACGCCTTTTCTAAAGCATCTACGCTATCATCTTCATTACCTAATGACACAATCTAGTGCTACGGTTCACACTTGATTGTTGAGGGCCCACTTTGTCAATGAACCTCACATCATCTACTATTTCTACACATCACGCCATGTGTTTCACGATACATATTTCCTAGCATCTATTACTCTCTCTCTCTCTCTCTCTCTCTCTCTCTCTCTCTCACTTTGTGCTTCATGACTATCTTTCGAGCATCACCACATCGCTGGTTCACATACTTTATCCTCATTACATGATGACTTACCCTAGTGTCATGTTCACACTTGATTGTTGAGGGTCCAATACTAAAATGAACCTCACATCATTTACTTTTGATACACTTTATGCTCGGTGCTTCATGATACATATTTCATAGCATCTACTCTCATTTAATACACTTATTACCCAATGACACACTCTTGTTCTATGGTTCATTCTTGACTGTTGACGGAACAAGTCTAAATGAACCTCATTTCACACACCTCCGCTAGAGGGAAACACTACTCCCACCATCTATGCATATTTCATATTACACCAAACCATCACACACATGCAACATTTGCATATCATGGTCGCATTTACTCTTTTTAGCTTATATTACTGTGCTAGCCAAATTCCTAGTATGTTATTATCTTTTTCTATACACACATGCTCATTCAATTTGTCTCTAGAAGTAAATGCAAATCTCTTGTAGATTATTACACGATGCATGATGCTCAACACTGATCTTTACCAATCTGTCAAGGCTCTTGGGGCATATACCTTTGCTACTCTCACACTCCACACATTATAGGTTCTATTGTTACATTATTCATTACTTCTTGCTACTACCACTTACTATTCGCTGATATATACATGCTTTGACATACTATTTATCTTTCTAACATGATAACAGTGCTTCATGTGTAACATTTTCCTTGTAGGATCTATACAACCATAACTATCTCAGTAACATTTTTTTGTTATTATTTTCCATCATTTGCTATTATTTGCGAGATATGCCCTATGCCTTGTGTGATCATTGTATGCTTTTGGCCGCTTCGGCCCTAATTTTCTTGTGACATTGTGAGTGATGTCCCATGTATGAAACCCACTTTTCACGGTCCATCTTATCTTCATATTTTCTTGTTACATTGTTTTTGCATGCTAACTATTGTTACACTAAAACTTGTTTCTAGCATATATTGTTTGCATGTGTCTTGGTTTATACCATACACATCCCCTACCCTTGCAGGTATCTAATATCATATATGCATATCAATATTTGGTCCTCTCATTTGGGTTTCCTTCTCCTACTTTTATTGCACGTACCCCAAACGTGGAGGGGCATCATTCGGTGAGAAAATCAACCTTATATTAGAACAAAGTTATAGATTAGAGAAAAAACATACAAAATTGGAAACACCACACGGTCATATAATGGTCGAGAATTAGACTTGGGTCACAAACACCGAGCGAACAAAGGCGCCTAGATCGGGCACAATAAGCGGTGGTGCTTGTGTCCCACCCAGTGCTTGTGCCCTAGTGGCAAAATAGACAATTCCTCGATTCACCACAATTTCCAAAATTCCACAACACAATTCTACAATAAAGAATCACTTTACTTCAGTTTAAATTCAATTTATACTCGATCATGCAAATAGTTATGCATTCTACATACAGTGACATGTCATCTGTAGTGGAACTTATTTGGGAAGCATCATGGAAGGAGAGTAAAACATACCTCTCTCCCCAAAACTCTTCTCTTGGCATGAAATCACCCAAAATAATATCCTTGGTGTGAGATTGCCCAAAAAAATCATTCTTGGCATGAGATCACCCAAAAAGTCACCCATCCAACAACAAATTCAACAAAGATATCTCAAGAAAATCAAGACAATTTTTCTATCTTTTACTCTCTTATACATCAAGTGCACACTTTCCTTTTACACACTTTTACACTTTTACTTACTTATACACATGTTACTTTGATTTTTCATATACATAACTTTGACTACTTTTTTGCTCCTATTTTTGTAGGTTCTTCCTTATACATAAAAAGAAGCATCTCACATCGGCAAACACAAGCTCTAGCAGCACAATACTATGCATACACTTCACCCCTAGGGTCTACCTCCCCTTCCTAGTTTCCACACTTCACATTACGATCACTTCACGCTTCACTTGTCCACTCGACATGCTATCAGCTACACTCTTCTCTACATGATCACAAGGTACGCATCTTCTATCTACTTTATGCTATCGAGTATTCACTCAACAACATAAAGTGGGAGGAAAATGTAGACACAAAATCTATGTACTTTGGTACATTTCTAGGTCCTAGAGCATATATATATATATATATATATATATATATATATATATATATATATATATATATATGATTCCTAACCAAGAAAACTAGTGATTGATAACGTATTTGGGGAGTTTTTCTTTATTTCTTATACTTTTATTAACATTACCCACCCTAAAACCTTGTTGGTATTTTATTGACTTATCTTTTATGGCATCAAACACTAGCACCCATTTAGGACATAAACACCCAAACACTCTTATTCCTTTTGGGCATTCTGACCTTCTTTGCTTTCTTCTTACTCTTTTGGTTCAAATTTTTCTATCAATTATGAAATTCAAATAAGGGAATCATATATATACATAGTTATAACTCCTAAATAAAATGCCATGTATTAAGCCTTACCTATCATGACCTAAGATTGCATTCAAAGGCACAAGAACACTCCAAAGGAATTCATCTAACACATCCATACAAGGGACAAGGGATACATCACTCTGCATGCACAACATAGGAGGGGGAAGTTCATTTTATTCCATCACACACATTCTATACATTACTACATTCTAGATCTAGCCCACTATCATTGTGCAAATTACACAAGGGAAACCTAATGTATCATTACACATACATACACATAGAACTACATGGAGTTTGAATTGTAGTGCAACACTCGATACTAAGTTCACTCTTCAAGTGGTATCAAGGGGTCATTTGACTCCACATTCTGCATATATTTTTATTAGATTTGATGTTTTTGTGGATGTGTAGGTAGAAAATTGCTTTGTAGGTTATAGGTACAATAGATGATCTAGAGCGAAACCAGAGCGCCAAAGGGAAACTAAAAATGAATCTTCTCCCGCACAAAAAGGATAAAACCTTAAGCACCTAACTAGACATTAGTGCCCCGGATGAGTCACTAACTCTGTGGCACTCCTATTCCCGTGGGTGCTTCTATCCTACACAACTTTGAATCTCGGAACCTTCAAAGTGAGCCTTCACGTCATTCCTTATAGTCTATTTCAACAGCTTCTCCTTCCTAGAATATCGCCGAGTTGTGTGAAATCAACTAAGTCGCCCTCTCTCTCCCTTTTTCTTAAGGTTTAATATTATTGTTTGCTTATTGCTTGTGTCTTACTGTATCTTATCACTTGTATATCATTAAGTACAACAAATTTACTCTAAAATTAAATATTTTATTCCATTTATACTAAATATTTAATTCCATTTATATTAAATCGAAGTGCCATAGGATTTCTAGGTTTGAAAATGAGGGAGTATTTACTTGCTTATATAGGGTTCCATATATGATTTATCTAAAAAGGCCAATCCATAGAGATTATAAGACTCAACAAAGAATATGGAACTGAAAATGAAGTTGGAGGACATGTCAATACAAGACCGTATAATTCATCCAGATCAAATATACTATCATGAGTAAACACTACAATCTTGACCAAGGAAAGAAAACATGTTATCCGAACTTTGGAACTTATTACTTGATGTTTCTAATAGAATTTTATACATCGTGTCTCAAAATTTGACGACATGTTAGTGTGCAAAAATAAACAAGCTAAACTATAGATCTCATAATGTGCTAAGTGGGAATGGGAAGGTTATTTTTATCTTAGTAAGAGTGCATTATCAAAACTAGCAATGTCAAAGAGTGAATTTGCAACTTTAAGTGTCTACATGTCCCACTCAAATATGTGATGACAAATAACATGTGGAAAAGAAAAGGTGTAAGTGTGAGTGTGACAATGTGCGGGATAATTACAGGATATCGTGTAATGCTAAGGTAGGTTGTAGACATTGTAGAGGCTTGCGTGACATAATTAAAGTTGTGAATTCAATGCAAAATGGTTTGCATAAGATTTCGAAGCCACGAAAGTTTTAATAAAACCCTTTTAAAATTAATATTGATATGAACACACTAAAAGTGGATCCAAGGGTTTTTACAAGTGGTTATTCTGATTAATTAACTTCTAAAATTAATCATGCAATATCATAACAACACATGAATACTTACAACTAGTGATAATGATATGCTTTAGGCTCAAAAATAAAAGAAGAGATATGTAATTAGTTGTAAAAAGTGAAATAAGAGAGATCCAAGTGCACATAATAGATAAAAATGGGATTAATGAACTTGAAGATGCTTCATTATTGATAGTATAGATGGAAAATATCATGGTATGAAACTATATCGCTCTTCCAAGAAACATATGTATGACCTTAATATTGTTGTATTGTTTTGGACCCGCTAAGAGTATGGCTCTATAACTTCTTGTTCCCTTCACTTTCCTAGAAATGTATGTTCTTTTCAAACCCTAAGTGTTACTCATTTCTAAAATCATCTAAATAATATGAATCGAACTTAAACCCTAACCATGGGTGGAAGACCTTGTAAAAAGGTTAGTGTTTGGGTTGAAGTGCAATATGTACATCGCCTACGTCAACACTACTCTGAATAGGCCTCAAATCACATGTAGTTCTCCACCTAGCATGTGATATTTATATGGATGTAGCTAGTTTGGCAACTTGAACCACTTTGACAATTCTGGGATGATTTTGCTCTTGTTAAGACATTGAATTGAGATCTTTAGATGCTTGGAAGTGAGGGAAGTTGAATTCATTGACCTAGTTGAGTGCTTTGAAACGTAGTAGTGATTTACTTGATGGTTTTGCATCAAATTTGGAGATAATTAGAGATCCTTGAGTGCCTTTTATGTTAGTATATGGAATAAGAGTTCATAAGAGTGTCAGGTAAGTAAATTAAGTGATATTAACTTTCTTATAAAGTTCGAAGGTAAATTATTATGACAAGTTGACCCCGAAGGATGGAATGATCTAACAACGATAATTAAATTGAAAGAAAAGTTGGATTATGTGCTAATCTAAGACCATACATGTTAGCCAAGATCACATTCCACATCCCGACTGGATGGTACAATTTTGGACAAGATGATGGTGCTCGTAATATGAAGATGTGTCATGATAAAAAGAGGTGAAATATTTATTTTATACATTTATATTCGTAATGTGATGAAACATCGGTGTGTAGAAATAAGAAAGTAGGGAAAGAGAGAGAGAGTAAGATGTACAACGTGGAGATCGATGGTGGATATTTTTCATAGCAAAAGAGCATTGTCACAACTAATAATTTCAAAGGGTAAATCACCAAATTTGAGTGTCTACATTTTCACCCCTCTACGTATGAAATGACAATTACATGGTAAAAGGAAAATATACCTAAGGGTGTAAACACACTTTTTTTGCTAGGATTTTTTTGTTGTTTAGATGTGGTGGTGTTGGTATGTTGCACGGTGAAACCTACAACATATAATGTATCCAAGGTCCATACTAGAAATTGAATTGTAACTCAAACATAAATGTAGAATTTGAACTTGCACAAAGTGAAATAAAGAGATGCAAAACATGGAAAGAAATAAATATGTTTGTTATGTGAAGTGAAGAGCTCTCGTTCTTTGCTTGCACTTGAAGATTCAAATTGTATTGCTTAACTTGTTAAAGGATTGGGGATGATTATTCCTCAATAGTTGATGAGTGCATTATTTGGCTCATTTATATCATTCCTATGATTAATAAGTTGTCATTTAGATATGATTTGCTAATGCATGGGGATGTTTTGTATAGTTATATCTTAGTTTATGTTTAATGCATTTTCCTTGCTTTTGCTCATGCAACCTGATTACCGTATAACTTCCTACTAACTGCCTTCATGAGAGAAATGTGATGATGTGTGCAGGGAAATAATGAACGTTTATTGCCAATGTAATTAAGAAGTCCGAGTTTGGAGCTGGAATGCGGAAGCGGAAGAATTTTTCCACCTATTGACCTATAAGTATGGGACTTGTTTCTAGCAGTCCTATAGGAATTTATGAGTCTTGATCAATGTTGATTAGTGGGAGACGTTAGTGCCGAATATTATGGTGTATTTTGTAACTGCTTGTGTCTATATAAAGACACCTTCTTAAGAACATTGTAGTAGTTGCTGTTATTTTAGATATAATATGTAATATATAGCCTATTGTATTTAGCACTCTTCTTTTCACGTACTAGATATGTCATGGAACTTATTTGAATTAATATAAGTGAGCATCATTTTGAGGATCTAGAGTTGTTGAGATTTCCTCTGTCCCAAGGGAGAGCAAGGGCCCACTCAACCAAGGAGACATGAGGTTGTTTACATTCACATACACATATGGTTTTCTAATAAGTTTTACTACAATCTCTATTTTAGTATGTTTCATGCAATCTCTGTTTGAATGTATTTGTTTTCCCTATTGAAATTTCTATTCAGAATGTGTGTTTCCCTTTATGAAAAGTCTAGTTAGCATGTGCTTTTACTTCTACTGAGTTTTAGTTACAAGTGTGCAATTTCAATTCCGTTCTTTCAAATTCTGTGTGCGCATTTCCATTTAAATTAGAAGTATAGATTTTAGACTTCATTTCATCACAGTAACTTAATTCCATAGATTTACATTGAGTTTCCATAGATTAGTAACCAACTTAGAAATATCTCACAACAACCCCCAATAGAAGACCCAATAGGAAAATTGGTTACATAAAGCTCCATTGCATACAACCTAGGACACAACCCCGGTTTATAATGACACTAACAAGATCCTATTAGTTAAATGATTGGAGAATAAAACGACCCATCAATAGTGTCAAAGGAGAAACTAGAGTATTGGGTGCATGCAACCCAAAATCTAATAGAAGATAGAGAGAAGAAAGAAGGTATTAAAACATCATGTGAAGGAACAAGACCGAGTATCAAAGTTTTTAGTAACCTTGATATCTTCAAATTTTGAAGGTGTAAGAGGATACAAATGATTGACTATGAAGAACTTAACGACTTTTATACCTTGTATAACCCCATGGACCTAATTGATGTAGATGGATCTAGGCCCATTTTGAATATATAGACATGACGTATAAAGAGAATGGATGCCCCCATGCCCTTCACACGTGTGTAGACATAAAATCACCCACTTGGGTACAGTTCTAGGTCCTAAAACACATACTAGCATTCATATGATTCCTAAGCAAGAAAACTAGTAATTGATCAGAACTAACTATGGATTCTTTTATGTGTTTCTAGTTTTCTATTTGGTCTTACACACCCTAAATATCAGTCGATATTTTATTTATTTATCTTTTATAGCTCCAGACACTAGCGCCACTAGGATAAAAGTGCCCAGTGCTCCTATCCTCCTCTGGGAACCCCTAACCCTTTTCCATCTTACTCACTTCTTTTGGGTCTCTTTTATATTTTGAGCATCTTATTTTCTTATGGGTCAGCCTTCCAGCTGTCAATTATAAAATTCAACCAAGAGAATCATATAAATACATAACTATGTGATCAAAATAAAAGACCAAACTCTAAGCATTATTACTATCACCTAAGCTAGCATCCAAAGGAATTCAAAGCACTCAAAGACATCAATCTAGCATCTATTCAAGAGATAAGGGACTACATTTTCTACATACATTGCATAGGAAGGGGAAGTTCATTCTATTCCATACACACATTTGTATCTTTTAGAAAATCTATCCCGTTATCTAGTGCATCTTGCACAAGGGCATCCTAAGGAACGATTCTTACACACACTCACAAGAACTACATGGAGTCTGAGATGTAGTGCATTTCTCGGTTGTGAGTTCACTTAATCAGTAGCTTTCGGGATCAGTTTAACTCCCCATCTTACATCTTTATTTTTTGATTTGATGTGGTTTTGTGGGTTTTGCAGGTGAACATCTATTTTGCTACTTGCGACACTTGTGTGACACGACAGAAAAACCGGAGTTCTAACCATTTTTAAGTCGGGAGATCCTAAGAATAGCGACTCTAACCCCTAGGTGCCCATGTCCAACCTTGTTCGTGATTGGGAGAATTTATCCTGAGCATTGACGACATTGTTAACCTTCTATTTAGCCATTTTCCCAATCATGTACCACTTCCGGATCAAGCACAAATCAACTAAGTCATTCTTTCTACATCTCTTTCTTAGGGTTTCATACTTTACTTGCTTATTGCTTGTGTCATATTATATCTAGCAATTATATATCATAGTTTACATTCAGTTACTATGTAATTAGGGTTTAATAATAAATCTATTTTGTTAAATCATTTGGTGAACCCCTACTCTCATTCAAACACTCTTGGATCCTCATTTCTTCCTAGCATCAATATCCTAGGATCCTCCCCCATGGATGTCTCCATCCATGCCTTTTTACAGAGATAATCTTGATTGTGTAAATAAAATTAGATCTTATTTGGCCAATACTTACATTCATCCTCATACTTCACCTGAATATGTGTATCATAAGTTTACTACAACTTTATCTCTCAATGAAGAACATATTACTTTCACATCAGATGAGTTGCCTTCTCAAGCCATGTTAGATCATGATCCCCCCTTTATATTCATGTTTGCATCAATAATGTTGGGGTTAAATGTGCCTTAGTTGATAATGGATCGGGACTTAATATTTGTAATCTAGCATTTCTCCACCAAATTGGCCTCTTTGAAGCCTCTTTGGCTCCCTCATTTGTTTCTATCCATGGATTTGATAATATTCCTAAGCGTGTCTTAGGTACTATCACACTACCCATTATTGTTGGGTCATGTAATATACATAATCTATGCCATGTGATGCCCAATAATCTTAATTATAATATTCTTCTTGGGTGGCCTTAGATCCATGCCATGCATGTGGTTCCTTCCACTCTTCATACACGAATTATTCCATTATCAAGGAGTTGTTTATGAAGTTCTAACAGATATATCCCCCTTCGCATTTTGTAATTCTATTGAGCATTCCACATAAACCCCCATCTCTTCTACATCTAATATGTATTTCTCCAAATATGGTCTTGGCTATAAGTATCTACTTTGTTATGGTTTTTCTAGTGTTGGTTTAGGCCAACATGGTCAAGGAGTCACAGAACCATTGGCTATCCCCACTCAATCTAATAAACTTGGCCTTGGGTATCATCTTCCATCCACATCTTCTTCTTCGAAGGCTTATGTTGTTTTACATACTTCTTCACTTCCTCTCTTATATCCGAAACTCATTAGTGATTCTACTTCTACTGATTGGCCTGATTTAGACACTTTTGCTACTGATGAATCTCTTTTAGAATACATGAGGACTTATAATCACCTCCCCTCTTTCCATCACAAGAAATGATTTCCATCATTTCTTACTACTACTGACCTACTTTGGTGAATCAGATACGCCTAATGAAATTACTAATGCTCTTGACACCATTCCTATTAATTACTTTAGTGGTAGTGTTAAAGATGTTACTGACTGATAAGCATTCTATATGCTACTTTACCGGTTGGTAGCAGGTATGGATGCTACCGGTTGGTAGCAGGATCAATTAGGTTGCGAGAGGAAAAAAACATAGAAGCGCGGATAGCATCCTTAGATGCTTTATCGACCTATAAAATTTACTTGATGTTACTAGCCGGTAGTATATCAAGTGCTATATTGGATGGTAGTATGTTTGACACTACCAGCCAAAGAACATGGGGACCGTAGTAGAACAACGATGACGGGTTGCGGGAATCAAGGGTCAATGGTAGCGATTTTAAATGCTACTGGTGGTCGATGAGCATTTTTGGTGGTACCACCGGCCAGACAAAGGCAACAAGGAGAAGTATTTGGGTAACAACAAGGTGTTGGTAGCATTTGTATGGATGCTACCGACGAGAAAAAAAAATTTGCACTACCGGGCCGGTAGCGAGAAAAACAAGCATTCACGCCATGATGAAACAGGATGCCGATAGCATGGAAAACATGTTACTTGGTCATTCCATTTATACAACCAACAATTTCCATTTATGCAACTCGAATGAAAACAATAAGAATTATGCAACCATCCATGAGGGGAGGAAAATGCTACCATCCGGAGTGAATTCCATGCAATCGGTAAAATACAGGAATGAACCAGGCATTAATGGAAATAGTACAAAGTTGTTCAACTACCAGTTTAATGAGGTATGACACCCATGACTGCCCGTGTAAGCAAAGTACCAATTTGTATGGCTTCCCATACCTCTTTAATGAAATCTATCGATTTGTGAGGCAATTTTGAGGATCTTCATCTATATATTGTAAAATTCACCTCATTTTGAGGGAGAGATTATGGAATGTAAAGGAACTTTGTCAAAATTGTTCCAAAGACATTTGTGAGTTACAAGCCTCAAATTTGGGAATTTTGTAAAGGATTCTTGCCTTGTGCCTATATTGTAATGGATTGTGCATCATTTTAAGCAATAAAATTGGTGTTTTATGTATTTTCTTTCCCTAGCTCGAGTTGTATTGCATTATTTTCCTTATATGCACTTGCAGGTATATTGTGCATATTGTGTTCTTTTGCAGGATCAAAATTTGTTGTGCTCCACGAGGATGGAGATGTAAATGATGTTTTGGACTATGGAACTTTTGTTTTCCCTTTCCCACTTTGTTTTGTCCTATTTCCACTCACTTAGAATCTCTCCACCCCTCTATTCTTGAAGTTATCACCTCCCTTAATTTAGGAATGCATATCTCTCTTCCATGGTCCCTTGGAATTCTAGGTTAGGATTATGTTATGTACCTTGGGATATAATATTATAATGTATATGGGTTGATGGAGATGCCGACATGTGGCACACATCCCCTTATCTTATTATATCATTCATTTATGATTTATTATGCTGATATGTGATTGTAGTTGAGGAGGATATGGAGTATTGGAGTGTTATTGTATGGTTTGGAGGTTACCTCCTCGAAGTGGTATTGGAGGTTGCCCCCTCGAAGTGGCAAGGATATTATATGAGAATATTGTCATCATATATCTATATTTTGGTGTTATCTCATGTTATTCTACTGTATATGTTCTGATTTATACAAGTAATATCCTTACAAGTGGTATCAGAGCAGCGATTTCGGCCAAAATTAGGGCAAAAACCCTAATTTTTTGTTTCAAGTATATCTTGAAGAGTATATCGAATTTTTTTCCAATTTTTTCAGAATAATTTGGAAACACTCTAAGTCAGAATATCTGAAAAATTCAGCTCGATTGGATCTGTTTTGCGGATTTTATTGGTGTTTTAGGTTTTTTCATAAATTCGCTTTTCAAGAAGCAAATTGTGGTATTTTTTAGCAAAATTTATATTTTCGGAAAGCTCTTGAAATTTCAGTTGGGGTTTGTTCTTTGTGTTTTTATCCATCTACCGAAATATTTTCAGAATTCCTAAACCCTAATCATGGTCACGGGGATAGAAATTTTTATGGAAATGGTGAGATGGATGCTAAAGAATGGTGGATAAAATTTAAGAATATATATTTCTCATATTTCATGACAAGGAATAGGTTTTCACATTATCTTGGTGGTCCTGCATGGATTTGGTTTTCTGAGATTAAAAATGACAGGAAGGATTGGTCTTGGGAGGAAATGGAACAACTTTTTATGGATAGATGGGACCACAAAGAGGAACAAGAGTCAAAGCAAGATGATGGGGAAGAATATATTGAAGAATCAAGAGAGAAAGAAGATGAAGAGGAAGGTGAAGAATATTCAAGAGAAGATGATGGTGCAACATATATTGAAGAATCTAACGCAGAAGAAGTTGAAGAAGACTATGAAGAAGAGGAAGAAAAACAAGATATTGATGCAGAAGAAGATATTATAGCTCCCAAGAAGGAAGATACCATATTTCAGTTTCATGGATGCATTCAAAGGAATAAGATAATTGTTTCCATAAACCCTAACAGCAAGTATAACTTCATCAACAAGGATATGGCTCGACATCTACATATTCAAGAAAGTAATATCAAAGAAGCTCAAGTGAATGGTAAGAAAATTCAAGTTTTTGAAGATTTAAAACTTACTATGGACAAATATACTTTACATTCAGATTTTTTTGCCTTATATATGGATGGTTTGGATATTGTTCTTGGGTATCCTTGGTTAGAGACATTGGGGACAATTAATATTAATATGACAAATAAGTTTATGAAGATTTGGTACAAAAAGAAGAAGGTCACTTTACAGGATATCAGGCTTAATGGAAATCAAAGAAAAGTCAATATAGACCATGAGGATGATTTAGAATATGGAGAAGAAGGGAATAAGGATGATTCAAAAGAGGAACATGAAGAAAAAGAAGGAAATGATGATTCATCTACTCAAGAGAAAAAGAAAATATCAAATGCAAAGGTGGAAGAAGAAAAGAAATTTCAGAAACAGGTTCATAAGGTTGAGGATACTACAACTGCAGCATATGGAAATCCACGTCAACATGAGAGAAAAAAATCATGGAGATGTCCCAGGGCACATCATATTTCCAACCAATATAGATATACAGGTAATTGGAGGAATAATCACTTTATTTATACAGGGGATCAATGGAGCAACAATTATGAAGCATGGAATCCTTATTATGGTTATACATGGAATCCTTATTATGGTTATGCATTAAATCCTTATGTTGGTTATGCATGGAATCCAAGGATGATAAACTATGGTCATGAATGGAATCAGAGTAGCGCAATAGAATATGGATATTAGTTCAGATATGTATCATCTACCAGGATCACATGTGGTTGGATGATCAAGCTTGGCGACAAGTGTGCAATAATTTAAAGCACACTCATTATATGGCTTCTTCTTATGTTTGGGCGAAACATGTCAAAGAGGGAGGCAATGCTATGTACCTTGGGATATAATATTATAATGTATATGGGTTGATGGAGATGCCGACATGTGGCACACATCCCCTTATCTTATTATATCATTCATTTATGATTTATTATGCTTAGGAGGTCGGCCTTAGTATTGGCCATAGGTTAGAATGGTATATATAGGGGTTAGAAGGTTGTATTTAATCATCATATTGAGTATTGGAGTGTTATTGTATGGTTTGGAGGTTACCCTCTCGAAGTGGTATTGGAGGTTGCCCCCTCAAAGTGGCAAAGCTATTATATGAGCATATTGTCATCATTTATCTATATTTTGGTGTTCTCTCATGTTATTCTTTTGTATATGTTCTGATTTATACAAGTAATATCCTTACTGATTAGAATAGTTGCATTTCCCTTTCTAGGATTATTTTTAGCATTAGAATAGGTGAGGAACTGGTTTTCTTTGGAGGTTTGTCTTAATTGCAAGGGTCCCATACCTTGAGACAATCCCATGTTAGTAAAAAGTAGGGTTTTCTAATGTGCAAATCCTAGGCTGCTACTTTTTGACATAACATTTTTGCACCCCAGTGGGACCAGAAGTCAATACTTCTAATTTTATCAAGATTGGGTGCATGTCTTGATGACATTCCAAACTTTGGAGGATTTTTCAACACATCCGCGACTCCGTCATTCAAATCAACTGGTTTTAGCAGTGCAAGTTCTCAAGTTCATGAGAAGAATTCTAACAAGGTCCAGAACAGTAGAGGAGGGAGCTTTTGAGTACCCGCGCTTATCACCTAGAAGAGGAAGATCAGTTTAAGGTCACCTTCACCACCAAACATGACTCTTTCCACTCCACCTCCTGGTAGGCCTTTCTTGCAGTCTACTAGAGTTCTCAGACCTATTACAATGGCAACACAATAGAATTTGGGATTTGTTAATTTTACCGACAACAGTCCTCTTTCTCTTAATGCCAACAATCCCATTCCAACATCTTCTCTCAAGAGCATCCCTTTCTTCACTAGGGAGAATCAAACTACTCCAACTGACCACATTCAAGATATTGCCAATGTCTCATGCGCTATCCATCAGATCGTTGAACAAGATGTGGCTATTAGGTTGTTAGCTTCTTCATTCAAAGGAAGAGCTTTGTAATGGTTTAGGAGTCTAACGGCAGGGTCAATTACTAATTGGAATGCACTGTGCACATCCCTCTATAATCAATTTGGAGAGAAGGTAGATAATCTCTCTTTGCTAGAACAACTAACAACTATTAATAGGGCACCAAATGAGAAGATGGTTGAATTCAATTTCAGATTTCAAAGAATGTGGCATAAGATTCCAATTTCCATAAGACTATATGTTGAAGGTGCATTTCTCTATTTCCTTAAAGCTCCTAATTCATATATATCTATAATGATACAATCTATGGGAGGGATAACCTTACCAGGAGCTTATGTCATAGCCATTAGAGCTGAGAATTACCTAATTCAAGTCGGTAAACTTGCACCTAGGCCACATATGCATATTTATCCAAAATGGGGAATCCTAGTTCTAGAAAGACACCTAAGTTAGCCCCTATTCCTGCCCCTAGAAATTAGAGCTCTAATTAGGCTTCTACCTCTTCTTCTAGTACCTCAACTGAGCTTCAGGAAGTCATGAAGCAATTCCAAAATCTAGGAAATGACTTGGTAACCCTCAAAAGGAAACAGACCTAGAATTTCAGACCATATCAACCTCAAGCTCAATCAAATAGGCCTCCTTATTAGTCAAACAAATCTCCAACTCAAGCTACAACTCAAAACAAAAAGAAAGGACGACCTCAAGCTTCCAAGCCATTTCAATCATATAATCCAAAAACATTTTTAACATCCAGGGCCTTGGTTCCAACTCTAAATAACATTACACAACAGTATGAATAATGTTTCTTGTGTAATCAACCTCACAAATAGGAAACATACTTCAATAGTGCTCGAATCGGGCCTTAATGGTACAGCAGGCCACGAGTGTGACCCAAGAGATAAAGGAGGAGGAAAATTAACAATAAGTAGTTACTCAAGAGGCACCCCAGAATGATACTTCACTAGTGAACTGGTAGATAAAGGATTTTTGTGGTATAAGTCAACCTCCTTCTTCAGGGGTAACAACCAATAAAATTTCTAAGAAAAGAAATATAGAGGGAGGACAATCATCAAATGCAGCTCGAATCCAGTCCATCACGGTTTCACAAAATCAGCCTAAAGCACTCAATGTATCATCTCATGTGTAGGAAAAGGTAGGTCCAAGAAAAATGGAAGAAGAAAGACAACCCATTTCCATTCAACATCATTGACCACATGAAGAAAATAAATGTAAGCATCTCTATGTGGGAATATTTGGCAATTCCAAGACAAAGGGATATTTTGCAAGCAACTCATAACTAACTTTCCCATCTCAAATGAGTCACCCAAGGATCAAGAAAAGGTCCTCACTAATGCAATGCAATAAAAGGAGGGTCAACCAAGCAGAAATATGAAGCCTCCACCATTTTATGTGTCCTTTATTATTGGGAACAACCTGGTACACAAGCTCGTATGATTGGCTCGGGACCAAGCAGCTTAGTGATGCCAAAGCAAGTTACAGATCAGCTAGGCCTCAAGTATGAGCCTATTTCAAAAGGGGTGGTACAATTGGATGGAACAAAAATGGAGACAGTTGGGATCATCAAGAATCTAAATCTAACATTACATACATGCCCAAATGTCACAATTCAATAAGACATATCAGTGATTGACCTACCACCACTCTTTGTTTTGTGCTTATCTAGGGATTTCACGGCTAAAATTGGTGGGTAACTATTAGGTGATTGGTCCCACATGATTTTTAGGACCAGATATGACGCCAAAGCTATAATCGATCGAAACCAATTTAAAATTTCCACATTGAGCCTCACGTGCCAAGTCCGATTAATGCCAATTGCTCAGCTTTTGATCAAGAAGATTTCCCAAGCACTCCAGAAATAGGTACTAAATTTGGAGGCATTCCATATTTAACATTAGATGAATGAGCAAACAAAAGACATGGTTTTGACCCATACAAGGATATGGAAGAAGTCGAATTGGGCATTTATTACTTTCATGAAGAGAATCCGCCTCTCCTTAGCATCACCAAAACAAATGAAAAGGATGGCAACAAAGTATGGCAACTATTGTTTGATGGTTCAATAAGTAGGCAAGGTGCAAGAGGAGGAGAGATGCTTTTCCGCCCGAGGTAACAAATATTATTCATTTTTCCACTTTTAATTTAGTTGTTCTAATAACACAACTGAATATGAAGCTCTAATCCATGGATTGCATTGGGTAAGAAAAAGAGTTATCAAGAACTTGCAAGTTTTGGGGGATAGTGAGTTAGTTGTCAACTAAGTCAAAGGACTGAATGCTGCCAAGAATGATCTTCTTAAGAGCTATAAAAATCAGGTATGGGATCTCATCGAAGAATTTGAGGCTTTTAATATTGTTTCCATCCCAAAGAAGAAGAATGATGTTGCGGATAGGATTATAGTAATTGGAGCAACATTTGATGTCGTTGAGAGTATCAAGAAGGACCAAACTCAACATCATATCAAAGTAGTTGTGAGACCAATAGTTCTAGATAATAATACAAGTTGGCAGGTGTTCGAAAATGATCACCAAATCATTAATTTCCTTCAGGAAGAAGTTGAGTTCTTAGGTTAGAACCAAGACAAATTGGAGCAACAGTATAGTGATAAAGTATTCGAGCTGAGAACAAATAAGATACCAAAAATTTGGGTGACTCTTGAATCAATCTTCAATCCCAATGATCAATTCTAGAAAGAGAAAGCAAACATCATGGTCAAAGGAGAAGATTCAGAGTCCATTTTGGTTGGAGAAGGTAAGGTGATCAAAATTGGAAAAGTATGTGCGATCAGAAAAATATGACTTCATAAAACTTTGTCAAGAATTCCCAAATGTCTTTCCTTGAGCTATAAGGACTTGAGGGGATTCAATCCGAAGTTGGCACAACACACTATTGAATTGGATCTGGAAGCTAAGCCTATTAGACAAAAACAAAGACCAATAAATCCTCATATTGAGCCTCTCATGAAGAAGGAACTGAACAAGCTCATTGAGGCAAGCATTATTTTTCCAATCAAATACTCTTCGTGGGTTCTAATGTGCACGGTACCATAAGGAAAAGAAATGGGGAAATCAGGTTGTGTGTAGATTTACTGAACTTGAACAAAGCCTCACTCAAAGATAATTATCCACTTCCTTCCATGGAGCAAATCTTGCAAGTAGTAGCCAGTTCAGAGAGGTTTTCATTTCTAGATGGATACTTAAGCTATAACAAGATTATGGTGAAAGAGGATGATCAGTTCAAAAAACATTTCACCACCAAATGGGGCACATATGCTTATAGGAAGATGTCATTCGGGTTGTCAAATTTCAGGGCAACATTCTATAGGGCTATGGACATGGCATTCAAGGATTAATAAACAAGATAGTTCTTGTGTACTTTTCAATAGATACACAATTCAACATTGAAATTTTTAATGCGTAAACGAAACAAAAAAAAAGACAACATTTAACATAAGACTAAAGTTATCACCAAAGAAATTCTAAGATAAAAATTTCCACAAATCTATTTGTATTTCTTAATTGAGCAATAACACAAATTTTCAACTCCTCTTTCTAGAAAAAAAAATCAAACAACATCAAAAAGTCTTTTATATTAACTTCTCCTCATATTTCTAACACGAAAAAGAAACACCTTCTTGAGTGACCTTTCACATTCTTTTGCTTTTGTATTTACAATTTCATTTTCAAAATGGTAATCTGAAATATACATAGATAGAAACCCCTTCAAGTTACAAGTTATTTTTAAAAATTAACATCATGTTGGAATAAAGACTTCTCCAATTTGAGCCGGTCTTACTTGTCATTGCGCCCTAATTCTTCTCCTTGACTTAAAATTTGAAGAGGACATCTACAATAGTATTTTGATATGCTACCACAGAGCTATTGAAATGGAAAATCTAGGTATCCATCATCTACATTACTCGATGTCTTCATTATCCCCTCATGCCCTAGCCACCGCTTTTGAATGCGAGTCAAATTCGAGAGGGAAATTTGAAGCTCTTGGGGTATGCGTAGATGAGGTACTCTAGTTTCTAGGTGCCTTGAAACTATTCATATCCATTATTCGACATGTGTAATGACTGAGGTAAATTGGAAATTGAACTGAAACCAAGTGTGAATTTGCCTTGATTTTACACTAATAGCGATTTTTTATATTGAAATTGCCTTTACTATGTACAGAAAAAATAAATTTACTACTAATCGATAACTTAATGATGTCATTCGATAGTTTCTACTTGGTTGACAACATTTCTTTTCAATTTGCAGCATTCGCCAAGATTTTGAAATCCATTTATATAAATTCACCAAGTAATATCTATGGTTATATTTTAGGGTGGTTCTTAAAATTTATCCCTGATACAATGCTTTTCTTTGTTGACACAACTTGTGTATTACAACCAATTGTCTACATAACTCGATTATAATCACCTTATCCGGCATGTACCTCAAAAGCTTATAAGGAACCCCATTGAATATGGAGAAACATAGAAATTAAATGAAGGGGCTACCATAAGCTTGCTTCAAATATTTCTTCTCCACATGATCGACCTTTTAACCTTGAATTTCTAAGAGCTCGATCTCCACACGGTGGTATGAGGCTCAAACCAATGATATTGAAACTTCATTTTGTGGTGGAAAGGATGACAAACAATGACCTCTACAAGTATGTGGCAAAAGCTTATTTGGGAACTAGGATGGTAAGACAATTTTGGTCATATAACCACAACAAAAATCTAGAAATGTCACTCGAACAATGAGAAAAGGCCACACACGCCTTTTGGGTATGTGTCACACTATTTGAGGGAACCTACAATTTTAGGGCACCAAATTTTCTTGAAAATATCCTTGGGTGGCACAAAATGCTACTAGAATATAGTGGCACGAAAAAGATATGGGTTCACATAAATACACTTTTGAAAGATAAAGAGCAGAGGCTTGATAGAATGAATCAAAATAACTAGATAGGAGGTAAATCTAATTAGCCAAGCATGTAAAAAGGTATGTGGGATTAATACAATGTCTACAACAACGGGGATAATAATCACAAAGAGGGAGCAAGAAATGATGGAAAGACACTCATAGGGGGTGTAAAGAGTTGTGTGCTCATGTTTGAATAATATTAAGAAGGGGGTGGGGATATAAATATACTTTAATTGATTTTTAATTCATCATGAATCTTAGGTGTTCCTTTATCATAGTTCTTACACTTTGTATGGGTGCACCTACCTTTCCTCCTTAGTCCCTAAAGTTCTCGGTCCCCCTTTCTTACATTTTCGACACTTCTCTTTTGGCGTGCTTGACACACCCCAACACAATATTTCCATTTATTGGTATAAACACACCTCATGATCTCCTTTTCACTTCTCATCCGGTTATCCATGTGTGTCAAGGGTGCCTTATATTCTTTCCACTTTTCTATGTTTTCTAAGAACATGTGGCACACCTAGGGAACTTCTCATGCTAGTTGGAGCAACAAGGATCATAAGAGTATAAATGGGTTATGGAATGCAATGAACCAAATAGATAACAATGTGTCGAATACTTATTTATAGGAAATACTTCTATTCATTAATGGTGAACATGGAAATATAAATGTGTACAAAATAGTTTATAGGACTAAGAGAGAAGGCTCTTCTATCGAAAGAGGAATGTATCCTTAATAATGGTCTAGACTATTGTGCAAGATTACAAATAATAGGTTAAATGTTGGAGGAAAACCAAGAAAATAACTTTTTTTTTTTTCATGTTAGTGCAATCTCGAATCTATATATTTGGATCTCGGTGAGTCTATTATGTTCCAATGAAGTTCTTACAATACATATAAAAACTAAAAATGATTGTATTAATGATACCAATCTCTAATGAGATTGTTATAGTTGTTTCATCTTCATGTAGATGATGTAGTTGAGATTTGACACATACAGTGTCATGAAGATAATCTGACATGGCTTAGTGTAGGACATGCCATCTAGTATGTCGCTAGGCAACAAGATACTAACAAGTGAAATATGGAGTAAAAAAATCCTATGCATATGTATAGTGACAAATGGCATGCAAATAAGAAAAGGCACGAGTGCGATGATGCATGATATAGTTGTGGGATTTCGTAGAATGTTGAGGTAGGTTGTAGTCATTGTGAAGGCTTGTGTAACATTGCAAAATTTGGGAATGCAATGTAGAATAGTTTTCACAATATTTTTAAATCCATGAAGCTTGCAAGGTGCTAACACAAGATTGCAGGAGTTGTACAAATTGTGAATCACATGCACATAGAGTAAGGGATTACATGGGGCAAAGTGCCAGGTGTCGTAGGACTTAGTGAATGGTGCTAAGTATTGGGAAAACTAAAAATAATATGGAGATTAAAAAAATGATGTTAGGGTATGGTTGATGCCATGTAGTTATATTATTGTGATATGTCGTGAAAGTAAAGAAAGTTGCTTGATGGGAGTAGGCCATGTGGGATGTTGAGAAGAATTTGGTCATCATCGTGTATTATTGTGAGGTTATATCATTATTACTAGATGTCATGGAGGTGTGGAACCCAAGTTTAGCAAGAGGAGGGATGAGGCTTACATGGGTACAAGTTGTTATGAGGAAGCTTGTAAGGTTGCACACATATCATTCACCCTTTTTTGAGAAGTAATGGTCTCCATTGCGGTGGAGGTTAGTTAAGGAAACTAAACTTGAAGATGTTGAAGGTTGTACCATTTAGCTTGATCAACATAATACATGACCTTGACTACTCTAAAAAATTTATAAGTGTCATGATGGGTGTGTGTGTCCATCACTTTGATAATTTGGTTTTTATTTGTAGGGCACAAATGCTCAGGTTCCATATCAAAAGGAAGACGTGTTATTGTTTCCTCAAGAAGTGGAGGAAAGTAAGGCTTGAGATTCTCCACATTCAAGACTCCAGGTGCATGCAAAATTATGAAGGCAAATCAATAACAAATGCATTCTCACCGTTGTATGGAGAGTTATGTAAGGATTGTAGCACAAAGGTTTGATCATCTAGTGTGGAACTTTGAATCATTCCTTATGAAGATGCAACCAAAATTTATTTCCAACTCGAAATGCATGAGGTGTGTAATTTTCATCATGACACTCTTTGTATTTATATTGAGAGTGAGAGAGAATCTTTTGATCATGTTGGTAAATTTTTTTTTATTAAAGGCAAATACTTTTGAAAGGGACTATACCCTTGTAGACAACAAGGCTCGAAGCCGATTTGAAAACTAAAGCACAAGAAAGAGATCAAAATCCAGATGGAACAATAATGCCCAACCAAAAAAGCCAAAACTGATCAGAAGAAAAAAACCAACAACCAACAACACATCAAAAAGAAATAGCTGATGTGCAGCGACCAAACAAAAATGGCACAACAATACCATTGTAAAAAAAAATTGTTATCCGGCCAAGAAAAATGAACCAATATAACCTAGCCAAACAATAACAGAGAAAAGAATCATCTAGGCGTAGAGGTGTCCTTCATAGTGATAATTTTTTTCTTTTTCACGACCATTACCCAGCCTGATGAAGCCTCCGCGGTTGGAGGAAAATACAAAGGAGGATTATTTTCCTTAGTCGCATTTGTTCCAGTTAGGATGGCCATGTTGTTATCCTGAGAGAAATATTTATCATTTTCCTTGCTGCCATCAACAACTTGTGCATTTTTCATGTTGCTCACAATTTGAGTTTCGGATAAAGGGGTTTCGGGGCAGAATCGGATTTAGTTTTTGTATCTGCATTTGAGTCTAGATCCTTTTTGCTCCAAAATCAGGTGTTCCAGGAGGGCATCTTTCCACCAGTTGTGTTTCTCATGTTGACGTTTTTCCATCCCACAAGCAAGAGGTGTGTCCTAAGCAAAAACACCTTCTACACCGAAAAGGTAGACCTTCATAATCTAGAGGTTGTGACCAAGTTCTATTTTGCACTCTAAGATCTATGGTTGTAGGAAGTTTTTATCAGTATCAAGTTCCACCAGGATTTGGGCATATGTAGTATGGGTGTAATTAGTGGTTTCGAGAATCTATATAGAGTGTAGTTCCCAAGGTGTTGCCAATGGATGTCGATATTCATGACTCTAGAATTGAGGGGTAAATGGGGCAACTTTGATCCAAAAAGATTTTCATGAGAATGATTTTGTGAGTGGGTTAAAGGAGGGGAACTAGGGTTTAATGACCAAATATTTAGATTGGCAGGTCCAGAGCTTGGAAGCAATTTGGTAAACAAATTGAATGTGGCTCAAAATTTTATTTGCTTTGTCTACTTAGTTTTCTTGTGCATGTGAATCAATGTTGTATAGTATATGTTAGGATATGTTGAGTTGTTACTACTATGATGATGTTAGCATGGTACACATTGCACAACACTTATTTCCTCTCCCATGCATGTGTTTCTAGTCGGACCATGACCAACATGAATGTTTGCATGCGTAAGATGAGTTTGTGACATTGTTTGAAAAAACCAATATGACCTTGGTCATTGGGAAGGATAAGAGATTGATAAATCAATCTTTAGCCCGTACATTTCATCTCTATGGTTTCACTTGATGTATAACATCACAATCATATAAGTAGGGTCTTCCCAATAGTATGTCGTAGACCTCGAGAGGTGCAATATCATAAGTGAAATTTTCCTCCATTGGCTTGAACTTATATTAAAAAGTAAAATTTCTCTAGATCGAGATATCTTTTCTTGACATGAGCCATCAAAGCGAGTATGGGTGAGGATGTGCAAAAGTAGGAAATGAAAGGTGTTGAGCAGTGCCTTGAAATATGCTATTTTGACTCCCACTATATATGATAACATGAAGAGGTTTTCCTATGACCAAAAACATTGTCTGGAAGAGGTAATATCATTCCTTAGAAGCATTAGTGGCATTAATATTGGTGCTCGAACAATAACTATTATGATAGGTGTCATTTGTTTACACAGGACCAAATGTAGAATGCTTTAATAGTGATTGTTGCATGCAACATTCAAAAGCATCATGGGTTTGGGAGTGATGTCAATGGCCACACAATCACCCATCTTCTTATTGCCTTTATTTGAGTTATAAGGGTAAAATCCTTCTAGTGCTTTCAACCCGACCTTCTTACATTGCTCACTTGTGCATGAAGCATTATGATTTCTCTACATAGGATATGGAGATGACGTTTTGTGTATGGGTTGACTCCTATGCACAAAGTTGGATGAATATGTGAAACAATATTTCATATTAGCCTTGGCTTCAACCTTTGCATCATTTCAGGTATACTTCACCCTAAGAGTAAAAAGTTTTAAGAACTCCATATTTTTGTATATATAAAGTGAGATTCCACCTAATGTACTTGAACACCTTATGTTTCTTTGAGAGGTCCTCATGCATATGAAAAACATAGTCATGGAATTCATTAGTGTAGTCTTTAATGGACTACTCATTACATTGTTGTAATTGGTAGAACTTCATCTATTCATCCTCATAATGTATTAAGGGGTAGTATTATTTATATAGAGTGTTGACCAAGTCATTCCAAGTTTAATGGTATGTAATTATCTATCTTGTTATGTGTTGAATGTTTCCTACTAGTGGAATACTAAAACATACATCTTCAATGTCGTGAAGGTGGTCTTATATTTGTTACTGAAGTTGACTAATAAGTAGTCCTCAAGTTGGCACAACCACTTATCTAATGTCATAGTGTCAATTTTACCTTTGAACATTGGGATATTGAGGTTCACTTGGAAATTAAAAGGGGTTTGATGTTGAAACCTTGTGTGAGATGGCTAGGAGAAAGAGGGTAATTCTATTTGGTTGAGTTGAACCATTAACTCATAGAAATGGTTGAAGATTGTGTTATGTTGTGCTTCCAAAGTGTCTTTAATGAGTTTTGGATGTTTTGGGTTACCTCATGTTGTCTTTGGGTGTCTACCATCTTATTATATTATAGTTTTCTTTCGGGTAGGTGGAAATTGAACCAACTTCTTGTCATTTTTATCTGTTGTGCTCATGTGTTTACGACTACGAAAAGGTTAAAAACTAAGATCTAGTACCAATGATCTACACCACAAATCCTATGACCATTTTGTGAGACCATCTTGCAAAGAAATTTGGGCAAGAAGGACAATAATAGTGCACATAGGTTGTTGAATGCAATGAACCACACACATAACAATGTAGAAAAGACTTATTTGACAATTTTGTTCATTAATGGTGAATAAGGAAATACAAATGTGTACAAAATAATTAGCAATCCTTAGAGATTAGGCTCTTATATAAGAATGAGAATGCATCCTCATTATCTGTCTATACTAATGTGTAAGATTAAAAACATATGTGTTAAATGCGAGGAAAACCAAACAAAAACTATCTAGTTTGTCGAGTGAGTGCAATCTCAAACCTTTATCTTTGGATCTCCGAGAGATTCCATCATGTTCCACAAAAGTGGTTACAATAAAATATGTAACTAACTATCATAGTCAAAATTGATGATGGTTGTTAGAGAGATGGTCACATTTTTTCAATCTTCTCATGAGATGAGGCATTTGGGATATGACATGGTATGCCACAAAAGTTCTCTTACATGGATTTTTGTGGGATGTGTCATTTGGATTTTCTTGGGATAAAGATATTTGATTAGGTTGTTAGGAATAACATCTATTTGAGCACATCTTCTAATTACTAGCCTCAGGGTAATGGCTAAGATGAGTCCACCAACAAGAACTTGTTAAAGATTATAAGGAGAAATCTAGATGAGAACAAGAGGACTTGGCATACAAAACTAAAATCAACCTTGTGGGTTAATAAGATCACTCCTAAGAAGTCAATTGGTTATTCTCCTTTTAGGTTGGTCTATGACAGGGAGGCAAGGCTGCAAATATCCCTAGAGTTACCAACTTTGGAGCTTATCAAACAACTGGAGTTGTTTGAGTTTGATGTCATGGAAGTCAGGTATGCAGAGCTTATGGAGCTAGAGGAGATGAGGAACAAGGCCATGAAAAAAATGGAGAAAGACCAAGCTCAAATCAAGATGAGATTTGACAAAAAGGCCAAAAACAGGACCTTCAAAGAAGGGGATTTGGTCCTGAAATGGGACGCAGATAGATCTAACCCAGGAATACACTCGAAGTTTGATGCAATATGGAGTTTACCTTACATGATCTTAAGATGCAAAGAGAACAATGCTTTCCAATTGTAAAAGTTGGACGTAGAAGAATTGTAGATTCTAGTCAATGGAATCTATCTCAAGCATTGTTACTAAAGTAAAGTATCTTCCTTGTACATATTAGATTAGATTCATAATTCCTCCAAGTATTGGTAGCACATTACTCTATTGTATGGTAGGTTTGCTTTCGGATAAGTGCTTGTGCACTCTCTCGCATTTTCCATCTAGTATGTCTATGACTTTTCTATTGTATATAGTTGTGCCTTGTTGTGTTGAACTTTCCAATTTCGGGCATAGTCTTGTGATGGAACTGTTGTCTCCAAATCATTGCACCCCTCGAATGGCTTTGGAATTAATCACGACATTCGGTGTGATTGGGACACATGGGATCACCTCTCAAGCCGTGGGACTTGTGCTTGAGGTGAACCTTCGGAGAAGGCCGTTCCTCTTCCTAAACTAAACACAACACTACTTCTAATGTAAGAAAGATGGCTAACTAGACCTATGCTAATATTTCATGGGATTAAGGAGAGATAATGTAAAGAAATAAAATCTATTACTAGAAGTGGTGATGCACCAAGAAAAGGGGTGTTTAACTTCGGAAGGGTTAATGTGGGTATGATGCTTACATCGTTAGCCACCTTCACCTATTGCAACTTGGAAAGGATATAAAATACCACATACTAGAAGCACACGTTCCTTCGCTAAACTTTAAACATACACAATATAAAGATCAACTTTGATTTGATACACAGATAATCTATCAAGATGATAATCACAAGCACATGTCAAGTATCCACTTGAGTGACAATAATAATGTAACTCTTAATCAACAAAAGGAAAATAGTTTCTCACAACTGATGAAAAGTAACCACACTATTCTTTTCACAATATGAAACAAATAATCTGAAATAAAGGTAAACTAATCAATAATGCCAAGGAATTGCATTCACAAAGCATACAATGACTAATCATTCAACACAATGAAACAAATCTTCAAGTGCAAGAAACTCTGAATATAATTAAAAGGTTTCAACAAAACTCTGAAAGCACTCTTCCAAGCTTGAAGAGCAACTTCACCAAATCTCTAAAAATATGTATATCAAATAATGGAAGCATTCCACTATTTATAAGTTCCTAGGCTGAGCCATTACAGTTGGGCCTTTAACTAAAAATAGTAATGTCATTAATAAAAGGGAACATGCTCCCATAAAAATAACAAATTTGTTGCAAAAAGTTGACCAAGTCAACCCTACAACTTTGATTGATTCTAAAGCTTGAACATGTCCTTTCATGGCCGCTCAGCTTTGGCCTGATTCACATGTCTCTCCTTTCTCTACAAGTTTCTCTTGTCCTTCTTCCCATACATCTATTCGGTGTTTGTACTCGAAGAAGTGCTTGATAACACCCTAAGTTTCTTCATATCCAGGTCCACATGCATAGTGATTCATTATGTCCACTGTCTCAATCTATTTTGTGATGCTCGTTGGCAATCTTGAAGCTTATTTGTGAATTTCATTAATCTCCCTATGAAATTCTGACATAGGACCAGTCGATCAATGGAGTCACTATTGAAATTCTTCGTAACATCATTGTCCTGCTTCACCAAATCTTTGAAAATTTCCTTATTCGGTCATCAGGAAGAGCATCGATATTTTCATTGAAGAACTTGCAGTTCGCATTGTCAAACTCCTTCGAGATATCATTAAGGGAATCTGTAATCTCCACTCACTTCTCCTCCAATTTATTAATCAGATCTTGTAGCACCTGACACCGGAATTCCATAGCCTTTTGATATTTGAACAATTTAGAGGCATCATCAATTACCTCTTCCTGAAGAAGTAAGTCAAAATATTCCTCTCTAATGTCACTCCATGTTGCCAAAGTTAAATTTAAATTATTATTATCTTCAGAGAAAGATTCGTCCATCTTAGCAATGGTGGTTTTTACAACCTGCAAATCATTATAAATCTCAACGACTTCCTTAATCAAAGGATTGGCTTCCTGCAAGATCCTTTCCATCCATCCATTCACTATTCTCCCTTTTTGGCCTAGCTTCTCGAGCTCATGATAAGAAATATCATCGATTGTAGATGAAATTGTCATAGCCGTAGTAGTTGAGATGTCAGTGGATGGAGTGGGTTGGGTTACTCTACGTAGTAGTGCAATGAGCTACTCGACTTTGGCCTTAAGCTCATCCTTGGTGGCCTTGTCTTTGTCGTATTTCTCTAAAAGGGCCCCAAGAGCAGTGTGTACATCTTGCTTGGCTCCTTCATGAGTAGCCTTCCCCAATGAGAACTTTGAGATCCGGTAGTCTACTACTATGATGGTTTCTTTAGTTTTCCCCTCAACAGGGTAGCCACTTCTATCACATGCTCTCCAGATGGATTAACCGTCAAACTTGATACGGTTCTCGGTCTCTTGGCCTATCTTTTGGGCATGGACTCCAATATACTTGAGATCTATCACATCTCCCAGAGGAACCTTTTTCTTTTGCTTAGGATTCTGTCTAAACAACCACTTTGGTATGGCTAGAGCCGATGAAGATGGAGTAGTAGATCCAATACCTGAAGCATCAGTTAGAGCAAGATCACTAGAAATGCCAGCTGATATTTGAGTAGAGGTAGCAATGATGGAAGGTGTGGGTGTGAGGAAAACCATAGGAATTGAAAAAGCAATGCTGGGGGTTGTAATTGAAGAAAATGGGAGTGTCAAAGGAAGTGAAGAGGAAATGGGTGACCCAATATTTTCCCCAGCTGATAGAACTAGAAGTGACGAAAATACCTGGGCCATGGAAGGGGATGGGAAAGAAGAAATGATGATGGAAGTGGAAGGAATTGATATTGGAAGTGATAATGGAGGAAGGGGAAGATGTGATGGATCCTGAATGACACTAGGAGAGTCACTCACTTCAACTACTTCTGTAACTGGCACTGTAGATGTCGTAACCTTGGGAGCAACAAACCTAGAGAGAGATGAGCCACCAACCACAAATGAGATCTTCTTTGGAACGGTAGGAACCCTTTGAGTCGACCTCTTGCCTTTTGTGGGTGTTGGTTGGTTTATTGTTGATGTAGACCTTGTATTTGTAGGTTGATTTTCCCCTTTGGGTGAGATTCCCAAGGTGGCCAACCAACTGAAAGTTCTCTTTAGAATGGGTCCCGCCCTTTCTTTAGTATTGTTGCACTCTTCCACATACCAATCAACCCATGACAATGGTTGATTGGCAACATTATCATTCTTGTATGATGGATCTAGGACCTCATCATTGTCCTGCAAGTCCTTTGGCACATCAGCCAATCCAAACTGCCGCACTTCATCAAGAGTTAACCTTTCATAATCCCTTTTCCACACGATGTACTCATCTTAACAATGAATCCATATATCTTCTAATTGGGGCACATGAGCACTGGACTTACATGTCTCCCCAAACTTACCCCAATAGTCAAAATTAGTTTGCGGATGGAAGGTTTGCAGGGTTACCTTAGCCATTTTTACATCCACATTTTTTTCTTGTGGATATTTGGGAAAGAATACCTGCCAATTGAAACAGGGAAATGCATTCCCACCTTGTGACGCTTATTTTGGATTCGATGGTAATCCAACAACTACCGAACTAATTCTAAAAGAACCCATTTGTTAGTGGGGCACCTCGCAACTTGCTTGGGGTGCCTATGAAACCTGGAATCCAAATGTAGGTGAATGTGGGAAACTGAAAGTAGATTTCTCCCCATTCTCGCACCTCTTGGAAAGCCTCATCAAAAACCCTCCGATTATATAGCTCTTTGTCGAAATGATAGAGGAAAACAACGAAGAAAGTATCATTGACTCTTCGGAAATGCTTGCTCCCCTCGTCCAGAGTGAGTTGGGGATAAAACTCATATATTTGGGAGGTGCTACGAACACCCCGGTATTCAATCTTGCAAAATCCCCATAACAACAACTGCATATACTAGAAAAGATGTCATGTAGAAAGTCTTAGTTTCTGACACTTTTCCCAACTGATAGTGAATGTTGCTACTAATATGTTCACCCCATCGGATAAACTCGTCATTCTTCTTGATAGTTGCTATGTATAAGAACATCCATTCTTGGAATTCCTTTATAGAAGGAAGACCTAAAACTCTGCTTAAAAGCACAATGAGATCGTTGACTTCCTGAATGAAATCCGATCGATGTATAGTTTTGGGAAACTTGGCAAAATTCTTAGTCGGTAGGATTTCATCATAACCTTTGAGCATACTTATTTTTATCCCAGTGTTCAACTACTATTTCAGGTGAAATTATGGCGTAATCTTGAACGTTTGGAAGTTTAAACAAGTCCTCAAAGAAATTTGGGTCCGACGGATCACCACCTTATCATCACTATCCCTTATTGACACGAAGTCCTCTTCGTGGTGGGCACGCATCTAAGACAAACTCGGGCATTGCACGATGCAGAAAACGGTGGCAAGGAAAGACCATTGTCGTAGATGGCCTGCATCCATGGCTTCTTGTTCGGGGCCTTTAATCTTTCCCAAAACTTCGGTAAGATCAATTTGTCCTAGATCGGTGTCCCCGATATTTCCTAAGTCAGAGGTCAAGCAGGATTGGGGATCGACCCCATGAATGTGTACTTCATCTTCTCTTTTCCCTTTGAAGTGGAGGTAGACATCAAAACTTGCATTTCGGGAGCTAAATGCCGTAGAAATTCCGAAAACCCAACAAAGAAGAAAACTCTGAAATTTTGAAAACAAAAATTCCGAAAGGAATCACCGAATCGAAATCCCCAAAATGAGTTTCCCAAACTGAAACTTCCGAAATCAAAAGGTCCGAAAGAAATCTCTGAATTTTTTTACGAAACCGAGAGGTCTCGTAAACCCGAAAGCAACAATTCTCTGAAACAACAGTTCTCTGAAATTCTGAAAACAAGAAATCTCTGAAAACTTGAAATCTAGAAATCTCTGAAAAAACTCAAAGCAAGAAATCCGAAGCTGAAAAACTGCGAAGATTTTGCTAAAGGAATTCTCCGAATAATTTTCCCACCTTGTGATTTCCCGAAAGAATTCTCGAAATGAGTTTTCCAAATAAGTCTTTCCGAATGATTTCTGGAGGAAACTACAAAATAAATGTTAAAAAGCTAAGTTGGAAATTGAGAAATGGGAGTACGAGGGACCTAAAAAGATCCTTTGAACAACCTTGAAAACTTGGAGAAAACTCACAAAACAAAACATGGTGAACCAAAAGAATGACATCACAAGAAAACATAGAGGGAAAACAAAAGAAAACCCAAATGAGGAGAAAGAGGAGGAAAAAGACCTAAACCAAAAGAAAATAAAAAAAAAAACATACCTTGAAAAAATGACTGCAAAGTACAAGAATGAAATGTCAGAGCGAAAGTGTCAGGTAAAAATGAAAAGTAAAAATATGAGTTTATATAGAAATCCTGATATTAATGGTAAAAATACGATCTGTACGGAGGTAGGTGGAAATTAATTATGCACAAAATTTTTGAAGTTCGAAACTCGAAAACTGAAATTCTGAAAATTCAGGATTTCAGACTTGAAAAAATGGGAAGCAAAAGATGAATTGCAATTGAGAAGTCTGAAACCCAAAACCCGAAAGTCCAAAATTTGGATTTTTAGAAATTTAGACTTGGAAAACTTCAAGTAAAAATCCTAAAAATGACTCGGAGAACTTGAAAACCCGAAACCCGAAAGTCCGAAAATTTGGACTTTCAAATTTGGACTTCGAAGTCCGAGAGGGATTTAGACGAAATGAGCCAAAAAGTTCCAAACCCAAAAACCCGAAAGTCTGAAAATTTGGAAATTTTAGAAATTCAGACTTCAGAAAACTTCAAAAGAAATTCTAAAATTGAGCTTAAAAACTCCGAAAGAGAAAAAAACTTCAAAGTCTGAAAATTGAAAAATTTTCAGATTCTTTCTTAAAAAAATTCATTGTGTGAGGATTTCTTAAAAAACATTAGTTTGACATATAGCCTTCTTTTGGGTAGGTTAAATGGTTAACAAGAACAATCAATCTCCAACCCAAGGTTTTAAAAAATGGTATGTCTCGTAAGTTTTTTAGAGGCTTTAAGGGATGAACACTTAAGTTTCAAAGAATCAAAATGACTCCATGCCCAATGGGTCCTCTAAGGTCACTGGGATTTTAGATCTAGCAGGTAGATCATCTCATGAGTTGGCAATTGTTATTCATTTTTTACGCCCTTGCAAAATGGACAACTTAATAGGTCTGATCGTTGGCAGTTAATGGATGCAACACTTTTTGATTTATAGGGTAGATTACGAGTTGGTCTCCTTTCGTTGCGAGCTGGCAAGCCGCGGTGAAGGTTCAAGCTGATTGATTGGGAAAAAGAGGAAGGAAAATCCATGGGTAACATCAAATATGTTACCCACTGATAGCATTATATATGCTATCGGTTCGGTACAGTATGGATCTTTATCGGTCGATAGCATTTTATATGCTACCGAAGCCCGAGGTAGGATCAATCAAGTTGCAGAGGGAGAAAAATATAGAAGCACCGGATTCTTAGATGTTATCGATCGATAAAATGTATGAATGTTACTAACCGATAGCATATTAAGTGCTACCGGCTAGTAGTATGTTTAGCGCTACCATCCAAAGAACATGGGGACCGGTAGCGAGAACAACGATGATGGGTCGCAAGAATCAAGGGTCGATGTTAGCAATTTTAAATGCTACTAGGTCGTTAGCATTTTTGGTGGTACCAAATTGTTGCACAAAGGAAATAAGGAGAAGTATTTGGGTAATAATAGAGGTGTTGGTAGCACTTGTATGGATGCTACCGAGATAAAAAAATTTGTCTTTGCCAAGTAAGCGAGAAAAAACAAGCGTTCACGCCATGATGAAACAGGATGCCGATAACATGGAATTTTGTTAAGGATTCTTGCCTTGTACCTATATTGTAATGGATTATGCATCATTTTAAGCAATAAAATTGGTGTTTTGTGGATTTTCTTTCCCTAGTTCAAGTTGTATTACATTCTTTTTATTTTATTGCACTTGCAGTATATTGTGCATAATGTGTTCTTTTCACAGGATCAAAATTTGTTGTGCTACACGAGGATGGAGATGTAAATGTTGTTTTGGACTATGGCACTTCTGTCTGCCCTCTCCCACTTTTTTTTCTCCCATTTCCACTCACTTATAATCTCTCCACCCCCATTGTTCTTGGTGTTATCACCTCCCTTAGTTTATGACTTTCATTTTATGCATCTCTTTCTTCTCTGGTCCCTTGGAATTATAGGTCAGGATTAGAATAGTTGCATTTCCCTTGCTAGGTGTAGTTTAAACATTAGAATAGGTTGATGAACCAACCTTCTCTGAAGGTTTATCTCAATTTCAAGCGTCCCACACCTTGAGACAATCCCATGTTAGTCAAAAGCGGGGTTTTGTAATGTGTAAATCCTAGGGTGCTACTTTTTTGACATAACAACTATATTCATAAAATCCTTAAGGATTATGTTGATGATATATTTGCAAAATCACGACATCATTCCACACATGTACAATATAAAGTACATCTAAATCCAAAGAAGTGTGTTTTTGGTGTTATAACTGGTAAGCTCCTCGGGTACATTATTTCCCAACATGGAATTGAAATTGATCCCAAAATGATCTATGTCATTATTGACATGCCTCTGCCTCATAATTTACATCAATTACGCTCAGTTCAAGGTAAAATCTAGTTCCATTTTATTGCACAATTCCCTGACAAAACCCATCTATTCACACATTTAATGAAAAATGACACTAAATTTGTAGGGGACGACCATTGCCAATGTGCATTTAAAGCTATTAAAGCATATCTCTTAAATCCTCCTATCCTAGTGCCTCCCACGACTTGAGCGACCTTTCTTATTGTACATTTCTGCTACATTTCATGCATTAGGGGCCCTTCTAACACAACATGATGATTCTCAATGTGAAAGAGTTGTCTATTACATTATCTAAAAATTTACTCTCTTATGAATGCAATTACAACTACATTGAGAAATTATGCCTTGGCCTCATCTTTGTTGTGGACAAGTTGTGACACTACTTCTTAATAATGAGGTTCATATCATTACCAAGGTAGATCCTCTATGATACCTCTTATCTCGCACACATCTCTCAAGACATCTTGCATGATGGGTCATGTTTTTTTTTTTTTTTTTTTTTTTTTTTGATTGGTAAACGCTTTTGACCGGAGCTATGAACCGGTGGGGAAAGGGACCCCAACCCTACAAATACGGGGGAAAGGAAGAAGGAGAATGAGAAGACGAGGGGAAGAGAAAGAGAAGAACTAAGCTAAGAGAAGAAGAAAAACAGAGACAAAGGAAACGCTGCGAAACGAAGGACCCAAGGCTGCCACTAAAGACCCGAAGAGTGACCAGCCCGTGAGGAAGCCGCCTGCAGCAGGAAGTTGAAGGCTTGGAGTGCTCGATCCTTGAGGGCATTCAGCTGATCAACAGCTGAATGGAGAGGAAACAGAGCCGCATCTATATCCACAACCGGGAGAAAACGCTGGTCCAGAGAAGGGTGGAAATTTTGTGCAAATGTGACCAGGTCCCTGTACTGTCCGCTGAGCCAGCGAATATCCCTACCGGAACCGATAGCAAGCTCGTCCACGTCTTCAACCCACAGAAGTGGGTCAGGAAGTGAGAAATCCACGAGCTGGTCGTGAAGACCAACGCAGTGCACAGCATAGATAAGGTCAGAAGCAACCAATTCCACTTCCGAAATGTCGGGATGAAGCAACGTGCAGAAGGACACGAAGGCGGACGCGACGTCGGAGTCGGTGCGCGTGGGCGACGAGCGTTGAAGCGATACGAGTCGCCAAGAATGGCTTCAATGGCCTCGGCCTCGGCTGAAGTCGAGAATTTGAAAATCATGGCCAATCGCCTCCTGTCAATGGCAGACACGTCTGCCAGTTCGCGGAACTATCCACGAAGGGCCACAAAAGGAAAACCCACAAAAGACATGGCGCCAGGAAGAAGCAAAACGAAGGCGAGGAAAGACATTCCAGGCGGGCAACAAAAACAAGCAAATATAGAAAGGGATGAAGGAGCAGTCCCGAGGGAAGCTGGCTAGGAACGCTTGGAGATGACGGGAGCCAGTGAAGCGTGTGGGAGAACAACAAGGGAATGGAAGGACGCCGCCGAAAAAAGAGAGGGGAGGAAGAGACCGACGCACGGGGGAGCTGCCAGACGCAGTGGAGGCGCGGAAGACTTAGCCGCAGCTGTTGCTCCGATCGAGGGAGAGGAGAGAAGAAAGACCTGGCCACATGTGTTCATTGTTGGAGGAAACCAAGGCGGAGGGATTGTCGATTGCAAGTTGGCCAGGAAGTCAGCTGCCTTATTCGCTTCTCGGTACTTATGAGATATGTTCCAGGAATGTAATTTGCCAAGCCAATAATGAATAGAAGGAAGGAAGAGGTTCAATTTCCACGATTGAGAAGCGCTGTAGAGACCGCTGAAATAAGGATTTGAGAATCCCCTTCGATACATAAGGTCAGAACAACCAATATGAACCGCCAACTTGACCCCTTCCAGGAGGGCCTGAGCTTCGGCAGAGTTGCTAGTGCCATCTTGTAACGGGAAAGAGCCCGCGTGGATGAGGAGACCTCGATCGTCCCTGAGGATGCAACCAGCCCCAGAGGAACCCGGATTACCTCTGGAGGCCCCATCGAAGTTTAGTTTCCACAGCCCCTCGGGGGACGCCATCTAGTGTTTTTCCTGAGCAGCATTTTTTCAATTTGTGAGAGCCCCTTGCGGATAATAGAACCAGGAGTGGGAATTTTAATGAGAGACCAATGCTGGAGAGTGGCGAAGTCTTTGGAGGAAAAGGAGTGAAAAGAAGAACACTTTGCACTAATACATTCAGAAATGGCCACCTCCAGCTTGGAGAGGAAAGAAGGGAGCTCAACCGTTTGCTCTCTGAAAAGACGGAGGTTTCGTTCCCACCATACGTGCCAAAGCAAGAAGTAAGGACTGACAAGCCATATAGAACTGTGTAAGCAATTTTGGGAAAAAGACGGCCATGAAGAAAGATTGGCTTCAATTCTGCTGCAATGGACCCATGCAACATTCAGCTTATTAAAGAGCCAATCCCAACACTTGGAGGTGAAAGGACAAAAGAGGAAGAGATGATCCAGATCTTCCTCTGCCTCACCACAAAGAAGACATTTTGATGGGCCAAAGAAGCCCCACGCACGCCTTCTAGCCTGGGTGAGAACCTTTCTCTTCAAAACAAGCCAACCGAAGTAAGCAATCTTCGGTGTAATGTGAGGGTGCCAGCATCCATAGGAACTCGGAGAACCCTTGCCGATTTGAGAAAGGAGAATGTTATATCCATTCTTAACAGTGTAATGGCCAGAGCTATTTCCTACCCAAAATAAGCAATCTGAACAGTTAAGGAATGAAGCATGACGTTCCTCTAGAGAAGGAAAAGAGATCAGCTTCATGAGCAGAGGCGCCGATAGACAAGATATCTTTCCAACACCAAGAGGGCGAACCGTTGGGATGCTGGAAGCCATAATCGAAACAAGAGAGCCCCAAAGTAATTTTGAAGAATTCATAATACCATTGAGAGAGGGGAGCAAGTTGAGGGGAGGGAAGCCATTCCAACTTTCGTCCCAGAAAGACACTACCCGACCATTGTTAATCTTCCACGAAACCCGATCAGCAATAAGATTTTTGGAGTTACACATAAAATTCCAAAGGTGAGAGCCCTTAGGAAGCTCAGAACTGGAAAGAAAAAGCTCATTACGTTGCCCATCCATGTACTTATGAGCCAGGACCTTAAAGGCGAGTCTACTATTATCAGAAATGAAATTCCATACCAATTTTGCTCCGAGAGCCATGTTCTGAATGGCCAAATCCAGGATGCCCAGACCACCCATCTTCTTAGGAAGCTTGACCAGATCCCAATTAGCAAGGTGGAATTTGCGTTCGGAGTTGAGACCTTGCCACAGAAAAGTACGGGCCACCTTCTCAATTTTGAGTAGAACAGAATTAGGGATCTGTAGAATGGATAGCATGTATATAGGAATAGAGAGGAGCACCGAATTTATGAGGAGCGCACGACCGGCAAGGGACAACCATTTACCTTTCCAGGAGAGGAGTTTGGCAGAGATGGAATTAAGAAGCCCGTTCCATAAGTGAGCCTTACCCTTCCCATGAAACAAAGGAATTCCCAAGTAAGTGTGGGGAAGTTTGCCCAAAGAGAAACCAAGAATCTCTTTAATTCTCCCCTGAAGCCTGGGGGCCACGTTAAAGAAGAAGATCACAGATTTATGAAAATTTAAGACTTGACCCTCGAGTAGGAATCCAGAATAGAGGAAATGCGCCTAGCCTCCGGAACAGTCCCTTGGCCAAAGAGAAAAGTATCGTCAGCGAATTGCTGATGAGAAAGAGGAGGAAGATTGGAGGACATGTGAAGGCCTTTCAGTGAACCATCAAGAATCGCAGCCTTAATGCTACGACTAAGAGCTTCCGCCACAATTGTAAAGAGGAAGGAGGAAAGCGGGTCTCCTTGACGAATGCCCCTGCTACTCTGAAAGAAGCCTTCCGCTGACCCATTTACAAGAACCGAGAAGCGCGGGGAAGCAATACATTCAAAATCCACTTACAGAAGTGAGCACCAAAACCCAAGGCTTGCAAAGAAATAAGAAGGAATCTCCAGTTTACCCGATCATAAGCTTTGCTGAAATCCAATTTTAGCAACATTCCTGCTCTGGAAGAATTATGAAGGGAGTGAATGAGTTCATGAGAAATAATAATGCCTTCCGTGATGGACCTTCCAGGAATGAACCCACTCTGTTCCGGGGCATAAACTTATGCATCAAAGGGGAAGCCTCGTGGCAATAGCTTTGGAGATAATTTTATAGGTGGTATTGCACAGGGAAATAGGCCTGAAATCATCTAGCTTCTCAGCAGGGGATTTTTAGGGAACAGACAGATGAAAGTGTGATTAAGGTTCCCAAGAATCTTCCCAAAAACTCTGGATTCCTCGACCGCCTGCCACACAGCGTGGGACCGACGACATCCCAGAAATCCTGGAAGAAGGAGGCTGGGAAACCGTCCGGGCCAGGGGCTTTATCACGCTTCATAGAGAACACAATTTTCCGAACCTCCTCAAAGGAAAAGGGTGAAAGAAGCAAATCATTTTCAACCTCCGAAATACAGCTGGGGAATCTGAGAGTGAAGGAGGGATTGCGGACCAAGAGGGGATTCCGTATCATTCAGGAGCTTGCGGAAGAAATCCACCGTTTCTGATTTAATCTGAGCTTGCGAGGTGGCAATGGTGGAGTCTTCGAGTTTGAGAGAGGAGATGTAATTGAAGTTTCTTCTAGCTCGGACCGAAGAAAAGAAGAATTTGGTATTTTTATCTCCATCCAGCAACCAAGTTTCCCTGGATTTTTGACGCCAAAAGGTTTCCTCTTTAAGAAGGATATCCCCAAATCCTTTAAGAGAATTTTTTCCTTCTGGTGATCCTCCTGTGACATCCCATGTAACAAAATACTCTCATTAAGAGAGCGAAGAGTCTGCTCTACTCGAAGCTTTTCTTGAAAGATATTTTGAACTTCGAATGGTTCCAGCTTTGTAATTTTCTTTGAGCAAAGATAACTTTTTTGAGAGTTGGAACATCCAGTTCCTTTGACAATAAAGGAGTCCCACCAACCCTTAATCAACGACCAGAGAGGATGGGTCTGAAGCCACATATTTTCAAATTTAAAGGGGGAACGACGCGGAGGGATGTCAAAGTTGAGAACCACAGAAACAGGAAAATGATCGGAACCAGAAAGAGGGAGGACCAGAGCTTTGAGAAGAAAATTCTGCTGCAACCAATGCTCGGAGACCAGGAAGCGATCAAGACGCACCGCGAGGGAACTGAACCCAGAACGCCTGTTGTTCCAAGTGAACCAACCCTTGCACGGCTCTAAATCGACCAGGTGAGCAGAGGAAACAAAGGAAGAGAAATCCGCCTGCGAACGAGGATGCCATTGAAGACCACCCTGCTTATCACGATCAGAAAGGGTAGCATTGAAGTCACCAGCAACGATGAATTTATCAGCAATCACGGAAGTCAGCAGCTGGCTAAGATTACCCCAGAGAATCCTTTTGCTGATGGGAGTGGATGGACCATAAATATTTCCGAGGAAAAAGAAATCCTCAGAGTGCTTAATCGAAACCTTGCACCAAATGAAATTTAAGTCTATAACAAGGGGAGCAATCATGCAACTGGCAGCTTTCCAAAGAATACCTAAACCACCCGAGGCTCCGACAGAATCCGAGAAGCAACCTTCCCACCCTTTCCATTTTTGAACCAACTTCATTACAACCCTCAGCCGACATTTTAGTTTCCTGAATCAAACAAATATCCACACCCTCTGCCAGGGCATAACGTCTTAACAGACGTTGTTTGTTAGGAGCATTAAGGCCCCTAACATTCCAGGAAAAAATGATCATATTTGCTTCAGAGAGGACTTGCCTCTCCTACTGGAAGACGGGAAGAAAGACCGAAGCTGAAGTTGCTTCCCGTGGGCGACTTCGTTGAGAGAAAGCTTACATTTGTTAGGGCGACCAAGAATACTTTTGGACCAAAATCGACATTAAGAAGAGGGGAGTGGGAAGAAGCGGTCCCAACGGTTGCGATGGAGGGGAAGGGGGAGCGGTGGAAGCTAGGTGTTCCTCAGGGGGGTCGACATCGGAAGACAAGCAAATCCTCTTTAGCCGTGATCCATTTCTCAAGATCATCCGAGCTACCACCCATACCAATGGAAATACCCTCATGGAACAGGGAGAGGATCCGGGAGGAGTCCTTAACAACAGCCGCCGTTTCTTTGAGAGGGAGAGCGTTTCAGGAGCCAAGGTAAGAGGTTCAATGACAGGAGGGGGATCCTGGGGGGCAAGGGAAGGAGGGGACGAAAGAGGAACACCGCTAGGAGAAGAAGGTGAGTGGACAGGTGCGTTGTGGGAAACTTTCCGCCAAAAAGAGACACCAGGGGTGGGATTGAAACAAGACTTACGAGTATGACCTGGTTTCAAACACTTGAAACAGATATTGGAAAAACCTTCATAAACAACCTTCTGTTTCCAGGTACCCGAGGGGGTGTTGATAAGAATCACTTCCTTTGGTTTAAGAGCTGTAGAAATAGAAATGCAAACTCTGGCAAAGGAAGAGAGAGTACCATTCAGAGTAACAGGATCAATGCGAATGACCCGCCCGAGACTGGAGCAAATTTTAGAAAGGATGGGTGCCGACCAAAATTCACTAGGCAGGGAATACAGTCGAATCCACACTTGAAACCCATCCTCCGCCGCCTTGTGACAATCAAAATGAGGCTCCCACTCGCGAATCGCAAGACCCGAATCGGAAAGAAGAGAATTTTTCTTTCCATAGTGTCGTTTCTCTGAGCAGCGCTACGAAAGAGCACAAGGAAAAAACCCTTTTCCAGGGAACGAATACTCAGGCCGCTGCCCCACTGTGTTTCACACCAGTTCCTTATACTCGAAAAGAGAGCCGTCTCCCAATAAACTTAGCAAAAATAGCCCTCGAAGAAAGACAATTCGTATGCTCGGTGAAAGCAACATCCTCGATTAGGGACACGGAGGGAATATCGTCCTGTGAAGGAGACGAGTCACGGTCCGTGAGGAGTGAATCAGTGTCAGGTCCTCGGGGACCCAGACGTTTGAGCACGAGAAAACCTGCGGGCCCCGCCCGCCAGCGCACCATTCTTTGCACACCCCAAGGGGCGAGACCAGGGGACCGTTGAAGGAACGAAAATTCAAAAATATTACCGTTCGCAATACTCGAATACAAAACTCCCAACAATCAATATCTAACTTTCGACGAGCCTCTCAAATTCGCATGATGGGTCATGTTACTCATAGAGTTTGATTTGAAATTCATTCCACAAAAAACAATCAAAGTATAAGTTATTGCTGATAAACTATTTGATGCCCCTCTTCCAAATGCATCACCTATTTGTGATTCTTTTTTAGATGATTTCTCTACTTATACCATTAACACTGAAACTTGGACTATGTACTTTAATGAGTGCCATTTGCCTCTCGAAGGGGGGGCTGGAACCGTGTTTATTACTCCACATGGTGATCATCTCCCCTTTGTATATCACTTAGGGTTCTCATGTAATTATAACATTTTTGAGTTTGAGGCCTTCATTCTCGGCCTCACTGTCACCCATAAACTTCTTATTCACAATATCTATATAGATGGTGATTCCCAACTTATTATACATCAAGTTAAAGATACATACTTGAACAAAAGAGGAGTGCCTTGTCCCGTATAGTCAAAAAAATATTAGCTACATTTGAATCCTACTCTCTCATTGTCATCCCACACAAAGACAATCGTCATGCAGATGTTATGGCTAGTGCAACATCAATCATTCCACAAGATATCAATGATGTGCATGCCATCTTCATTATCGACACTTACGAAAGCCCACTATTGATAGTTCACCTTTCAAAGCATGTGTTATAACACACAACAAGGATCATCCTGAATGGTTCACTAAAATTTATAACTTTCTATATTGACAAACTATTCCCGATGGCTTTCAACCTCATGAAGCTCATCATCTATGATGTGAGGCCACACAATATGTAATCATTGGTGCTTCATTATTCAAAATATCATTCATGGTCGTTTGTTGCGATGTTTAGGAATAGATGACATCCCCACGGTTTTTCTTACATTCGTGATAATCTATGTGGTGGTCACTTCTTAGGCAAAGACATGTCACACAAACTTCTACGCTAGGGATACTATTGGCCTGCTATGGAACAAGATTGTTTAGAACACGCCAATTGTTGTGATAAATGTCAAAAACATAGTAATCTACACCACACACCTGCATATGATCTTGAACCAATTACCCCATCATGTTCATTTTACTTATGAGGCTTCAATCTTGTTGGAAAGATAAATCTTGAATCGGATGATGGTCACAAACTCATTATTAGTGCTACAAAGTATTTTACTAAATGGGTAGAAGATGCACCTCTCAAAATAGCCAATGGTACTGATATATATCATTTTATCATCACTCACATTATTACACACTTTGGCATTCCCTCCACCATTATCACCGATAATGGCTCTTCCTTTAAGAATAAGGATGTTAAAAAAATTTGTGCAAAATTCAAGATCAAGAAGACATCTCCCACTCCTTATTATTCACTGGGAAATGGCCAAACAAAAGCCACTAATAAAATCATTGTCAAAATCTTACAAAAGATCGTCAATACTAGTGGTGACAATTGACACAATCACATTTTATACACTCTTTGGGATTTACCACACCAATGTGCACACTCCTACCAATGTTACCCCCTTTCACTAGTTTACAACACTTAGGTAGTCATATCCTTAGAGCTAGAAATACCCTCCTTAAGAGTATCCCATAAAGGCATTCTCAAAGAAAATGAATATCATGAAAACCGACTCCATGAACTGGAGGTGCTTGATTATTGCCATGTACAAGGTCTAGAACATCTCCGCATATATCAAGTACACATTGCACAAGTTACAATAATAATATACACACATGCGAATTCAATATTGGTGATCTTGTATTAAAGTAAAATCAAAAGAATACAAATGTTGACACTCATCTAAAACGTAAATTCGAGCCTAATTGGCTCTCGCCCTTACATCATCATTGACAAGTTTGGGGGTGGTGTATATCATCTAGCCACTCTCCTTAGTAAGCCACTTAAGAACCCACTCAATGTGATGCATCTAAAACATTATTATGTACATGATTTACATTTACTACTTTATGACGCACTCTAGTTCCATGGTTCATACTGACTGATGAGGGTCTAAATTTGAAGTGAACCTCACCACATTCATATTTTACACTCTATGCTTCATGATCTTTCTTTTTAACACACATTTTCAAACCATTTCCTGATGACATACTCTTGTTTTATGGTTCATTCTTGATTGTTGAGGGGTCTTTTATAATTGAACCTCATTTCATACTCATGCACATCCTTTGGGGGGCACACTACTATCACATTCACATTACATACCATTCCATCTTACTTATACACACAACATATTGTATATCTTGGTTGTACTTATTCTTGATTTCTTATTCTAACATGTACACTTTGCTTAATATGATATTCAAATATTCAGCATGTCATTATTTTTCTATATGCACATTCGCATTCACTTGGTCTCTAGTGGTGAATGCAAATCTCACAGTTCTTACATGCTATAATGATGCTTGACATTGTACCTTTTACCACTCCCACCGAGGTTCTGAGGGCATCTACTTTGTCTACTCTCATACATTAAAGGTGATCTTGTTTAATTATTTCATACTTCTACTTTCTAGCACACTACTTTCCATCGATACATACATGCTTTGATATAATTTTAATCTTTCTAACACGCTAACAGCGCTTCATGTGCAAACATTTTCTTTGCAAGACTATTTTCCACCATGGTTGTCGATACACTTTGCTTAACACTATTTTCTATTGTATGTCATTGTTTGCGGGCTATTCCTTATGTATTTTTGATCACTTTGCTTGTATGCTTTTGGACTCTTCGGTCCCGATTGTCTTGTGACATTATGAGTGACGTCCCATGTATGAAACCCACTTTTCACGATCTATCTTGTTTGCACACTTGATTGTTACACTATCTTTTATTGCATGTTTTCTATATTTTTATACTAACACATGGTTTTAGCCTACTTTGTTTGTATGTGCCTTGGTTTCTACCATGCACATCCCCAGAGGGATATATTTCATATCAACATTAAAGCCTATTTTTTGGGCAACACACTCCTACCAACGTCTCATGCACCCGAAATGAGGGGACATAAATTAGGTGAATCAAGCACCCTATAACATCTCAAAGCTACAATACAAGCTTGCACAATACATGAACAAAGCGTCATACGGTGATAGAGTGACCCATAATCGACTTGGAACCTCAACACAACACAGACACCAGGGCCCAACATCATACATCAATGTCTCTGGGTGCTCGTGTCATCCATTGGGCACCTATGTCTTGGGGAAAACACATTCAATTTACTATATCATCACAATCTATAGAAGTCTTCATAGCAGTTTTACATACATGCACAATACTCCAAAGTAGGAGAATATATTCTATCTCCATTTCATTCAGAATAATCAACACATTCGGAACTAATTTAGAACAATCATGATAATAGGAATAAAACACGGATGTACCATCTGCGCTGGTAGTCATTGGGTAGAATCATGGAAGGGCAATAACACTAGAAATCTCTCCCCAACACTTGTTCATTGCCTTAAGATCGCCTAAAAACTCAGACTTGGCGTGAGATTGCCCAAAAAATTTGCACTTGGAGTGAAATCACCCAAAAAACTCACTCTTGGCATGAGATCGCCCAAAAAACTCATTCTTCACAACATTCTAGGATATTTTTCTATCCTTTACACTCTTCTACATCAGGTGCACACTTTATTTTACCACACTTTTACACACTTTTGCATACTTTACACATATTTTGCATATACACTACTTTGACTACTCTTTCACTCTTCTTTTGTAGGTCTGTCCTTAATACAAAACAAGAAGCATCCCTACATTAGAAAATACAAGAAAAACAAGGTACAACATGGTACAACACATACGCTTCACCCCTACAGTCACTTTCCTTTCCTAGTCTTCAAGCTTCACTTTTTGTATCATTTCACGATTCACTTATCTCTTCAAAGACAATGTTGCCATCACACTCTAAAGAAACAAAATCTACACATCTTCTAACTACTTTATGTTATTGAGTATTCACTCAACAACATAAAGTGGGGGAAAATGTAGACACAAAATCACACACTTGGGTACATTTCTAGGTCCTAAAACACATACTAGCATTCATATGATTCCTAAGCAAGAAAACTAGTAATTGATAACTGAATTTGGCTTCTTTTATGTATTTCTGGTTTTCTATTTGGTCTTACACACACCCTACAGCCTAGTTGGTATTTTAATAATTTATATTTTATGGCTCCAAACACCAATGCCCAACCAGGATAGAAGCACCTAGGCACTCATGTCCTCTCTCTCGGGTGCCCCTGACCCTTTTCTTTCTTACTCGCTTCTTTTTGGTCTCTTTTATCTTTTAAGCATCTTATTTTCTTATGGGTCAGACCTTCCAGTTGTCAATTAAAAAATTCAACCAAGGGAATCATATAAATACATATCTATGTGATCAAAATAAAGGACCAAGCTCTAAACATTATTACTATCACCTAAGCTTGCATCTAAAGGCATTTAAAACACTCAAAGGCATCCATCTAGCATCCATTCAAGGGACAAGGGACTGCATTTTTTGTGTACACTGCATACATATGAAGGGGAAGTTAATTCTATTCCATACACACATTTGCATATTTTAGAAAATATAGCCCGCTATCTAGTTTATCTTGCATAAGGGCATCTTAGGGCACAATTATTACACACACTCACAAGAGCTACATGGAGTCTGAGATGTAGTGCAACATTTGGTCGTAAGTTCACTTAATCAGTGTGACCGTCGGGGGTCGATCGACTCCCCATATTGCATCTTTCTTTTTTGGATTTAATGCGTTTGGTGGGTTTTGCAGGTGAACGTCTCTTTTACAGGTTACATGTATCTTCGGTGACCAAGGTGCGACATATATGCGATGAAAAAGAGTTACTTATGACACTTTTACGACATAATAAAAACTAAGTTCGCCATTTTCGCATCCACTGGATCCCACCGCTCTGGCCTAGTCTAGGTGCCCATTTCTAGCCTTATTCGTGACCAATTTTTTTATCTTGAGCATTGATGACAATGTTCACCTTCTATTTAGCAGATTTTCCCAGTCTACGACTTCCGGATAAAGTGCAAATCCGTTAAGTCATTCTTTCTACACCTTTTGCTTAAGGTTTCATACTTTACTTGTTTATTTTTTGTGTCATATTGTATCTAGCGATTGTATACCATAGTTTACATTCATTTACTCTACAATTAGGGTTAAAAATTAAATCTATTTTTTTAAATCAATGTATCACACAATTGAGTAGGAGTGTGTGATGTGTTGAGATGATGATGGAGAAGGATATCGATCCCCCAAAACCCCATATATGTAGATAAAATTGAGTATTGAATTGGAGGAGTGAAATATTTATGCCCCCGTAAACCGCTTCTCAATGTAAATTGAGTTTGAAACCGTGTCAAAAATTTATATTTGTAAGTAGAAATTAGAAACTATAGGAAAATATAATGTGATTTTCCCAAGGCATGAACCCATGTAACTTTTTCCTAATTTCTATATTTGAATATATTTTGAGGACTCGTGTCATGTGTAAACTTGTACCAAAATTTGGGAATTTGATTATAGATATATAACATACACTGATGAATGCCTCCTCTTTTGAGGCGTGTGTGATCAAGCATTTGAGCGTGTGACTCAAAAGAAAAGATGTGTAAACCTATCTCGAGAATTTATGTAGGAATGCATCAAGGTTGTAGTGGTGGCCACCGATGGGATCCCATTCCCGCAAAGGGGATGCTCATGGTGCACCATGACACACAAATAAATAAGCAACAATGTCAACAACTACAATATCACTAATAACAAGAACTCATGTGTAATAGAACAAATATAAAGAGATAACAATAGTCAAGTGAGCAAACAAAAACAATAATATGCATATATGAGTCACATCAATGCATATAGCCACAAGCATGGGATGCCCATGGTGTCAGAAGATAAATAAGGCACTTAGGACACATAAAAGAGAAATAATTTCATGTAAGAGAGGAATACAGCCAAAAACATGGGACACCCACATTGTTGTAAGAAAATCAAGGAAATCATGCTGCATACAATGAAGCATACAAGTAGAAAACATGTATAAAAATAATGATAAAAGCATCATAACAAGTAGTAAAGAAGCACATAAATCAAGATATGTTAGCATTGCACAAAACACATATGTTAGTCATGTTAGCTCAAAAGATAACATGTACACAATATATGTAATCAAGTGTAATGAGGTAGTAGAAAGGAACTATAATGAAATAATATCACTTGCATAGAATATATGGGAGATACCCCCAGATAATCTTGGTATTCGGGAAGGGCTAGGACAAAACCTATCATCATGTAATAGTTTGTGTGTCTCATCCATCAAGCTTAATATACCTCATGAATACATATGTGTAAAGAGTATATAGAAAATATATGCTATCTATCAAACCACAATGACAAACAACATATGTAATGTAAAGTGCTAACAATTCAAGCTATGTGTATGGGTCATGGTTTTTAATTTTACAAATATTGAATGTTTTTATATTTTTGAATTTAACTAGCTACAAGGAGACGGGTAACACAAGAGCTACCCAATGAGAGCCTCATGAGGAGGCAGATCAGATCATGAAGAAAAGGGAGTCTCAATGCCCAAATGTGCCAAATAATGATGCTCATGTGTGAGTGGTGCATAATCGATAATACATGCCATATGAATCTTGAGAGGAGAACTAGGTGGGCTAGATCCACTAGAAGAAATGCATGGTGTAAAATACCTAGGACAAGAGCTACATGAGCGAGAGCCACAAGAGATAGTGCATGCACTAGAAGACTTATGAGGAATCCTAGGAGGGTGAGAGCCACTATACATTACACATGCACTAGAATACCTCTCGAGGAATATTAGGAGGGTGAGAACTAGTAGAGATAACATGTGAATTATAAGGCCTATCTGGAGACCTAGGAGGGAAAGAGCCACTAAAGATAACATGTGAAGTAAAATTCCTATTTGAAGACCTAAGAGTAGGAGAAAAAACTATAGAAGGGCGAGACTTAGGAGCCTCAAAGGGAATACCCCGAATTGTGATAACTTGTTAGTGAATAAACTTGACATGTTGGTGTCAGATAAATGAAACATCCCTATAAGAGCACACAAATAAGGAGACCTAAACGCATGTCACCTGATCTAAGAGTAGAGGCCAATAAAAATAAGACTTGTGTTAGAACAGATATGATATTAATAGGTAGAATAATATGTCCAAAATCAGGATTAGAACCACATGTCATTTGTTTTTAGTATAGCTAAGAGAACAAAGTAGATTGAAAGTACATAGATTATGCTTGTGTGGATCAACAAAAACATTGTGTATATGTACTTTATTAATAGATGTGTGAGTATTTAGAATATTTGAGACAAGAGTTCCCTTCATATCAAAGTCATCAAAAGTAATAACTAGTGTAGAAGGTGACATATGAGTGATAGTGTCAATCATTGCATCTAATAGGTGATAAGAAGTTGGAGGTTGTACCATGTGATGAAAATAATGCACTTCCTGAGTAGATTTGTCAAGGTTATGATTAGGAAGTGGATCATTGAAGATTTCCACTTTGCATTATCATTAGTAGACTTATAGGATTTAGTGGTCTCATCCCATTCAATTGCATTTGTATCAATAAGATCTTATATAACATGACAAAGTTTGCTACATCGATTGGTGAGGTGACCAATACATCTATGATAGTCGTAATAAGCATTAACATTGAAACTCTTACCATGAGGCTTACTCGCATCAACCTCAAGTGATGGACGAAGAGGCACGGGATTGCACTCAAGTAATTATTTTAGCACAATATGTGGAGCATAAGGTAAACACATAAATTACCTTCGTGGAGTTTGTAATTGAAACTTGGTAGGTTGAGCTATGACATTAACACTATCTTTAGCACTAGCCTTATTGTCATTAATCCTACCTTTGAATGCGATTTCCTTGGAAATTTGGCATTAGATGTAGTAGAAGTGCTGACAACATACTTAAGCTTATTCATATGCAGTAACTTGGCTTCATGTTCTTTCAATGTATGACATAGATGATAAAATGAGGGAATTTATCAAATAGAACTAATTCTTGCAAAGGAGAAAACGAGTTTTTATAAGAGGATCTTTAAGTTTGGTATCAACCAAAATGTTGATCATTTTAATAAGCGTAGTCTTATAGCATAAAACATAATCACTAATGTGTTCATTAGACCCTTGCCGTAGTTTAGACGTTTGAGCATAAAAACTTTGTCCTCAATATCGATAGAAAATTGTGTAAGAAACTCATTTGCCAAAGTGGCAACAAATCACACATAATGTGTGAGGAGATCATAGAACCATTGTAAAACAAAGTTCTTAAGACTTCTAGGAAAGAGCTTGGTAAGTAAGATATCATTAGATGCATAGTCAAAGCAAGCAACATAAAAGAATTGAAGTCGGTGTTACGTGGGGTCACCCTTGCCATCATAAATATGAAGCTTAGGAGCAACGAAACCAAGAGGAAAAGGATAAAAATCCACTTTGGGTGCAAGTGGGTTATGAAGCAATTGAGTAGAATCCATAACATGAGAAGAAGCATATGCACCTTGTTGTAATTGTAAGATTTGAGCTTGTAAAGTGTGAACAAGGGTTTCAAGAGCTCACAAGTGCGAGAAGAAGAAGCATATGAGCCACTTTGTGATTACATGTAGGAACAACGGTAGTCGTCGAATGGACATAAAAACACTATGTGTTGGAATATTAGGTGCCCCCATTGATGTAGGAAACAAAGATGTAGGAGATGTTTGTATAGTAGAAGAGGGTTGAGGCCTCCCAAAAAGGGATTCTTCATTAGATTTCTGATCACAAACAAGTTTGGTAACAAGAAAAATCTTAATAATAGGCTCAATGTGATGAGGATTTGCACGAAGTTGCACACAAAACAAAAATAAAAGTTTAACTTGTTCTTGTTCCAATGTTGTCCTCATCATAGTCATAATAAGAAGAATGCTCACTATTTATTTGAATTTCATGCAATGGTATGACATGAGCAAGAGGATCAAGTATAAATGAAATGCTTGAGATGGGTGATGAAGGAACCATGATGATGCGACACTTGCGAGTAGGAGGAGAAAGCTCAACATGCTCAGTGGATTGATTATCAAGCCGATTGTTACACCTAAAGGGCATAAGAGGGAAGCATATGCAAAATGAAATATACTGAAAGCCTTAAAATCCTAGCAAAAAGGGAATCCCGGGAGCCATGAAGGCCTTAGAAACATATTCAATTCAAGAGTCGGGTTCACCAAATGTTTACACCATTTTAAAATTAATGTTAATATGAATGTAGTACAAGATGACATAATGTTTGTTACATGGGGTTATTTTGATTAATTAATTTCCAACATTAATCATGCAATGTTAGAACAACACATTAATACTTGCAACTAGTGATATTAATATGATATATGCTCAAAAACACAAGAGGATAGATGCACTTAGTTGTACAAAGTGAAACAAGAGAGATTCGAGTACACAAACTAGATAAATTGAGAGTAATGAACCTCGAAGATACTTCATTATTGATATTGTAGTATCAATAGGCCTCAAACCACACATAGTCTCCACCTAACATGTGATATCTATATGGATGCAACTAGTTTTGCAACTTGAACCACTTTGACAATGCTTGAGATGATTTTGCTCTTGCTAAGACATTGAATTCAAATATTTGTATTCTTGGAAGTGAGGAAGCTGAACTACTTGACACAGGTTGAGTGCTTCATAATGACAATAATGATTTCCCTAATGGATGTGCATCAACTTTGGTGAGATTTAGGGAGCCTTGAGTGCCTTTTATGTTAGTATTTGTAACAAGAGCTCATAAGAGTGCCATTTAAGTAAATGAAGTGATATTAACTTGTTGAAATAGGGTTTCAAGGTAATTTTTTATGACAAGGCCGACCTAAGAGGACGATAATTAAATTGAGAACAAAGTTGGAGGACATATCGTGTCTCAAAAAAAGTGCTAAGTGTTGGGAATGTTTGCGAAAGAGTAGAAAGCTATGTGGAATGATGCAAAAAGTTGTGATTGATGACACGAGGTTGTACACTTATCACAAGATGCCACAATAGTAAAGCCATGAAGAATTAGGTAGTCATCATGCATTGCTGCAAAGATATAAAGACCAAACTCTACATAAAAAAACGAAAAACTTGTACAACTTCAAAATTACACACTCTCTTTTTACCACTTGTTTTTCATAAGTAACCCCACAACATATTCACCTTGTCGAGATTACTTCTTCCGGGTTGAAACTTTATAGAGATACTAGTGAGGGGACTCTAATCCCTAAATTGGTTGAAGTAATGCCGTGATCATATGAACTTTCCCATTGTTAAAGTATGCCCATCTTCCTTCAAATCCGATTTTTCTAGTGGAAGTGGTCATTGAGAAATTCCCTTCTTAAATTGCGAGAAACAATTTCTGTCCACTCGTTAGGGGTGAGAAGGATTCCAATCCTATCCCGTCATCATGTACGGCGGTAAAATTTAACCCTACATCTGTGTACACGTGGACGGCGAAAACTCGTTCCCCTAATTTAGGCACGAGGGCAACTGCACGTGGCATACACCTGCTTAGCTATTGTCTGTCGTGTTCAGACGCCGACACGCGTACGTCCGACTATCCGTAACATTACTTGCCACGTGGATTTAGACATTTGCCGAAAACAACTCTAAATCTCGGTTTTCGTTTCGGCCGGTGACTCTTTTTCATTTCCCCGGCGTATAAAAGGATTACCGGCAATACGATCTACGCAGGGACATCGAAGAGCAGAAGTACAACGTTTTGGGTAAATTGTATGCACATCGTTGGAATAAGATCCCTGCGTTTTTGTCAGGAAAACAGGGGTTTTTTTGGCCAAATTCTACGTTTTCCTTGGAAGATTGCGCGTCTGGCCAATTAAATCGTGCCACATTTGCGCTGGGAAACTACTGTTATGTATTTCATCGCATAATAGCCAAAAAAAAAAAAGAAAAGAAAAGAAAAGAGGAAAGGTTAAACATCTAAGGAAATAAGCTCTTGCAAAAAATTTGTGTGCGAAGGAAAAAATTGGTATGAAAGATTTTGAGAGGTGCATGCATGATTTCAGCGTTGTTAGGCGCAGTGGGAAAAAAAATGAAATTGTGCGTTTTATTTTAAAGGTATGTTTGCTATTTTATTTCTTTTGAGGATGGCGGGACTGGCTTTTTTTATTTATTGGTTTTGATTTGCTGCCTTCGGTGAAGTTATTTGGAAAATGGCGTATGACGTGTTTCGTTCATGTGTTTTTGTCTTTCACCGGAGAAATTAGGAGGAAAATGGTCTGGTACGTTAGTTTAGCCGTTTTTTATCCATATTTTTAGATTTGTAGCGTTGAATTTGTTCAAATGTAGTTGTTTCGAAGTTTTTCTGTGAAGGAACTGTGTCTGATTTAAAATTTCAGCCTACACCAATGAAGCTTGATTGTAATCGGTGTATTTCATGTTTTATGCATTTGTACGGGGTTGTTTTTGCGGAGAAATTTGTGATTGAGCTAAGGATTTTTTCTTCAATGGTGAAATTTGGCTGAAAAACGGCTTATTTTGGATTTGATATGTGTATTTGTATTTAAAGGGATAAATCTGGAGGAAAACTGTTTATCTAGCGGCGCACTCTTTTGATGGAGAGAATCGTGTCTAAGGTTTTGAGTTAGCTGTGTCCGTTTCATAAGTTTCCGTCGTTCATTTAATGAACCTTGTCTAAGGCAAAATTTTAGCCTGAAATGCTATGGTCTTCCCCGGCGAAATCTCGATTGCAAAACAACATTTCATATCTTTGTCCATAAAAAATAGTTCCGAGCCGAAACATGAGCTATCAAAGCTGCAGTCTGGTTGAATATGCTCATATATATATATATATATATATATATATATATATGTATATTTGTTTTGGTTTTTCTTCCGCCAAATTAGTAGAGAAAATAAGCGTTTAGGAATCGTGTGGTCAATCGATCATATCTGTGTCATACTTATGAGCCATGAACTGTGATATTTATCTGAAAAGGGTTAAATTTTAGTTTTAATATTTTATTTCATCTTGACCTGGCAAATTTTGGAAGAAAATTTCTTGATTATGAAGTACTAAGGCTCTCGACGACTCTGGAACTCTTAGAATGGATTCCTTACCGATCGACATACTTTTTCCTAATTTCTTAAAAATAATTCGCAGTTTAGGCGTTTTATTAACTTTGTTTATCATTTGTAAATAGATCAGCGACTTATGGCAGGTTATCGCTCAATCGTAGAGTTCCTTTTTACTATTAACTGAAAATTGGCATATTTGAGCTGTTGATGTCTTTTTGTTGCCTTTCCCTGGCAAAGTCCATTGCAAAATTTTCAGGATCCTAGCAGTGAACTTTGTATAAACTACATCTATAAGATTCTCGGCAAGGTTTTCATTTAGACCCCGTTCTTCGTTGAATCCTTAAATGAATTTACAATTATGTCTTTTTTGCTTGTATTTTGTTTTTCATGGTAAATAGAGCATTGGGGTACGGTAGATTATTCTGTGTACGCAGATTCTTGATCCCCAGTACCGACAATGGTCTGCGGATGAGCTTTTTTATTTCTTTGACAGATAAAATAGAGCATTAATCCATTGTTTGCAATCCCAAAAATATGATGATCAAAGCATGACAAAAGTTCCCATTAAATGCACATGAGGCAGGGTTGGTTTCTTATGACAGTATTTGAACATCATACTATGTGGATTACATCAAGAATTATATATATATATATATATATAACATCTGTTTCCTGTTTGCAACCTTTTCATCCTTTTCTCACCGTGTGTCCATTGCATTTCCTGTTTCTTGTTTCTGCATGGGTCAAAAGACAGCACCTCCCTAGTAAGGACTATTGCCATTTTATATTTTATAGACATCTCGGTGTAAGGGTTGCCCAATTGTGCATCGGGTTGTTGACTATACCCTATCAACTACCCTGCTTCTATGACATATCAGAAAAAATGAGAGTGGCACATGCCTTCCAGCACAATTGAATTTACTTACGAACATCATGCTGAATTCCTTGTTGAGAAAAATACCTACTGTTACTTTCTCAGCTCCAATTCTTTCTGCAGTTCGGATCTGGAATGTTCAGTTACCATTATTATTTTAGAATTCACTGCTGGAACCTGTGTCACAACCTAAAGTTTGCTTCCCTTTTTCCTTGCCACAAGTTCATCAAAACACAACATACTTCAAATGCCTTTTTGTTCCTCATTGAGAATTCTAGAGGTCCTATTCTATGCACCCTTAAGTCCTAACATCCTTTTGAGTTATGAGATTCCATATTCATCGGTTCCTCCGGCTTGCTCTTTTTTTTTTTTGTGATAGTTTAACATTTTTGACTGGAGCTTAAAACCTTAACAACGTCCTTAGACAAGATATTACAATTAATCCATCACAAACTGAGCCTGCACTGACGATGCAATTTTTCTGCCACCGCTGTTTTTAGAGCCACCAGCCGCCGCGAACGCCAATGCCAACGATGCAAAGTCCGCCACCGCTGAGAATAACCACCAGCCGCAACCATCGGTGATGCAACACCTGCCACCACCGGTAAACCACCTGAAGGGATCATGCCCAACGGGATTTGAACCTGGGTGGATCCGGACACAACCGTCCGTCTTAACCGATCCACCCAAACCCCATTGGCACCTCTGGCTTGTTCTTAATTATATTCTCCTAACCATTTCAAGCACTGAAGCAGAATGGAGATGATACTTCATGGTAAAACGGCTTAGAATAAAGACGCAAATAATACTTTAGGACGAATTCATCTTATAATTTTTACTACATATAGGATTTTTAATAGTTTGTTTCTTACCGTCTTTGCCAAAGACAGTCAGAATTGTAGGCAGACAGATTTTACTTTTATGTACTTCCAAGTTCCCAATAAGAATTTGAAATAGAGAGACGGCCTTTCTCCGTTTTCCATTCATTATACCTCATTTATTTCCTGCTCTCTGGTTATCTTTGGATGAGTGAAAGGAACTTTTTAATAATGTCCATGAGAACAGTTGTCTATAGGACCAAAAGCTGTAACAAGGATGCTCCATGTGAAAAAGCCACTTGAGACAAGGCTGCCCCATTAAGTTTGTGAAATATCCATTTTCTTGTTGATGTTGGATTGTCTACTATGAAATATCAAAGCAATTGCTGTCTTATCTAGTTATGCCGAGAGGTGTTCCTACAATGGCAGCCAGGGCTGTAATCGAGTGAGTTGTTCACTTTTATTCTCAACATTGAATTTGAAGTTCACTTGACCAAGTTTCTCCAAGTTTCTCCATCCCGCTTTATAATTTGTTCAAATTATTCTCACATGACGGTCAAATCAAAAAATAGTAGGCTGTCACTTAAAGTTTTTTTTTTTTTTTTTTTTGGAGATGTCAATAAAAAAATAGTAATATCTTGGCCATGTATTACTGTTTGGGCCCTTTTTCTTAAATAGATTTTTTTGAGACCAACACAATCGTGTAGCTAAATGATTCCATTTGCCACAAATCAACGAGAAATTGATAGAGAATTTAATGAAGTTATTGATTAAAGTGGTATGTGAAAAATCTAAGCTAAGAACCTTGAAATTGATATCTATTGATGTATTTCATATAGATACATTAATTATAATATACTTGTTATATTATATGTATTTATTAATTATTTTTTGGTATACTTATACTACACTAGCATAGCTAGATAGGTGCCTTACGATTGATATCTCTCGGTGCATCTTAGATAGATGTATTTAAGATATTTATACTAGTGTAGCTTCTTCAAACAAGGTGTAGTTGAATCTGTTGTTTGTATGTTATATTTTTGTAGCTTGATTCATTTCACTAGATTATTTTTCTTCATAATTGGCATATATTTTATCTATCTTATTTGACCTTTAGCTACGAGACATAGCGACCTATTAGATTGCTATGTTACTCATTTTTTCACATAAACTCCAAATGTAATTTTTCAAATAGGCAGATCATTGCCTCGTTTTGCTTTTCGCAAAATTTACATGTATTTACTTTTTTGATATTGCTTGCGCAGGACTTTGATCAGGACATGCTATTTGTGTGAAATTGTACATTCGGTTGAAAGGATATTGTGATGTTCTAATCTGGAACAGAACTTTTGTGTCCTTGAGAACAAAAGCAACACTTATAGGATTTGAATTTTATCAATCCTATAAGTTGTTATTAGCTGGTTAATTTATCAAAAATGACGATGGGTTTTTTGCCGGGGGCGTCAGGGTCATCTGGATCATCTGGATCTGTGGCAGTAAAGGAGATGACTTTCTTTGGTAATGCATACATACTGGGTATAACCTTTGCTGCTGGTATTGGTGGATTATTGTTTGGATATGATACAGGTATGCTCTTTCCCCAATTTACAGGTTTTTAAAGCATGCTGTAAAGAAATTTGATCTCATTATCAAGACTTGATCGTGTTATTATAGAGGTGTTTTAAAAGTGTTTGGTTCCTCCCTTTGAGTATGTGAGGTTTTTCTATAAAGAATGTGAAGGCTATGGTAACTGTTTGCAGATATCTTTGCACTGGAGTTTAATAAACTTTAGTAATTTAATGCTGCTTAACCTGTATTTGCTGTATTAGATGATAGATACATGCAGCTCCTCGTTTTCCAGAATAACTTTGCAGAAATAATAAGTCTTGTGTAGCTACACTTCATGCTCTCCCTGTGAAATTATACTTGTTGGTTTCCCTGTGAGATTTTTACTGTCTTGGAGACCACGTTACTGGAAACATCTTTGCTTAACCAAGATTGAAAGGAGCCCAGCCAAGCATTTGCTTGTGCCAACAATTCAATTGGTGTCTAGCAACTCAATCATGGTCAGTTCAATAGTAGAATTATTTGCTTGTGCCAACGATTCAATTGGGGTCTAGAAACTTAATCGTAGAATTAGTAAGTCCATTGAGCAAAGTTGGTGCTTCCCTAACCTTTGCTTGGATACAGAATACAAAATTCTAATTGTAGGGTAGGATTCCATTTGAAAAGCATATTTTAAAAGTCTGATTAAGATTTAAAGCGAGAGAATATCCATGGTTAGTAGTTAGTGATGATAAAGGTGAGAGACTATCCATGGTTAGTAGTTGATGATAAAGGTCTGTTTTATTACTGGCTTTTCTCTCTTTGAGCGTTAGAACTGGAAGTTTAACGTGTACTTTCTGATAATATTCAATTGGTGGCTATTGTGCAGATACTGTATCATTTTGATTTGATTCAATCCATTTGGAGAATATGCTTTGTATCAATCTGTGTCAAATGTAAATGTAAATATTGAAAAGAAAGGAGCCATGAACAAATCATGGCCTTTTTGAGCACTGAAATGTTGAGCACAAGATAATACTGAGAGGGGGGGTGAATCAGTATTATGATATTATTTCAAACTTCAATACTTAAACTTAGATCTATAATCACGAGCAATGTGAATATATCAAATCAATCAAAGAACACAAAACTTAATGCAAGTAGACACAGATATACGTGGAAACCCTTTTGGGAGAAAACCACGGAGAAACTTCTTTCTTTATATATATTTCTCAAAAATTTGTAGGCACCAACCTACTGGAGACACCAATCCCCAAATTACAGTTTTGTAGGCACCAACCTACAGGAGCACCCACCCCTTTTGCTAAGCACCAACTCAGCAAGAGACACCGATCTCTTCGAATATGAAGGCACCAACCTTCCTTACAAAATTTGCTTTCCACTTTTGAACTTGTTGCTTCCTCAACGAATAATGGAAAATTCTTCTTCTTACTTTTAGATTTGCTGTTCTAAAATTCTGCCCTTACGCTTCCTCTTCTTCTTCTTTTTCCTTAAGATATTCAACTTGAATCCATGCTTAATAAGTCTCATATGAATCTTCTTATATAGCCTTTCGTACCTTTTCGAAAAGACACATCGTTCCAACCGACACAACCTTTCCATTAACACAACTTAATTAAGTGCATTAGTCGGCTAAAACCAAAAAATAATTAATGCAGCCCATAATTATTAAATGCACATTAATCAATGCAATTAACCACTTGATAGGAGCGCTGCCCCTCCTTAGACAAATCACTGTTATCATTAAATCGCTGCCAGCCATCATTAAATCTTCTTTTTCACCATAAAACATTGCATATGAACACCTTAAAATGCGGATATCTCTCTCTTATGTATAGTTGTGTATATCTCGCTTATACCATGATAATCCTCATGCAAAAACGCTTCTTTTCATGTATTTAAACTTTCGTTTTCTACCCTTCTATACTGCTGGTTATTTCCGTTACTTTCTACCATTTCCGTCAATAATTCCGTTACTTTCTGACAGATTTCCATTTACCAGTTCAGCACCTCTTTTGACATCAATGACAATATTTCCAACAATCTCCCCCTTTGTCATTGATGGCAACCCCAAAAAAATAATCTCCTCTTCTGCAGCTTCCTCTTGCCGTAGCTCCCCCTTACTACCATTCTCCCCCTTTGACATCAATGGCAAAGGGTCATCCTAGGAGCTGAAAAATTTGCAAAGTTTTAGCTCCCCCTTAACCAGTGCTACCCTTGACTCTTCAATGTAAAGATGTAAAAGAAATTACTCCCAACTTATGCCGTAGATATTCAAATGTCTCCTTTGGAAGTGGCTTAGTGAAAATATCTGCTATCTGTTCGGATGTAGCGACATACTCCAACTTTACCTGTTTCTCTGCCACCTGCTCTCTTAAGAAGTGATATCTTATGGGAATGTGCTTTGTTCTGGAATGCATAATCTGGATTCTTTGAAATACTTATTGACCATTGGTATTATCACATAATATGGAGATGGGATGATCATACTCTACTTTGATATCCTTCAAGGTCTGCTTCATCCATAAAATTTGCGTGCAACATAGTACCACTGCTATATACTCTGCTTCTGCTGTGGATAGGGATACAGAATTTTGCTTCTTAGCCAAGATACCAGTAGTCATTTCCAAGAAAAATGCTCCTCTGCTTGTACTTTTACTCTCGTCATCTACACATCCCCTTGTTTGAATATGTATAAGTTTATCAATGTGAAATCTTTTCCTTTTGGATACCACAACCCGTATTCCATAGTTCCCTTTAGATATCTGAATATGTGTTTTACAACTTGCACATGTGTTTCTTTCAGCCCTGCTTGAAAACATGCCACCATACCCACTGCTTGCATGATATTTGGTCTGGATGATCTTTGTCACATATAATAAAATCCCAATCATTGATCTATGGAGAGATTGATCGGATCTGGAGATTAGTCATCTTTGCTTAACTTGGTTCCGGTGATCTCTCGTGTGTGTGAGGTGCACACTCCTCCATACCAAACTTTTTCAACATTTCCTTCACATACTTGGTTTGGGATATAAATATTCCTTTATTAGATTGAGAAATTTGCAATCCAAGGAAAAAGGATAACTCACCCAACATAGACATTTCAAATTCCTTTTGCATGTCTTCTACAAATTTTCTAGACATTTCTTCATTGTCTCCTCCAAAGATTATGTCATCCACATATACAACCACAATTAATTGGTGTTCATCTTCAGTTTTTATGTAAAGATTATTGTCAGCATGTCCTCTCTTGAATCCTTGGTCCTGTAGATGTTGATCAAGCCTTGAGTACCATGCTCTGGGGGCTTGTTTTAATCCATACAATGCCTTTTTCAACCTACACACATAATCTTCATTTTCTGATAATAGGAACCCTTCAAGTTGTTCTATGTAAACCTCCTCTTCTAAATTCCCATTTAAAAAGGCTGATTTGACATCCATTTGGTAGACTTTGAAATTTTTAAACAACTGAAAGCAAGGAACATTCGATTGCTTCTAGTCTGGCAACCGGAGCAAAAGTCTCTTCAAAATCAACACCTTCCACTTGAGCATACCCTTTGCATACCAATCTTGCCTTATTTTGAGTGACTTGACCATCTTCATTTAGTTTGTTCCGAAATACCCACTTAGTGCCAATCACATTCTAACTCTTTGGTCTGGGAACCAGTTCCCAAGTTTCATTTTTCTCAATTTGATCTAATTCTTCTTCCATCGCCTTCAACCAATGTTTATCATGTCTTGCTTCTAAAAAGTTCTTAGGTTCTACCTTAGATAGCAAAGAAAAATACCCTTGCTCAGAAGCATTTGTAATTCTTCTTCTGGTTTGAACCTCGGTATCAAGTTCTCCAATAATCTGACTTTCATCATGATTTTTCTGAACGAAGTGAGATGGTGTCTTGGTATCTTGCCTTTCTGATTTACTCCACTCTTCAATATCTTCTTCTTCCTCTTGTTCTTCTTTCACAAGACTTGGTATTTCTAAAGACTCTTTTGAATTTTCTTTTGTCTTTAGATCCAGACCCTCATCCACTCTGACACTTGCACTTTCTATGATAGTCCGCAACCTCTTGTTATAACATCTGAAGGCTTTACTTTTAGTGGAGTACCCAAGAAAAATCCCTTCATCGGATCTTGAATCAAATTTGCCTAAGTCCTCTTCGGTTCTTTTAATGAAACATCTACTCCCAAATACCTTAAAATATTTGACCGAGGCTGGTCTTCCTTTCCATAATTCATATGGAGTTTTGTCATGGTTAACTCTGATTTGCACTCTATCCAAAATATAAACGGCAGTACTTACCGCTTCTTTCCAGAATCTATCTGATAGCTTAGATTCATTCAGCATTGTTCGGGCCATCTCTTGAACGGTTATGTTCTTCCTTTCTACTACTCCATTTTGTTGTGGAGTTCTTGCAGCTGAGTATTGTCTTTTAATTCCATGGTCTTCACAATATTCAATAAATTCATTTGACATGAATTCACCTCCATGATCTGACCTTAGACATTTTATCTTCAGCCCTGTTTCATTTTCTACTAATGCCTTGAAAGCTTTGAACTTTCCAAATGCTTCAGATTTTTCTTTCAAAAATGCTACCCATGTCATTCTAGTGTAGTCATCAATGAGTAACATAAAATAACTCTCACCTTGAATACTTTTCGTTCTGGTAGGTCCACACAAATCCGTGTGAATTAGCTCCAATGGTTTGGTGGATGAATACTCCTTTGTTTTGAATCTTGTTCTGGTCTGCTTCCCAAGCTGGCACTGCTTGCATAGAGTACTCGAAGGCTTTGTTATTTTAGGCATGTCCCGTACGGCCTGCTTATTGCTTATCTTCACAAGATTATCAAAATTTATATGTCCCATCCTTCTATGCCATAGCCAACTCTCCTCAACTTGACTTAGGCAACATTTTTCTTCTTTTATTTCTCCGAGCATATATAGATTATTTGCAGTTTGGTGGCAATCTGCAATTAGTTCTCCTGTATCTGCTTTCCTTATTTCACATCCTTCGGCATAGAACTTAAGAGTGTGTCCCTGATCACACATTTGACTCACACTCAAGAGGTTATGTTTTAATCCTTCAACATACAAAACATTCTTTGTTTTTGTTTTTCCATTATCCAGACTCAGCGTACCTTTGCCAACGATCTTCGCTGTAGCATTATCACCAAATTTTACTGTACCTTCATTTACTTTCTTTAAGGAGAGAAACTTACTTTTATCACCAGTCATATGTCTTGAACATCCGCTATCAATGTACCACTGCTGTCCTTCATCTCGAGCATGAAAAGCTATTTGAACGAGCATGGATTTTTCTTTGTCTAGCCCATCTTTCTCCTGCTTCCTTGTCCAGGATTTCGTAGCCTCCCTTTTCTTTGTATCTAAAGGCTTTGTCTTTTGATCTTGTCTCGAGTCAAACACACTTCTACAAAAGCGTGCTATATGTCCATAATTATTGCACTTGTAGCAGATAATGGCTTCCTCGTTATAATAGGATAGTGGAGCAAACGAATTATAGTTCATATTCAACACTCTATGAGCAGATTTTGGTTTGTTCCAGGCTTCATTATCTCTCATTCGCTTTCTACACTCTATCTTTTTATGCCCATATATATTGCAATAAAAACAATAACCATGAAAGGAACTTTCGAACTGTTCATATTCCTATGTCGTGGAGTAAATGGTCTTTTGATGTCGTTCTCTTTAACACTATCGAGCACAAGATAATACTGAGAGGGGGTGAATCAGTATTATGATATTATTTCAAACTTCAATACTTAAACTTAGATCTATAATCACGAGCAATGTGAATATATCAAATCAATCAAAGAACACAAAACTTAATGCAAGTAGACACGAGATATATGTGAAACCCTTTCGGGAGAAAACCACGGAGAAACTTCTTTCTTTATATATATTTCTTAAAAATTTGTAGGCACCAACCTCTGGAGACACCAATCTCCAAATTACAGCTTTGTAGGCACCAACCTGCTACGGGCACCCACCCCTTTTGCTAAGCACCAACTCAGCAAGAGACACCGATCTCTTCGAATATGAAGGCACCAACCTTCCTTACAAAATTTGCTTTCCACTTTTGAACTTGTTGCTTCCTCAACGAATAATGGAAAATTCTTCTTCTTACTTTCAGATTTGCTGTTCTAAAATTCTGCCCTTACGCTTCCTCTTCTTCTTCTTTTTCTTAAGATATTCAACTTGAATCCATGCTTTATAAGTCTCATATGAATCTTCTTATATAGCCTTTCGTACCTTTTCGAAAAGACACATCGTTCCAACCGACACAACCTTTCCATTAACACAACTTAATTAAGTGCATTAGTCGGCTAAAACCAAAAAATAATTAATGCAGCCCATAATTATTAAATGCACATTAATCAATGCAATTAACCACTTGATAGGAGCGCTGCCCCTCCTTAGACAAATCACTGTTATCATTAAATCGCTGCCAGCCATCATTAAATCTTCTTTTTCACCATAAAACATTGCATATGAACACCTTAAAATGCGAATATCTCTCTCTTATGTATATAGATATGGCGAGCAGCAGATATGGGATATGGGACGATCCATATCTATATATAGGCGAACCGAAGCGACGAACATGAGATGTATATCTCGCTTATACCATGATAATCCTCATGCAAAAATGCTTCTTTTCATGTATTTAAACTTTCGTTTTCTACCCTTCTATACTGCTGGTTATTTCCGTTACTTTCTACCATTTCCGTCAATAATTCCGTTACTTTCTGACAGATTTCCGTTTACCAGTTCAGCACCTCTTTTGACATCAATGACAATATTTCCAACACAGAATTGAGGATGGCAAATTAATTCTTGATTTGATAGGGTAAACATTACTAATGAAACAAAATCCGATGAGAGCTGGTGTTAGGCATGGTAAGTATTGAGGAACGAATATGTGGCAGTGATCAATAAATCTCAAATATTTCACCTGATAGACGCGACAAATCTGAATAAGAAGACGCTGTTGTAGATCAAATCATACTGGAATTTGTTAGACACCCAATAGAAGTTAGATGTATATTAGGAGAAGTTACACGGTTAATTGAAAGCTAAGCCTGGCGGATGAATCGTTGCAGCCTTCTTTGGATGCATGAAAGGAAACAAATTTTGTCCACGAAGAATACGGCTATCTACATTACAGGAGTTTGTAGCCGAATATCTTCTATATGACCATAAAATCTGTTGCATGACAATTTAATTGGCATTTTAAAGTGTTACTGAAATGATTGTATTATGCAGAATTCTTTGTTTAAGCTCATTTCTGCTAGTTTCTGTAAACTTATGTAACAAATATAATAGTCCGTAGTAGAAGAGATATATTCTTTTCTAACAGTTTTTTTTTTTCTATGCTATACCTCCAAATTGGTTCACATGCAAGGTTTCTATGAAACGATGAATGTGCCTGTAGGTATTTAATTATATTGCTCTGTAGTGCATTATTGCTACGATATTCTACTCAATATATTGTGTTCTAAATATTGGTAAATAACCATGACACCTGTGTTAATAATAGTATTATATTATTATCAACATAATAAGATTTTAAGTACCAACTCTGTTGCAAATTTAGTTCTTTTCACTGCACTTGTAGAATTTAAGTGTCACATTGCATTTTCAACAATGTAAAAACCTGATATGTTGGTAATGAGTTTTCCCCTCGCTTTATGGATTCTGTGTGGTGCAAGCAAGGTCTTTGCACACTTTTTACTTGGAGCCGCAGGGTGCTTCATTCTTCAGTGATGATATGGTAAACGCTCCATTTCTCAGGTTTTGCTGACATTTAGTTTGATTTAGTTGGTTTTAGACAGCCAGATAGACTTTTCTATTTATTTGCAAATGCAAGCTGTTTTAAAATGAAAGCAAGATTTCTCTTATGGCATTTTTGGTGTCCAGGCTAACAATGCAGAAGGGGAGGCCTAGGCCTTGATGGAGAGGCATTCCCATGATCATGTTACTGGTAACATCTCTAAGTAGGATCAGTTGAATTTGTTGAAGATAGGTATCAAAATTTTCAGCAATTTTGGGCTTCAAGGTATTGGTTAGGTGGTGAGATAGTCGATTGATTGATGTGTGGATATATTGTCAATATTATATGGACGTGTAAATATGATAAATAAAGCGGTATAAGTATAGCAATTCTGCTACTACCCTGCTAATATTAATAAGAAACCAATTTCAGGTAAAAACTGTTTGATTTTTACAATTGACATTTTGTACCACATGGATTGGGCCATCAGAGGAACAAAAAAGTTATGATTGATCATGTGTTATGGTCTAAGATTTCAAACAGAAAGTGAACTTTATGTCTAGTAAAAAAAATCGTATGGAGAAAAATTTAATTGTTAATGTGACTATACCTTATCAAAACTTTGAATGTTGCATGCAGACTGATAGAGTTTATTGAATGGTATGTGGATATATTGTTTATTTATGTATAATATTATGTGCTAGGTAGCCCGTACATGGTATGGCTCAGGTATAGTTACAGTGATCTGGTACATTGGTATGGCAATTGTTTTGGTGGGGCTGGGTATGGCCGCACAAAACATATATAAAATGTTAAAATTATAGCCAAATAAGCAAAATCAATTATATACATGCATAGAGTAAACAAAATAAGTGAGTCCGCCTCAAAACATGGTGATAATTCAATGCATTTTGTCAATGTATTCATTGATCAAACTTAGAACAAGTACATTGTCCACATGTTACAATGTATACACAAAAACAAGGTAACTCAACATACTAATTATAATCATAATCAAATGGCTCTCTTCCAATGTCTTCAATGAGAGCATCATCACCATTGTGTGGTTCATTAGAAAGACAAACATCAGGATTAGAATCACAAGCACGAGCAGTGCTGCTCCTGCTACAGTTACAGTGATCTGGTACACTGGTATGGCAATTGTTTTGGTGGGGCTGGGCACAGCCGTACAAAACATATATAAAATGTTAAAAATATAGCCAAATAAGCAAAATTAATCATATACATACATAGGGTCCCACCTCAAAACATGGTGATAATTCAATGCATTTTGTCAATGATATTCATTGATCAAATTTAGAACAAGTACATTGTCCAAATGTTACAATGTATACACAAAAACAAGGTAAATCAACATACTAATTATGATCATAATGAAGTGGCTCTCTTCCAATGTCTTCAATGAGAGGATCATCACCATCGTGTGGTTCATTAGAATCACAAGCATCAGGATTAGAACCACAAGCATGAGCAGTGCTACTCCTGCTAGCTCCACCATGCAGGATTTGACCTTTTGGTGACCAAAAAAATTGAAAAACCGCCTTTTTAGGGTCTGGTATGCTGTGGGTATGGCCAGAAGGACATACCCGGGACTTCTGGCTGTACCATGGCCGTACCCTAGTGCACCGGACCAGTATTATGTATCGTACCCATACCCAGGGCTGTACCTGGTAATGTAGATTATACTATGAAGGTTGACGTCAACAAAAATACAACTAATAGACAATAAAGGTTGGCATCAACAAGTACAACTACAAATCACACCTTGTAGGGAGGATTCAAACATAAACTGCATTTTCTATGCACTTTGTTGGGTCCTACAGAGAAATTTGGTCTAAAGGATTTTAAAAGTCGTCATTATCATCACTCACACACACACACATGTTTATTTATAAATTTAATAAATAACGTAGTAATAATAGTACTAGTAATTTTGTTACTACTGATAGTGACAAGTGTTAATAAGAAAACAATTGCAGGGTGTTCAATGTTTCAGACTAAACCGTGGTCCATCATCAATAATAAAATATTATGATGTAGAGGAAACACAAGTCTGTGTCTGTTCTGTCATCAGATTTTGCAAATATTTTGATCTCACATCAGTGACATGAATGTATAGACCGAGTTTGGAGCTTCAAGGTATTGATGAGGTGGTGAGAGTCTATTTACCGATTTGTGGATATATTTTTAAAATAATATATTATATGTATACATTATTACATATATAATAAAGAAAGTAGTAATAATAGTAAAACAACTACTACTAATATTGAAAAGAAAACAATTTCAGGCGAAACTGTGTTTCAATTTTACAATTGACATTGCAGACCACAGCATATGGTCCATCACAAGGAATTAGAAAAATACGATGGATTGCGTGGTGTGTCAACAACTACAAAGCACACTTTGCAAAGAGAATTGTAATAGAGTTGTGGTTTCTACACACTTTGTTGGTTCCTACAGAGGTCTAGAGGATGTTAAAAGGCTGTTGGTTCGAAAATTTGTTGGGTGGACAGATCTATGGATAGACGAGCCAACAGTGTGCAGGGCATAGCCCCTCTTTGAGACAACAAAGCGAAACTGGTTTATTGCTATTCTACCAGCAGGAATCTGCGCAAGTCCTACAATATTCTACCTTCAGGGGTTTGGGATCTCGTCCCAGTTGGGGTATTTCCGACTGTGAAAAGAAGGGAATGAAGCGGGGAGAGGAGATAGGATAGATCTGAAGGGAGAAAAGAAATGAATTCCAAAGCAGAAAAGTCAGAGGGTTTATGTTTTGGGCTGGTAGTAAACAGAGCCAAACCTACTTGCATAAACGAACAAAGCAATACTGATGAACAAATGACAAAAAAGTAGAGATAGATCCAACAGAATAAACACATAGATCTGACATAAGAAAGATCAGATGCACATAACACATATATTCAGCACAAAGTCTTAATATTTGTATTAATGTTTTTTTCATTAAAAAACAAAGCTTTTTCTTCTCACTTTATTTTTCATCTAAAAGTGTCCACCACTGAATACAACAAGTATTCAAGTATATATAGAGGGAGAAGGAGAGAGAAAAAAAGAAACCAAACGCTTAATTACAAAATATCTAAAAGTCAACCGTTGACTTTGGGCAACTTAGTGGATAACATCCCATGGTGCAACATGGATGATGTCATCGTTTGTGCCAACATACTTTTAAATATTACAAAAAGAAAGCCAAGAAGAGGAAGGCTATTCGTCGTCGTCTCGTGGCTGAAAGGGAGTATCCTGCTTCTATTTAGGAGAGGCAATGTGGAATTGGGCCCGGTACTCCATGAATTTGCTAATCATTGGCTGGAGTTGATCTTGTGCAGGACCCTTGGTGTGATCGCCAATGACTTCACAAGTCTCCCATTCATCTCTGAGTTTTTCTGGGAGTTTGAAGTATTCATTACCTGCCTCCATTAGGTATCCCACAAAGTCGCGGCAGAGCCGAAAGGTTGATGGATTCGAGTGTCAAAAGTAACCACGGCCCTAACCCTTGCGAGAGACATCTCTTTGAAGATCTGAATGGTTTCATCTCGCCTTCCTCAAGGCGAAAGATGGGGTGAGCAAGCCCGGAGACATTCTTAGGACAATTTGCTCCATCTGATGCATTGCATCCAGGGCCTCCTCTTTGACCTTGTCAATCTTCTCCAGGACAAATTCCATCTGATCGACCCGGTAGTCCAAAGCAGCAAGGACTTTGTTGGGTGCTCTGGGTGATCGAAGATGCCGAATTTAACTAAATCATCAACTGACTGAGCAGTTGAGCATCTTCTGGAATGTCTCATGTTGCAACCTAGCATGGTCCAACTCTTCGGAGATAGGTCCTGCAATCGCCTAGAGTTCCTTGTTCGCCTGACCAATATTCTGATATAGCTCGGTGAACTTGACGATTACTTCCTCACTATCTTTGAGGATTTGGTCTCTCCAGGCGGATACTTCCATGCCTTGTTCGCCAATCTTGGCGTATTCGTTTATCTTATCCTGGCTAAGGGCCTCAGGAGTTTGCGGCAGTTGTAGGAGGTGCACTGCCCATTTTCTGCAGGGCTTGGAGAAGATGTTTATTTTTCTCTTTTAGTATCCTCTTCTCTTCCTTTGCTTCCTGAAGCTTCTTGCAAAGGGCATCCACTGCAGATAGGGCCTCCCCTTGTAGGCTCTCGGAGGACGTTCCCATTGTGACCTGTGTCACTGTATAATCTGTAGGAGACAGATCCTTTTTATCCTTTGTGGGATCGGGATACGCGATCTCCATTACTCTTTCACCTGAGGTGTTCGACTTTTGCTTTAGCCCCTTTTGTTGGAATGACGGAGAAGTCCATAGGTGCAATGGGGACTTTCCTCTTGTGCTGGCTTAGGTGTTGGGAGATCCATGCTGGACTTAAGGGAGTAGGACCAGTGGGAGAAGAGGAACGAGCGGAAGGAGCAACTACAGTGTACTCGGGAAATGGGTTGAGACGCTTGGCGGCGGCATTGATAAAGAAACCAAACCTCCAACGCTCACAGGGGTAGGAGCTACTGTAGGAGAGGAAACTATGGGGGTGGAAGGGAGCTGAGAGATGAGGGAAGAAATATCTTTGGGGAGACAGCTCACGAGGGAAGAGAAGATGGAGGAAGAGGAAGGGGGAACAGTAGAAGATGGGGGAGAAGACACAACCAAAGGAATGGTTGCTTGAGCGACTTGAGGAGGGGAAGGAGGAGCGGGAGAAGGGACGGAGGGAACTTCAACGGTTGTAGCAGTGGTAACATCCTGAGTGGATGTGCCCGTTGGAACACTCACCGCCCGCTCTTTCTCTGGAGATATCAGGGTTTCAACCTGTTCCTGGGTGGCGGAAGGAGGACTCTCGAGAGTTTGCTCCTGAGTAGCACTTGACTCCCCTTCCTTGTCTTTTCCTTTGCCCTTTGGCAAATGCTTGACCTAGGGTGCATTACCTAAGGGAGACGTGGTGAAGTCTACCCCAAGGTAGATGAGACCATTAAACCTGCACCAATATTCCGTGCGCTGTAAAGTGCCTTTTACCCTCTCTTCAATAGTCTGAGGCGCCTTTGTTTTGTCTATCTCAGCAAATGGCCAGTTGTCCCCGTTCGTATCCTAGATATACGTGATCAACTTCTTGATCAGTCGTTTGGAAACCTTTCGGAACAATGGCCACACCATACTAGATGATCTCTGCTAAGGCCAGGCGGGAGTGATCCTTTCTTCTAAGCTCGACCTCATGATAGAGATCGATATAGACATCCTCGATCTGTGGGATGTGGATTGGATCGAGCTTTGCCTTTGGGAGGCAATTTCGTGGATCGAAGGTCGGCCTTGCTGGAAAATTGTGCTTCAGGTTGAGCAGCTCTAGTTCCGCAAACATTTCCCGGGCTTTGGTGTGAGAAGTGCATGTGTACCTTGCCCACCATGAGGGGGAATGGAGTTCCACCCTTCTTTCTCTTTAGGCACTTCTCATGATACGTGATGAGTTGTCTGGATAGCTCCAATAGGATTAACTTAGGGCCTGCATATCTTGGCAACTTGGTGGGCTCCCCCAAGAAGTTGGCGGCTTTGAGATAAGTAAAAGTGGGGAATTGCGTAAATAACGCTCCCCACTTCTTTGTTGCAGTCACTATGCTCTTGGTCGTTCGACCGTGAGTCATATTTGGCCTCAATAGGCAGATGATGCCATAGAAGAAGGCATCGTTGATCTTGCTGAACTGCGGAATGCTGTTCTCCAGTTTCAACTCTGGATAATATTCGTATATTTTCACCTGGGGCCATACCCCACATCGGCTCAGTGCTGGATAATCTCTCTGAGGCAGCAGCGTAGACCACATAGAAGTTCATGTAGAACCTCCTTGTTGTTGGAGCTGCTCAGAGATGGTGCTGTTGATAATTTCTGCCCACGCAAAACGCTGATCGGGCATGTTTTTATTCATCGTTTCCAGATACCTGAGCATCCATTTGTGGAAGTAATGGGTGTCAGGAAGCCCAAAACCTTGCTCAGGAAGGTAATGGTGTCACTCAGCTCCTCCGAAAATTGCTGCGATGAATAACCTGGGGCCACCTGGTTATTACCTTCTTATTCTTTAGATAAACCTCGTTCATGAGCTGCATACATTTGTCCTCATTTTCATCCCATGCTTTAATGCAGTCTTCCTGACTCACGGCCACAAAGTGCCGGTGGTGGGGGATACCCAACATGATTTCGAAGTGCCGGGCAGTGAGGTTGATTATAACCTCGCCCTTCTCGTTCTCGACACACCTTGTGTCTTTGTTATAGCAGCGGGCCACCACCATCATGAACTCATTATTCACCGCGCTAACGGGATTCCCCCAGTGAAGTGTAGACCACTGCCCACTAGTTTGTCCATCCATGGACTGCCTGTGACCCTTCTGGTTCTGGCCCAAAAATCCTCCATGTCTATATGGCCAAGTTCGCATCTCTGATGTCCAAGTCACATTCTGCATGGGACTCGGGCATCCTGACCCTCTGATACTTATATTTCATTTCTTCCTCTGTGAGTTTGGCCTTACCCTTTGACTTGGTTGGCCTCTTACTTGATGTAGACATATGCGATTCCGAGTTTAGCTGCTGATCTGCAAGGAGTGAAGTCCAACGCAGAAGAGCCATGTGAGCTATTAGATCGTCCATCAAAGCGTTACAGAATGAGGAGTTAGCAATTTAAAAGCTTTTGGGCGCGGGCGCGGAATACTACGGGATCGTAGGCTCGGAAAAGCAAGGCTCACGATGCGGTGTTACAAGGAAGAAAACAGCGCCAAAGGGCGCAGGGCGCAGGAATACTACACACAACATTTAGTGTTGATGTAGAAGGATTTGTGCCTGCGCCGTTGGGTAGGTTTAAACTGGGCAAGCAAATAATTTTTGTGTTGCATGGCGGCATCATGTGCAATGGCGCTAAATATTGATCGTGTTGCAAACAGTTTTGGTGTGCCAAAGGGTGCGGGATTAAAGGGTGTATCACCGACTTTAGGTGCGCCAAGGGCTTTTTAGCTTTGGCGCAGCGCAGGAAAAGTTTACATGTCATACATGTTGGTGTAGGCGGGATTGCGCTGGCGCCACGTGTTCGGTTTATAGGAATTTCAAAGGGTGCAGGGAAGGCGCATGCTACAGGCTGGGACAGTCTGCGCTCTTTGGCGCGACTGTGTTTTATGCAATAGGGATGGCGTTTGCACCAAAGGAAAACTGCGGGTTTTAGATTTGTGATAACCTTAAATTTTCTCCTTTCTTGGACAAGTTTGTGGTTTTCAGGCCTCATTAACATGGATCTGACAATAAGGGGAACAAAGTGAAGAGGATCTTGGGTCCATTTCTGAGACAAAGCCCTCCAGGCCAGCAGATCTGGAAGGAGGGTAAAACCGGTTTGGGGAGAGAGAAGATTGCAAAACGGGCTGGAGGGGTTTATGGTTTCTTCAGATTCATTTTATTATTATTCCACAAACAACCAAACCAAAACAAAAACCACAAGAAAAGTAAGGACCACCTACCCGGGATATATAGACTGGAAGAAACGATGCGGGGCCCACAAATGCAACGCAAAACGACATGAGGATGACGGAGGCGCTGACAGTGCAGAGGAATAAACTTTTCACGTGTTTTTCAATCGTGAAAATGACAGGTCGGATGCGCCTATTTATAGCAAAAGGCGCAATAAATGTGCCACCAACCTTTTTCAAAGGGCGCACAAAATGGAATGCCAACATGAAAATACTTGCGCCTTTGGCGTGGTTATGTGTCTGTCAGCATGAAATTATTTGCGCCTTGGCGCAAATTCAGGACTGTCAACATGGGGTTTTTAGCGCCTTGGCGCACTGCTTAAGGGCGCAACATTTTTAGTGTCGACAGGTTGGCGCATGCGCCTCGGCGCAGGTTAGAAGGGCACAACATGGGGAGGCGCAACATTTTTGCTGTTGACACGACAGAGAGTGCGCCAAAGGCACAGAAGAGGGTGCATATACATTTGATGTTGCATGAACAAAATCTGCGCCCAGCCAAAAAAGGACCGAAATGACTAAGTTCGAAAAACCAGATTCTCCGGAAAGGGATTTTAGGCCATTCCGAATGCTAAGGGACCTCGGGGAAACCAAAACAAAATTTTGGTATGGTTACCTGCAAAATTGCCCTTGTCAATTTTACAGGATAACAAAGTCATCATTATATATGTGTAATTATAATAAGCAAATACAAATATCTTAGATACATGTATCTCTAAAATGTGATAGAGATCAATCTCAAGGACCATATCTTGGATTTTGTACACACTGCAATTATTCATAACTTGATTACCTTCATAAATTTTCCACTCGACCGGTGACAAATTGCGTCAATCTAATTACATATCTACACCAATGTGTCAGGCTCAAATCTTTCTAGAAAAAAATTGCTGCCAACTCACATATATAGCCAAGATATTATGTTTTTCCAATTTGACTTTTTCAAGAATAAAGGAAAAATTTTGATGGTCAAATAGATGTCATATTTAAGGTTGAAAATAATTGTTAAGAACTCATGGAAATTACAGCCCCTGCTTGTACCCTTCCCATGACCAGTAGCCATTGTTGTAGAATGCCTATCGTTGTGATGAAGTAGCAATAATAGTAATGGTAATTTTAATACTATGCCCAAAGGATGTGGGGCTAGCAGTGGGAAACAATGAGTTTCACACCATTGGTTCCATTCCCACAGGCTCCAAGGCACCTCAAAGCGGACATGGGAACACTTGGAGGCAGGGGTCAAACTTCTTAGTGTGTACCACATAGAAATTACTTTCTTATATTAATATATTAAGGACCCGATTCCGCGAGTGTGTTCGCTTTGTATTTCAACCTTAAATTTGACATCCATTTAACTCTCAGAAGTTTATCATTTGTCTTGGCCATGCAGTTGAGTTTGGAGCCATTTTTTTGTTGGAAATTATTTTTGAGCCTCACACATTGGTGCAGCTAGATTGACACCACTTGTCTGTCAAAACATTTTTGAGCCTCCCATATTTCGTAGTATCTAGATTGACACCATTTGCCAGTAGTCAATGAAAATACAAAGTTATTAATAATTGTGGTATGCGAAAAGTCCAAGATAAGGGTTTTGAATTTCTTGTGTCTGGCATTTTCCGGGAGATGCATTTAAGGTATTTGTACTAGTGTACATGTTAGGTAAAAAATGTAAGTTAATGTTAATATACCTTACGGAAAAAATATACGACGGAGAGGAAAACATAAGTTTTTGTCGGGTAATAAAATGTAGGTTAATGTCTAGATTGACACCATTTGCCAGTAGTCAATGAAAATACGAAGTTATTAATAATTGTGGTATGCGAAAAGTCCAAGATAAGGGTTTTGAATTTCTTGTGTCTGGCATTTTTCAGGGAGATGCATTTAAGATATTTGTACTAGTGTACATGTTAGGTAAAAAATGTAAGTTAATGTTAATATACCTTACAGAAAAAATATACGACAGAGAGGAAAACATAAGTTTTTGTCAGGTAATAAAATGTAGGTTAATGTGACTGATAAAAATTTGAACATTGCATTTCAACCCAATTTCAGAATTTGCTATGTTACACGGCTTTTAGGAATTGACAAATGGGAATTGGCAGGAAACTGGTTTTCGGAAATAGGACTGATGAGGAACCAAAGCATAGAAAAATTGAGTGTTGGCTCAATATAGACTAGGGGATGGGTCTTTCTAATCAGGCTTCAAGAAATTAGAATAGTCTTGAAGCAGCTGCTTGTCTAATGTTGTTTATGACATCCTCTTCTATATACCAATTTTCTGAAGGCATCTTCCAGAAAGGTATGATTTTCTATTGGGAGATTGTATGTAGACCAATTTTCTGTTTCTTAGAGTTTTCTTGAGAAGGAAAGGATTCTTTATTAAGCTGAATGGTCTCCAAGATGTTGTTCTGTGCCTTTGTTTTCATTATTTCTTAAACAGAGGTCTTTGGCATCCATACTTATTTTTTTGTTGTGCTTATAATTGAGTCAATTATGTTACTAAACTTTGATGTTACATAACAACTTTTCATGAATATTTTAATAAATACAAATTGCAGCAACCTTGAAGTATTCTTAACTGGTATGATCAATGCCTTTTAGGTACAAGTAATATTGCAGTTTTTGGGCGATAGAACTGTGTCCTGATTATATTGTTGCTTTTTCTGGCAGATTTGTAAGCCACACTATTGCAACTAAATATCTTTTCTTATGTACTATCTGTTTTATATTCTCTGCCGTGACTAGTTTAGTTTATTTTTTCATCAAGGTTTTCTTGGATCACAGTGCAGTTCCTTATAGTTCCATTATCATTTGGGATTTGCTTACATCCTTTCAGTCTGTTCAAGTGTACATGTGCATGGTAGTGTTATAAAATATGAAAACTTAATCCTGATTGTATATATTCAGGTGTCATATCTGGGGCACTCCTTTACATTCGTGAAGATTTTAAATCTGTGGATGAGAGTACCTTTCTACAGGTATGGGCAGATTCTAGTTTAAGTTACATATGGTCTTATACAAAACCTCTTGTCATCAAGGAAATTGTATAGCTATTCATAACCTACTTATTGGGGTTTTCACAGGAAACTATTGTTAGTATGGCAATATTTGGTGCTATCATAGGAGCTGCAATGAGTGGGTGGATTAGTAATGCTTATGGACGCAAGATGTCAACTCTTATAGCTGATTTATTTTTCATTGTGGGATCCATTGGCTTGGCTGCTGCACCAGATCCATTAATTCTGATAGCTGGACGGCTATTAGTGGGTTTAGGTGTTGGGATTGCATCAATTACTGCCCCTATCTATATTGCTGAAGTTTCCCCCTCTGAGATAAGGGGAGCATTAGTGAGTACAAATACACTGATGACAACTGCAGGGCAGTTCCTATCGTATCTTGTGAATCTAGGATTTACAGAGGTAAAAATGTTGTGGCTGGATGACTGCAGTATAAAATGTATATTATGCTTCAGCTATTTCTTTTCAGGTGGATAATTTTATGCTTTATATGTCTTATTATAATGAACTATATGTTCCAAATGTTATGTCAATGACGAAGGTTCTGGGAACCTTTGGAAGAGCATGAAGAGTATACGAGAATAGTTGCTTGTCATAATCTAAGTGTTTATCAATATCTCTAGGATTCGTTTATAATATAGCTGTAGATGCACAGCACTCTAAATGTTAATTAATTGTAAATTGTTTTGCAATAAGTGTTTATATTATGGCTAGTTATTTTACCTTGCAGGTGCCAGGGACATGGCGCTGGATGCTAGGTGCAGCAGCTATACCAGCTATTGTACAGTTTGTTGTTATGTTGTTTTTGCCTGAGTCACCACGTTGGCTCTTTCAAAAGGTAAGGTATTGCTAGTCTATGTAGATATCTAGCTTTTTCATTTAAGGTGGAGATGTTTTGTCAAATATCCTAAACCCTAACTCTGTAAATGCAGAGCAAACAAGTTGAAGCAGTTGCAATTCTAGAAAAGATGTATGATCCTGACCGGCTAGAGAGCGAGATTGAACAGCTTTCCGCTGCTGTGGAAGAAGAGATCCAAGAGAGAGAATCCAAGGGAAAAATATCATACCTGGACCTGTTGAAGTCCAAGGAATTAAGGCTTGCTTTATTCGCTGGTGTTGGTTTTCAGGTATTCAATTGCAGACCATTGCATATTACTTCATGTCTTCAGAGCCTTTACTGGGCACAAATAAATATTTCTTCAGTGTCTTTTCTCAGTATTTTAGTTGTGAACGTATGATGCTGACACAAATTTGATTGTCTGGTGATTGTGATGTAGGCATTTCAACAATTTTGTGGTATAAATACTGTAATGTACTACAGTCCCACCATTGTGGAACTGGCTGGCTTTGCTTCAAACCAAATAGCTTTATTGCTTTCCTTAATAGTTGCTGGAATGAATGCTCTTGGCACAGTTCTTGGAATATTCCTTATAGATCGATGTGGAAGGAGAATTCTTGCCTTGACAAGTTTATTTGGTGTTTTTGTCTCACTTGCCATTTTATCTGGAGCATTTTATTTGACTTCTGTAGATGTACCAACTGTTGACATACATCAGACATTAAACACAGGCTATGTTTGTCCGGCACTCCTTGATTTCAGTCAACCACTTTGGAACTGCAATGGTTGCTTAAGTGCTGAATGTGGCTTTTGTGCAGCCTCAGGAAACCAGGTAAGATGAAAGTGTTTCATGTTCCTTTCAAATGTGATGAGCATGTGTGTTGAAAATAAAGTATACCAACCTACCTTCCAACATGTTTCATCCACTAGACCTATATTGTATACATATTGACGATTAAAATAGATCTGATAAAATGTTGATTCAGCAGACTCAAGCCAATTGAATAGCCTTAAAACATCAATCAAAATAACTCTGAAATCATTACATCCTTTCTTTATTTTTTTTTAGTAATTGTAATTTGATTTGCAATATTTTCTCAATGGATGCAGATGCTTCCTGGAACTTGCCTCATTGCAAACACAACATCTGAGCTGTATTGTTCTCAACATTCTGGCAACTGGTATAGTGGAATTTGTCCAAGTAGTTATGGATGGCTTGCTGTTCTTGGTTTGGTTCTGTACATTGCTTTTTTCGCTCCTGGCATGGGACCGGTTCCATGGACAATCAATTCTGAAATTTATCCATCACAATATAGAAGCATGTGTGGAGGCATTGCTGCAACAGCTTGTTGGGTGTCTAATTTGATTGTCTCAGAGACCTTCCTAACTCTGGTTAATGCAGTCGGCACATCCAAAACATTTTTAATATTCGCTGCAATTGTTGTGGCTGCATTCATTTTTGTGCTTACTTTTGTTCCAGAGACGAAAGGCCTCACTCTTGAGGAAGTTGAAAAAATATGGCAAGACAAAGCACACAGGGGCAGTACAGATAGGAGTGAAAATTCTTCTACAGACTCTCTTCTTGACAAGAATCATAAGCCCCAATCCAGTAAATCAGATGTCTGAGTCTATTAGAAATTGTGCGTTTTAGTTTTATGTCATCTTAGATTTAGGTCGCTTATCGACAACCTCTTGATTTATGACAGTGGGTTGTCCTATTTGTACTTGTTAGTGAAACAGCCTTCTGATGTACTGTAACAACCTTCCAATATGTAGAAGTTGGTGGTCCTAATTTTAGGTGGTCTTTTTGACAACCATCTGATCTGTGAAAGTGCCAACTTGTATTGGCAGGCTACCGGTAACTCTACCGGGGTTTGGCATTGTTTAGCAGTGGATAGCAACCTGTTAATACCGTATATATTACACAAAGGGATATCAACTATGATTGTCGCACAAAAGTTCACAAACATTTGTGTAGTCTACAAGGGGGACAACATTTGATATGGTAGAAGAGTGGAAATGTTTTAAAGGATTTCAAGGATGTAATGAGACCATTAATTGGTTTATGGGCGCACGAAACCTGCTATTAGCTTTAGCTATAAACTTCTAGGCTTTTTCCCGATATGTTTCTACTTGTGGAAAGTGGACTATGAACCGCTAGCACTTGTAATCCACTTTCCACCCGTGTACTAAATTAAATACCGTGAACTTCTTTCGGACGGGACTAAGATAATTAACCATGCTCTTCATTTTGCAATATTATATAACTGTGTCGCAATGGCATTGGAATTGGAAGTGATAATTATATTGATCTATTTGGAAATTGTTAATGCAAAGTGGTTGCATGTGTTTCTATTTTAAAGCTGAACCGGGATTGTTATTTGCTGGCCTTAAAGAATCGTATTACTCGACCTCGGCATCCGTTTGCTACTGTTTTGAGGGTATTTAACATGAACTGTTTGTATACATGAACAACTCGATGTTAAATGGTTGATTACACAACTCAAAAAGGGTTGAAATATTTCAGGGCAGAGCAAATTGAAAATGAATGGCATGAAATGATTTGAATTACGCCCACTAGCTTCAATGGCCTATGGGACCACACTGTCATTGCTGTCTCACCACTTATCAAAATATAGGAAATGATTTTAATTATGCCCGTTGGATCCAATGACCTGTGGAACCACACTATAATCCATTATTGCTGTCTCACGGCTTATCAAAATATATGAAATGATTTTAATTATGCCCGCTAAATCCAATGGCCCTTGGGACCACACTGTCATTGCTGGCGGGTTTATCCTTTATGAAGGATGTTTTTTTTCCCAATTGATTTGAGTTAGCAGCTTATTTAATAACCCTACTTTTTATTTTCTCTCTCCAAATAGCTCTAACATGGTGTTGGCACTTGGCTCTCAATATTTTGGTATACTTGTTTGGGATGTCATTGTAGGCTAGGTATTTTAGAACGAAGTGCTTTTTCCCTAGTGGGAAGTGGTTTTTATCTAAGCTATGAATGGTTATCTTCTCCCTCCATTTAATCTCAACTCCTATCTATGTTTTTTCCCTGATATTGTTGGGCTCGAAAAGATGGTGTTGTTGTTTCCAACTTATTCTTTCTTTACATGATTGATTCAAACTTCTCATCCACGCAACATTTTAATTTTTTTGTTAAAGGTTTGGACATTCCTTTGTCGATATCCCTTCTATTCATCTTTTTGTGGTTTTGTTTCATCCATTTGCTCTTTGCCTTGATGTAACTTTTCTCGCTGCAAGTTTTCTAGTTTTTCCGAATTTCACAATAAATTATTAATATTTGCTTCTAAAAGGAAAGTCCTCGCGTCTCATCATGAGTATTTTATACGGGCGAGGTCTTAATTTTGAAGTTTGTAATTATGTGTGTTTAGATTATTTCTATTTACCTCAGTTTTAAAAGTGTTGTTGCCCCATGTTTCAGTCATATGGAACCATTGAGATGACAAGTAATTCAAATAAGAACCTGGCAGTCTTCCTATCCAACAACTTCACACATTTGCACCTATTTTGTAGTGCGTATAAAGTTGTCCATCCAATTTTTATTCCTTCCATTTTAGGTGTGCCCTAATTGGGTTTGTTGCAAAGATCTAGGCAAGTATTTATATTTTGATGCCACTTCAAGCATCTTTCCCTTGAATTTGAAGTTGAGGCGATAATTATTTCTTTCTAGAGAGAAGCTTGGTCAATCTACACCAACTATTTCATTTTTGGGTCGTGCTTCCTTAGGTATATCAACTCATTTTACTCGCTCCCTCTTCTTTTTGCCCTCAACCTTTATTCATTCCAACCCTCCCTTCCCTCGTTTTCTATTCGAGTGGCCTCTTTAGTGTTCTTCTTTTTGCCATAAACTCTCCATCATACCATGAATTTTCTAGAGAGCTACTTTTCTCTCTAGGTTTGGATGTTTTTTGGTGTGCCAAGGTGTCTTGAATTATGTACATTAATTGTTTGTTTTTAATAGGATACGTATAAAGTTTGTTTCGCACTCCAACACTAAAAATAGGTTGATTTGCCTTTGTCATGAGCACATTTGCTTTGGCTAGTGGTTTTTCATGCATGACCCAAACATGTTTGTCTTGTGGCTTGGTCTTGTGGTTCACTTCCTTGCATTTAGAACTTTAACGGGATTGGGTTATGGTCTAACTTAAGGAGGGGTCATTCTACTTCCATTTCTATGACCCCAAGTATACATATTGGCAAATAAAAAACATAATCAATAACACTACTTATTGTGATTTTTGTACGTGTAATTTTTTTATTTACCCTATTTACTCACACCATTGTAAATGATCAAACTATATGTGTTGCTCTCCTCAAAGAGTATGATTGCCTCGTGTTTGTCTTTTGAGATTATTTTAGACGCATGTTCGTCTTTTGAGATTCTAGCCCATTGTTATTTTCCTCCTTTAGGCATAAATGATCGTTATATAGGTCCTCATTCTTTCTTATAATGCTAGCATGTTTATTTGTTGTCCTAAGTCCTCCATTAACAGTATTTCTCCTAATATATTGTATATGCTAAAATGCCCATCTTTATCAACAAGTATAGGTCTTTACAATCAAAGCAACTATGTTGATTGCTATCCCATTCTCTACATTTTTAATCCAAATATATTGTTTATTTGCATCTTGTTTCCCCGGTCTTATAATTATGCCCCAAGTTTATTTGAATACAAATCGTTATTCCCCTATGCACTTTCCTTCTTTTTTTTTGCCTTATTCCATATTTTTGCTTTCTTGTATCATTCAAATAAGAAGGCTTACACTCCTAATGCTCATTTATTTTGATAAGTATGATTGTCTATTTATAGCTATGAGACCTAACCTAGCTCCTCTTCTCTGAGAGTAGATTTTATAGTGCCAACATGCCAACATAATATGTTCTCAAGGGTCCACATCCCTATTTGTTTTGAGTCGGCTGGTTGGAATTATGAGCATTCCCACCGTCTAGGTATTCCCATCTTTCTTTTTACCTTGTTGCTTTTACTTTTGTCCATTTCTTAACTTCTTTCTTCTCGTTGTAATAGGGTCAAGCGTCTTCATCTAGGTAGAATTGTGAGCTTGAACAAACATCTATTTCTTAGTATTTTTCTTTTTCTTCAAAATTCATCTTTGTGACATATTTTCCTTCTTTCCTTTTTTTTTTCTAGTTCTACTTGCTTTCCGAATTTGACCTTTCCATTATAGCCGGGATTCCTAAGGAATTTCGTTAAGTTGCTCATGTCCTCCCTTTCTCCACAATATTTGATTCCTCCGAGGATTATGTTTGCTAACTTGTCACATTGTTCTCTTTCTATCATTTGTAACTTGAATTGTTTTCTAATTAGCTCTTTGTTTATCACGTGTTTCTTGCAAAGTACATGTGTCGATATCTTTGTTGATTGTGGTTGATTTCTTTGGTCTTTTGCTTCCAGGATCTGTAACCCTTTGCAATTCTCTTAATTTTGTTGTGCTCACCCCTTTTGCCCCTTCATTGAAAGATAGAAACAATAAAAGCGTAGAAAAAGACAACAAGAAACTAGGATTGAAAAACAAACATGAATGCAAATCCGAAGGCAAATAAAACTCTACAACAATCTTACAACAAGCTTACAACATGCAACTAAAAAGAGATTTTGAATCTAGCTTCCTCCTTTAATTTGACGTTCTTTGTAACTTTAACACATGGTTGAACCGTTAATAATACTTAATTCCTTCTTAGCTATTGGATTCTTAGGGGAAGGATCTACCTCCATATTGTACATCTCCTTGTGCATTCTTCAAACTCAACTCCCTTCCAATAGGGAATAATCCTTAATCTCCTCACACCATACCTAAAAGGTACTATATGCTAAATTCATGATCTTCCTCCTAAAAATCATCTGCTATAACATCTTCCATTTCCTCTTTCAAAACATCCTTCTTCCCACTCCCAAAGCATGTATTTGCATCTTAGAAGGATCTATCTTAAGAGGTTCCTTCTTTCCTTCTCTTCCTCGTTGGTCAAGAATTTTTTTGCATTTAATTTGTATCTTCAACGTTCTTAACTTCAGTCCCTCCTCCTTCCTCAAGGTTATCCTCCAATGCCGCACCTCCGCAATACCTTCATAGGGACCATAACCTACACAATTTTCTTCTCATCCTCCATGATTTTTCTCGTCCTTACATCCCCATCCGAAAATTCATCCTTACACATCTTTGAAGTTGAGCACTTCAAGAACACTTGGAACTCATTCATATTGCAAGGATTAACTTCCTCAAAATCCAACCTAGGGTCATTCATAGACTTAGGATTTTGGATTTCAAAGACATGGCTCCCTTCTTTGATTAGTTCGATTAGTGAGGCCTTTGGTTTGTTAACAATTGTTGTTTCCTACCTTGTATCCGAGGGAACCTATAGGGGATTTCATCAGTAAAATATAGTGCAATACATCATCACTTGATATAAAAGTATTGCTACTAAGAAAATAAAGGTAGAAGACTCCACTAATGCCAAGATCGGGGTTTTCTCGAGAGGTTTTGTTATCTTTCTAGGAAGCCATCTCTTTTTATTTTGCACCATTAATTGATCTTTCTTGTCATTACAATAACTGGGCTTAAATCTCATAGAAGAGCATTTAATCAAACCAATAGGCTAAAAATGATTTATAGTAGGGGAGGCCCCACCATTTTGGAAACTTGTTCGAGATCCGCACAAAAAGACCAAACAAGTTCACTTGCTCCGATCACATAAAATCCACTTATCACACAACCCATTACTCCACCTCCATTACGCCCTTCACCACATTGGGTTCCACACATCACTTCATTTACCTTACTTTGTCCTCTTCCAAATGCATCTCAACCCATTTATCATCACTCATTCAAGGACCATTTTTTATTTTGGCCCCGCAATTACATCCTATTTCATATATTACGCTTGTTCACATTCCTCTTCCATATATTCCTCATTATTCATATCTACATATTCTTTCATCCCTTCCTCACAGTCACCTCCGTGTGCTCCCATATCATACGCCTCCTTTGGATATTTCCTTCACATTCACCCTATTGCATTCATCATCACTCGTTCAAGCACCATTTTTATCATCAATTCCTCCTTTGTTCCCATCACCTATCACGACCACACAACCATTTATTCTTAACAATGTGCATCCCAAGCCTCCTCCACATACAGTTACACTTCCACATCCTTTCAATTTTCTCCCACATTATCCTTTGTTTGACATTCGTTCTTACTTACTCGCTTCCTATTTCATATCATCATCCCATCATCACACCCATTCGTCACAAGACCACATCATTAGCTCTCACACTTCCTCCAAACATCATTCCTCATCCATATGACATCATCACTAGCACCATGCTTCATAACATTTTACCTTCTACCATTGATCTATTCTCATGTCCTCAACCACCGGACGTTCTCACACATCCATCATTCTCAACACCTTTCTTATATGATTCATCCCCACACTCACGTTCTTTACCTACCAAAATTATATGGCTTCTACTTGTCATTTTTGCTTCACTTATCATCCACATCATCCCCGCCACTCCAATCATCTATCTCATTTATCACTTGCTTTTATACATCACATCTCTCACTCACCTATTATTTATACACACTTTGGGGACTTTCACTCTTTTCACTACAACATTCCGCACACTAAATACATTTTGATTCTCTTTATAAGGCTTGGATTTAAAACATGACCTGATTCTCTCGCACATCCCACACCATCATCATTGACATGAACACAAACACACATAGCTTAATTGCTTAAAAAAATAAAAAAATCCATATATCGCAAAAATTGCAATAAAAATGCTTGCACACATGTTCTTCCACTTTTTCTTAATTCATTCATACTTCATTCCACCTTTCAATGCACTTCCATATTTCATTTACAATTCATTCACATTCCACGTCTTGGTTTGTTTCACAACTTTTGGTGAGCTCTTGATGCTCTTATTTTCATGTTTTCTCGAGTCAATCATCTCTACTATAGTTGCTTGAACTTGGTCTCTTCTTACTTGGTGAATTAAGAATGAATGTCCTTTTGACAATCCATGCACACTTACAAACTTAACAACTTGTCTTGAAGACCCTAGGGCATTATTTGTCAACGCTTGCACTGTTGTCTCCATAATCACTTCCACTCTCTCCATCAAACCACTAGTGGTTCTAAAGCCATTAGAAAAAATGAGAGAGTTGAATAACATGTCAAATGCAAATCAAAATAAAATTCAAAATTCAAAAAGAAAACAAAACAAAAGTGCAATATCAAACATTCTCTCTTAGGGGCCTTTCCAAAGATCTCTACCGAGGCTATGGATGCATGGTACGACAATAGAGAAATGTTGCAACTAGAATAAAATGTATCTCTATTAGGGGCTATGAATGCCTAGATGGTAGTTGTTGGTCGCTCAAACGTGCACTTGCATCTTGGATCTGGAAAAGATGAGCACTTTGAGAAAATAATGGAATCGTCCCCAAGTTGTGGGACCTCGCATGCTTGGGACAAATCTTTGGAGAAGACCTGTTCCTCTACCTATCTCTAATATTAACACTACTCTAATGCAGAAAACATATCCTAAACTAAACAAACCAAGGGACCGGGGATAGAAGGATGTGCGAAAAGGGAAATCTAGGCTAAGGAAGGCGATAGCGCCGTAAAGAAGGGGTTGATCTCTCTCCACGAGGGCAAAGGAAATAGAGAAAACACGGGAGAAGAGGACGGATGACACGCGCCACATATCAACACGTAAGCTCGAAATTCTAATGCACACAACACATGAACATGAGACTTGTAAGGAAAGGAGATACACAACATGCCAAGAGATGTAAATAGAGAGACAAGGTGCAAATAAAATGAGAAAGGGAAGACAAGAGTTCCACAAAGCACAATTTTATTGCTCAAGGGATGCACAATCATATACATTCATGGCAGGAGGAAAGAACACATTGCAGAGACCAAGTCAAGGTCCGATCAATAGAGAGGGATCTTTTGACAAAGTAGAAACCATTTTTATAGAATGGTGCCATTAAAAGGAGAGGAGGAAACTTGGATTCAAATCTTCAACCACCAGCAGCAAGTGATAAATGTCTACAAAATTACATGCGGGGTTGTCGATATGCCTCCCTATGTCTACTTGGTGGGTAGAAGAAGGAAGAAGGCCAAATATGAAAGAAATATGGTGGTTGAGGTTGATTAGATGTGCATTGATGACCAAAAAGATGTTTCCCTATTTTTCATTTACCAAATCCTACCTAAATATGATTTTGAAAAGTCCAACGTGTAGCTGATGTTACTAGCTTTCAAATGATCTTAGGCACGCGGGAATTTGAGCACTGCAACAAAAGTTATGGCTCTCAGAAGTCTACAGGTCATTCTGACAAACAATGACACGTGGTGCGTGTTGATTGACTAAAAGATTTGGCCAACTGTTTATCTGATTTTGTCTTTTTTCTACATGTCATGCACCACTTGGTTATCAAGATTTGGCACCTATCGACGCGTTTCGATAGATTGCGTGTAGCACACTCAAGCCTAATCGGATGACGATGTGGCATAAGGTGGTGCATAGGAAGGCGCAAGGGCACGCGTGTGGAAGAAAAAGGTGCGAAAAGGAAACAGAGGGAAGATGTGAGCTAAGGTACACACACGGGAGGATTGGGAGGAAAAATTACAGGGGACAAGTATGGGGAAGGGTGTGAGCATTTGATTGAGGAAGGGTGAGTGATGGTAGAAAGAAAACGATGCTTAAAGGACCTAAGTGTATGCAAGTGCGGGGAAGGAATTACATGGACTTAGCCAATTAAAAGTAAGTCTCAGAGAGGTGCGTGCAAGGAGTGCACGAAAAAATAGGAATGAAAACAAGTGTGCGTAAGGAAGACACAAAGGAAAAATGGAAAAGAATAGAAAATGCAGAGGGAAGGGGAAGTTCACGAAGAAAGCACGAGATGAAGCAAGGGAACGAGGATGTAAAAGGGAGAAGTAGGAAGGTCATGCAAGGGTGCACAAAAGAAGTACAACTATGCCAAGGAGCCAAAGAACTACCACAATGTGCATAACCTAAAATGTGAAACATCAGAGTCAGGATAAAATATAAGTTATCCAAATAACTAGGAGAGTTATTTGGATAACAGCTTTCCTTCCCTCTGCATCTGCTATTCTTTTCCATTTTCCCTTTGCGCTTTCCTTATGCGCACCCACTTTCATTCCTATTCTATCATACACTCTTTGCGTGCACCTCTCGTAGACTTACCTTTCAATTGGATAAGTCCTTGTCATTCCCTTCCCCATGCTTGCATACACTTAGCTCATTCGCGTGCCGTTTTTCTTTCTACCGCCATGCATCCTTCATCAATCAAATGCTCGCGCCCTTCCCCATACTTGTCCCCTACAATTTTTCCTTGCATTCCTCCCCGCGTGTACTTAGCGTGCATCTTCCCTGTGTTTCCTTTTCACACCTTCTACTTTTGCGTGCGTGTCTTTGTGCCTTTCTATGCGCCACACTATGCCATGTTATCATCTGTCAAGCTTGAGTGTGCTACACGCAACCTATCGAAATGCACGCACCAATATGGTGCCAAATATTGACAACCAACTAGTGCATGACATGTGGAAGAAAATACAATCGAGATAAATAGTTGGCCAAATCTTTCAGTTAATCAGTGCATGCCATGTGTCATTGCATGTCAGAGCGACCTGTAGACTTCTGACAGCCATAACTTCTGCTGCAGTGCTCAGATTCCCGCGCACCTAGGCTCATTTGAAAGCTAGTGACATCATCTACATGTTGGAATTTTCAAAATCATATTTAGGAGGGATTTGGTAGGTGAAAAATAGGGAAATGCCTTTCTCGGTCATCAATTTGCATCTAATCATCCTCGGCACAAGATTTCTTTCGATTTGGCCTTCTTCCTTATTTTACATGTGAAATAGACATAGGAGGCGTATTTGATAGCACCATAGGCATTTTTACAGAATTTATCACTTGCCACTATTGGTTGAAGATTTGAATATGAGTTTCCCTCCTTTTCTCCTTCTCTTCTCTCCTTCTTCTATAAATAACAGAGTTCTACTTTGTAAAAGGGATCCCTCTCTATTATAATGACACCATGCCAAAAATGGTGGTCGTCTTCTCACGAGCTTCGACCTTGCCTTGGTCTCTATAATGTGTTCTCACCTCCTACCATGAATTTATATGTCTCAGCATCCTCTTGAGCAATAAAATCATTCTTTATGGAACTCTTGTCTTCCCTTTCTCATTTTTTTAGACCTCCCTCTCTGTTCACTTCTCTTGGCATGTTGTGTGTTTCCTTTGCTTGCAGGTCCCGTGTTCATGTGTTGCGCGTGCTGAAAGGCCGAGCTTTTGTGTTGATCTATGGTACGTGCCATCCACCCTCTTCTCCCACACTTAATCTATTTCCTTCACCCTCATGGAGAGATATTGACCCTTCTTTCTAGCGATATTGCCTTCCTTATCCTAGGACTTCCCTTTTTGCACATCCTTCTATCCCTAGTCCCTTGGTTTGTTTAGTTTAGGATCGATTTCTACATTAGGAGTAGTGTTAGCGTTAGAGATAGGTAGATGAACTAACCTTCTTCGAAGATTTGTCCCAAGCATGCGAGGTCCCATAACTTGGGGACGAATCCATTGTTGTCTCAAATAACTCGGCTCTTCCAGGATATGAGACGGGGTGCATGTTTGAACGACCAACAATTTTTGGCACACCTAGTGGGAGCAATTTGCAGAGCTATACATCTTCATATCAACAAGTTTGGTGTATTATTGTTGATATCCAAACTTTCGAGGCATCTTTCATTACATCTAGTGACTCCATTGATTCAAACTCACTCATTATCTCATTCGCAAACCAGTTCTCCCCTCCTTTCATTCATCTTCCTTCGACCATTATTCCACCTTCCTCTTTCGAAGTCGTGAAATTATGACTACTTTCACCTCCGGAATTATTATTTGCAGCAATAGATTTATTTCCCTCCATCACCACATTTTCAAAAACCTCCTCCAAATCAGTTTTATGAGCCCCATAAAAATATACATATAACTCACTTCTCACCGATATGTATGGTTATTTTTCTAACCATGATGTTTATGAAGAATAGGTTTATGCAGATGATGGTGGTGATCTGTTGGTCTTCAAACTTTCACCCATGTCTTAGATATTTTGAGATCACATTGGAACCGTCTCCAAGTTGTGGGACCTTGCGTGCTTGAGACAAATCTCCGGAGAAGATCGGTTCCTCTATCTATTTCTACTACTACTACTACTCCTAATGCTGAAAGAGGAAACTAAGTTAATGAATGCCAAGGGACCAGGGATAAAAGTATAACATGAAAATAAACTATGCTAAAAGAGTGATAACACCGAAAAAAAGGGATGAATACTACCCGTTGAGTGGGAATGAAAAGGGGACACGTGAAAGGAGGCTAGAAACAAGTAACACACAAACAAAGCATTTACTAGATCATTTTCATGGAACACAACTAAATAAGGAATTGCAAGGAACGTGAAGTGGCACAATGAACACACAATGTAAAAGAAAGGCAAGAAGAAGAAATGCAAACATGTTAGGACAAAGAATAGACACAAAATGATGTTTCTATTACTTCGGAAATGCACAGAGTCATTATAATGAAAAAGAGGCCGATATCCACATGCATGAGTCGATCTAGAGGTCTCGCAACTCGAATATAGAAAATATGAAGTCCTTAGCAAAAACGCATAAGGATTCAGAGTATCCAACATTAATAATGAGACCGACTCTTACATTTATAGATGAATCTGTGTAAGGAGAAGAGAAGGAGGGAAAACTTGAATTTGAAATACAACCACCAACAAGAAGCATTCAATGCCTGCAAATCGCCTAATAATCTGTTGAATGCACTTCCCTAGGTTCATTTGGCATGTTGGAGAAGGAACGGAGCGGATCATATCAAATCGGGTGGTGGAAGCAATCAAATCTACTTCATAAATGCTTAGAAGATGTTTTCCCATTTCTCACCTACCAGGTCTGCTAAAATTTGAATGTGAATATATAACACTGTGGTTGATGTCAGTGCAGCTCCCTAACAAGTCCAAAAGCATGCCAATCGAGAGCTTTGTAGTAAAAGATACAACCGTTAGAGGATGTTTAGAGCCATCTGCGCATGCAAGACACATGACATGCACAAATTGGTTGAAAGAATGGCCAACTATGTAAAATGTTTGTCATTTTTGCCACGTGTCACTCACTAATTTGTTGCAATGATTCGGTGCCCTATTGGCACGCTTTGACTGGTTGTGTGTGGCACACTCAAGCATGTCAGAAGATGACTTGACACAAAAGGGCGCAAAGGAGGGCGTGAGGGAAGGGCATGGGGAAGAAAACAAAGGAAGGCGCATAGAACGCGCACACGATGCACACGGGAAATGAGGTAAACTGGTGAGTAGATAACATATGGTCAAGATGCAACCATTATAAGATGATGTGTGGGTGCGTGAGAGTGCCGGAGACTTAGACGATCAAGCACGTGTGTAGGTGTGTGCGCAGGGTGAACGATGCTAGGAAGAAGGTGAATGCCCGTAAGATGCGCGCAGGGGAAGATGGAATAAAGAAGAAAAGGAAAGGAAGGGAAGAAGGGGAAGCACAAGGGCACATGAGGAAAAGAAAGGAATGTGCTAAGGGAACTTGAGCACACGTAACTTTGCAATGAAGAGCTCAAGCCGAAGATGCATATAAGTTATCTAAATCACTTGAGAGTTATTTGGATAACAGTTTTGGCAAATTTTAGGGCCATCTACCTGCTAGATGAAGAAGATCAGTAGCCTGAAGCATCCATTGGGCATGGAGTCTACTATGTAATCATTTGAATAACTACCCTTAAAGTCACTTAAAGGATCATTCTTGACTTGATTCTGAATCTTGTAACTGCTGAAAAATATCCACATTTTGGAAGCAAAAGAAGAACACACGCAGAAACACGTGAAAGGAAAGAACTATGTACAAACAAAAATGTGTGCAAATGCACTTGGAGGAATTGAAACTACTCTAATATATACAGAATGATGCAACAAACTTAATGGAAGGGTTTGAGATAGATCCCATTTATTGGGATCTACAAAGGTGCTTCCATCAAGATGAGTTAACTCAAAAGATTTAGCCTCTTTGCACGAATTGATGATGTATGGGCCACTCCAAAGTGCATTAAAATTTGAATGGCGCCCTGGTTTAGCTCAGTCAACATCCCATTTTAGAACTAAGTCCCCAAATTTGAATGGCACCCTCGGTTTAGCTCACAAGATCCCATTTTAGAACTAAGTCCCCAAATTTGAAAGCTTGGGGCCTAGCCTTTCTGTCAAACCATTTCTTTGTTGCTTGTTGATGCTGTTCTAGCTTGATCATGATAGAGTTCCTTAGTTCTTCAAGATTAACCAACTTTGTCATTCTGATTTCTCTCTAGTCTTGCCTTTGAATTCCAAATCGGCCGGGCAAGTTCTAATGAGTTCAACTCTAGTGTCAAAGGAAGGGTAGTATCCTTACCATAGACAAGATTGTAAGTTGAAGTTCCTATTACCTTTTTGAATGTGATTCTATCTTGCCCAGAGTGCGTGCGAGACCTTTGTATGCCACTATATTTGGTTGATGTTCATTATGTGCTTCATGATTCTGATCAGGTTCTTGTTTGTTGACTCTACCAAACCATTTCCTTGAGGGTAATAGTTGGAAGAATTATTTAGGTAGATGCTCAGATTTAGCGCCCAATCAATGATTTTAGTACCAAGGAAGGATTTGCATTATCATAGATAATGGTTTGAGGGACACCAAACCTTGTGACTATACCTTTGAGAAAGTCAAGGATGATTGACTCGGTTGATTCCTTGAGCGCGACAACTTCTATCCATCTGGTGAAATAGTCTGTAGCTGTCAACACCCACTTGTGTCTAGCGCTTGAAGGTGGATTGATCATGCCTATGAAGTCAAGACCCCATTACACAAAAGACTGATCTGATTGGATTGGTTGGAGGGGAAGCGCTGCCAATTTTTTCTTTCCTACAAAGAAAGTGCATTCCTTGCATTTTGTGACCCACTTGTGTGCATTTGCAAATAGGGTAGGCCAAAAGATACTTGCCATTATGATTTTCATTGTTGTAGTTTTGGCAGAAAAGTGTCCACCAGAGAATCCATCGTGAAATTTTGCTAACACTTTTTCATTCTACATGCCATTGATACATCTTAACAACATGCCATCAAGATTTTTCTTGAAGAGAATTCCATCAACCAAAACATAGGGATAGATTGTAACCTTAGATGTCTTCTCTTTTCCTTGCTCAAACCAGGAGGGTATGCACCTGGAAAGGAATGTGACCATGTACTTCATCTAGTCATGCACATCAAGATTTGTATTCTCGCTCAAGCTCTCAGTGCACAAAATACCTTCATCTAGAAATAATGAAGTCTCAGATTCATTTTGCACATCCTCAACAATCTACCTACAAATCACGCTACCTCTTACCAATTTTGTGGCTTTGATGGTCACATCATATTCCATGATTTTGGTCACCCATCGTGCTCTCTTTTCACTGATCTCTGCTCCCATGATGAAGTCTCTGATAGAAGAGTGGGAGACTAATACCTTGATATGATTTTTGGCGAGCATACTTTTGAATTTCTTGAGCGCACACATGATGGTGAAGACCTACTTCTCTGTGTGATTGTATCTTAATTCGTAATCCTTCAGCATCTGGCTGAAGAAAGCCACTAGTTGCTCCAACCCTTGTTCATTTTCTTGTGTTATGACAACAACAATACTTGTATCAGCACCATAAGCATAAAGGATGAAATCCTTGGAATAATCTGGGTTGATGAGTGTTGGCATGCAAGAAATCTCTTGCTTGATTTTGTTGAAACTTTCTCTTCCTTCTGTTGTCCATCCGAAATCCGTATCCTTCTTGAGTATCAGGGTGATTGGCATTACTAGTCCTACAAAGTTAGGGATAAAACACCTAACAAAGTTGATCTTACTAAGGAAGGACTGCAAGGCCTTTTTGTGCGCTGGCAAGGAAAGAGATAGGATGGCTGAAATGCGCTCAGGATCAATTATGATACCATCCTTTGAAACCACATGGCCCAAGAGATTTCCCGCGCCACCGCAAAATTGCACTTCTTGGGGTTAAGAGACACCCCATACTTTCTGCATCTCTCAAAGACTTTCTCCAGGTGTGCCATATGATCCACACTCTACTTTGAGAAGACTATTATGTCATCAAGGTAAACCAAGATGAACTCATTGATGTAGCCTTTGAAGGAAATATCCATGGCACACTGAAATGTTGCACATGCGTTTGATAGAATAAAGGGAATTTTATGATATGCATATGTTCCCCATTTGGTTGTAAACACTATTTTGAATTGATCCTCTTCCTTGATCAAGATCTGATTGAAGCTTGAATATCCATCTAACATTGAGAACCTCTACGCTCCAGCCACAATCTGTAGAATCTACTCTATTAAGGCAAAGGGATAATGATCCTTTAGAGATGCCTTATTCAAATCTCTAAAATCAACACAAAGTCTGATTTCACCATTCTTCTTGCGCATTGGAACTAGATTCGCGACCCAAGTAGAGTATTTAATGGGAAAAATATTTTTTCCTCAATGAGTTTGGATAACTCTTTCTCATGAGGGGCTCTATCTTTGGATTGACCGACCACCGTTTTTTGTCTCCCAAGGGATTGACACTAGGATCAAGGTCAATGGAGTGTTGAGCAACACTTGGATCAAAACCTTTGAGGTCTTCATACTCCCATGAGAAGATATCACTGTATTTTTGACACAGAGAGATGAAGGCATGCCTTTCATCATGCGCGCAAGCCTTGCTGAGCAACAAATCCTTTCCATGCGCGCAGTAGTGAATGGGAGTAGTCTTCTTGCACGATGCACATATACTTATCTTCACCCTTGAACTCATCATCAGGGCTAAACATTTTCTCTAAGGTGACTAGCCCTTTAGGAAACTTGTTTGTCTTCAGCTATATTACTTGGTCACCATAGCTTGTCATGCAAGTCAGCTTGCATGTTTGATGAGAACTCAACTTCATTTTGGATGAACTGGATGATCTACGTGTCACTGTCAAACACTTGCCAACTGGTATTGTTGTTTGGAATGGATGGCTTGATTACCATCTTAATGTGCCGAGTGTTTCCTTTGACAAAGTCCTCGGTAGGAGAAAATACGAACCAAGAGCGGCCCATTTGATCAGCTTCCTTGTTCATTTTGCACGGCACCACTTGTAGGTTTAGAGCATCAAAGCTCTCAAGGAGGTCCCAAACTTTGTGTTTATAAGATTTGAGAAGCTTATTATTTGTTAAGCACTTGTTGGTAACCTGATGGATGACCAACTCTGTATCCCCAAATATTTGTAGCACCTTAATCTTCTTCTTTTCAAAAATCAATAAACCATGCACCAACGCCTCATATTTTGCCACATTGTTGGAGCATGTAAACTGTAGCCTATGCGTGAAGAAGAATTTCTCATCCTTGGGAGAAATGAGAACAACTCTTGCTCCCGCACCATTTCTACTTCTAGAACCATTAAAGTATAACTTCCATAGGCCAGTTCAACTTGGTCTTTCTTGAGCATACATGACAACACAACTTCTTCTTCAAGAATGCAGTAAGTACCAAGCCCAGTTTCATAAGCTTCTAGTTCTTCAACATATGGATCAAATTTATGGTGCCTTTCTACCCATTCATCAAGTACTAGGTTAGGAACAGAGGGTGGAAGAGGTTTCTCTTTAGGAATTGAAGCTTGTTCTTGGATTAAACAATTGGCTTGGAGAGGGGATGAGACATATGGCTCTACATGATAGGAAAATATAGGCTCAACTTGTATGGTAAACTGTACCATACCTTGTCTTGAGTAACATATGAGACCAATTAGAAGACAAGTAACCACCCACTTGAGCAGTGAAATCTCTTGATAGACATAGGGAAAACAAAGGAGGTAAGTCAATGATTGACACATCTTGAGTAATTGTTAAACTTAGACATGCATGAAGGGTCAACTCAAGATCCTTAATGACTCCTAAGGTAGTGACAATTGAGCCATCGAGTTACAGGACTCCTTTAGACAAGGGGCTATACCTAAGACCTAGGACATCAACTATCTTCTTGGGCATAACAAAGGTACTAGCGCCCAAGTCTATCATGCAATTATGGACAAGATGTTTACCTATGATCAAGGACATATAGAAGGGAAGGGTTTTAACAACCTTACTTACTTTTATTCCTCTTCTTGAAGATGTTGATATAAGCACATGACTTTTGTATGGTGGATCGATGCGTGGGAGTTGCGCCAGAGCTTCATGCAACAAATCCCACTGAGATGGAATAGTCAGGGCATCCCACATTGTGAAATTTATATTTGTCTTCTTCATCTGGTCAACAATGTTGAATGGAAGACCCGCTGACTTGTGCATTTGAGGAACAACATCCCTTTTTTACTGTTCAGGCATGAAAGCAAGAGTTTTAGCTAAAGCAAGAGCTTGACCTACCAAAGGAGGGGTGCATACCACTTCAAGAGCCATACACGAGGCCTCTTGTGTAGGGACTTGAGCACTCTTACTACTAGATGCCTTGGCTACTTCTTTCTACTTTTGAGGGTCAACTTGTATTGCTAGGAGTGTGACCTGCGCGCCTGACTCCAACATTCTCTTCTTATATCTCATGTTGTCCACAACTTGGGCGTGCGGTCTACTTGTATCATCTGCCACTTGGTTGATTGCACAAAAGTCCTCAGTGCCAAAGAACATCAAATTTGCCTCTAGAGGAGCTTCTGGTCTTCCTTGGTTTTCTACTTCAGAGGCACTTGTTGAAGGCTCGTAGGTTGAAGCATTATGGATCATGTAGGCTTGGGTGCATGTAACATTTGCATAGTGATATTGACTATGAGGCATGTTATAAGGGAAGCACCATTCTGACTCTTGCGCCAAATTATTCTAAACTGGAATGAGCACCTGACTTGTACTAGGTACTGGAAGAGAAGGTGCAGGAGGAACAACTTGCAAGGGAAGATGCATGTTAGCATGCCATCTATCATTTTGCTAGTTGGGTGCGTATCTTTGGTTTCCATATTGATTCCGCCAAGGCTGATTGTTCTAGCTATGCGCCTGATTAGAATTGCCTCTATAGGCTTGCACTGTTGCTTTTCTAATGATATGATTTTTCTTGAAAAATTTCAAATCGAGCCTTTAATTCATCATCCTCCTTTCATTGCAGACCGAGAGTAGGATGTTGATGCAACAAGTTGCACACTTTGCTCATGAACAAGAATAGGGGCCACAAAAGGTTGGGACACTTGTGACATTTCTCGAATAAGGGCATAGGTGTTCTAAAAGCTATCTTTCCCACTTGGATAAGACTATTTTCTACCCTTACTGTAATACTATAAGCAGCCGGTAAGAACCTACCTCCCATAGATTGAATCACGACTGATATATCATTGTTCAACGCCTTTAGATAATACAGAAAATCGTGATGGGTCAGTAGGTCTTACCACAAGAGGGATTCTATCCCAAGTCTTTTGAAATCTGATGTTGAATTAATCATTTGCTTGTTGGGTGCCCTTTTTGTTGTTGTCAGTTGCTCCACTAGAGATAGGTGATCTGACTTATCTTCAAAGTAATTGTAAAGAGTTGTTCCCAGCTCATCCTAGGTGGTAATAGATCCAAGTCTCAAACCTTGGTACCATTGAAGCACTTTACCTTTGAAAGAGGCTACAAGTAACCTTATTGCTACATCATCATGTGTGATCAAATAGAGTGAACACACGTTTTCTACATCTTGGATATGCTCCTGAGGGGTGACTTGATTCTCACCAATAAAGTATGGAATAATTTTGAGCGTGCCATTTGGCATGTCATTTTGCATGGCTAGCACCAAGGGACTCCCTCTTGTGAAGTTGGAAAATTTCCTCAATGGAGGAGGTGGTTGATGTGCCATGGCAAGGCGCACATGATGTCTGCTTTGAGGAGGATTTGAATGGGTGGGACATACTAGAGATAGAGATGTGCGCGCGAGCCTTTTGGAAATGAATATCCTCGGGGATAGCCGGAGGTACTCAAAAGAATCTTCAGCTATTATACTTCTTCTTGCAAGCACTCTTCTCATGAAAGGTGATTAGGGATGTTAAAACAAAGATTTGGAAATGTTGGGAGCGCTAGATGTGTTGAAATGAGCCTCTAAAGGCTGAAACACTAAGTCCACACACACGAGAAGCGAGCAATATGAAATTAAATCTTTCATCGTTGTCCCACCGGGTGTGCTAAAACTGTTGGTCTTCAAACTTGCACCCGTGTCTCATATCTGGAAGAGCTGAGCTATTTGAGATCACAATGGAACTGCTCTCCAAGTTATGGGACCTTGCACACTTGAGATGGATCTCTGGAGAAGGCTGGTTCCTCTATCTATTTCTATTGCTACTGTTACTCCTAGTGCTTTGAAAGGGGAAACTAAGCTAATGAATGCCAAGGGACTAGGGATAGAAGGATAACATGAAAATAAACTATACTAAAAGGGTGATAGCACCATAAAAAGAGGGATGAATACTATCTGTTCTGAGTGGGAATGAAAAGGGGATGCATGAAAGGAGATTAGGCACAAGTAAAGACAACTAAAAATGCATTTACCGATTATTCTCATAGAACACAACTAAATAAGGAACTGTAAGGGACATGAAGTGGCACAATGAACATGCAATGTAAAAAAAGTCAAGAAGAAGAAATGAAAACATGTTAGGATAGAGAATAGTCACAAAACGATGTTTCTATTACTTCCATAAATGCATAGAGTTGTTATAATGGCGAAAGAGGTTGATATCCACATGCATGAGCCATATCTAGAGGTTTGAAACTAAGAATACATAAAATATGAAATCCTTAGCAAAAAGCGTAAGGATTTAGAGTATCCAACATTAATAATGAGCCCAACTCTTACATTTATAGATGAATTTGTGTAAGGAGAAGAGAAGAAGGAAAAACCTGAATTTGAAATACAACCACCAACAAGAAGCATTCAATGTTTGCAAATACACCTAAGAATATGTCGAATGCAATTTCCTAAGTCTGTTTGGTGTGTTGGAGAAGGAAGGAGGGCGGATCATATCAAATCGGGTGGTTGAAGCAATCAGATCTACTTCATAAATGCTTAGAAAGATGTTTTCCCATTTCTCACTGCCATGTCTGCGAAAATTTGAATTTGAATATCTAGCACTGTGGCTGATGTTAGTAGCTCTCTGAAAAGTCTAGGCACATGCCAATCAAAGATCTGTAGCAAAAGATATGGATGTCAGAGGATGATGTCGAGCCATATTCGCATGCAAGACACGATGACACGTCATGCATGAATTGGTTGAAAGAATGGCCAACTATGTAAATTTTTATCATTTCTCGCCATGTGTTATTCATCGATTTGTTTCAATAATTTGGTTCCCTGTTGGTGCACTTTGAATGGTTACATATGGTACACACGAGCATGTCAAAGATGACCACACACATAAGGGCATAGAGGAGGGCACGAGGGAAGGGTGTGTGGAAGAAAACAAAGGAATGTGTAGAGGAACGTGCGTGTGATGCACATGAGGAAATGAGGCAAACTGGTGTGCAGAGAATGTATGGTCAAGGCACAACCATTATAATATGACGTGTGGCAAGTGCACGAGGGCCGTGGACTTAGGTGATTGAAGTACGTACAAGGTGTGCACGTAGGGTGAATGGCTGCAAGGAAGAAAGAAAATGCACAAGACGCACGCAAGCTAAAAAGATGGAAAAAATAAGAAAAGGAAAGGAAGGGAAGAAGGGGAAGTGTGCAAAGGAACATGAGGAAAAGAAAGGAATGTGCTAAGGGAACTTGAGTGTGTAAAACCTTGCAATGAAGATCTTAGAGCCAGAAGATGTATATAAGTTATCCAAATCACTAGGAGAGTTATTTGGATAATAGTGACTTCATGGAAGAAGCCGATTTTGAGATGTAGGTTCAAAAGATGGAGATGGACATGATGCAGCTCGTAGTCAAATGCTCTAGAAAGACAACTAAATTTGGTTACTTGGTCTTTTTTCCATGGGTCGGCCCTGTACTGTGCTGGTTTAACACCCAAAAATGCTACACTTGATCACCGAGATGATGTCCTAGATTACAAAGTGGGCAGAGCTAATGGAGGTTCAAAAATATAGCACATGAAAACCCTATCAATGGGGCAACCCTGCACTACCATCTTACAACCCTCCCATTCCTCTCGCACCAACCTACACCATCTCATCCTGTTGCACATGTTCCCATTTTTTTGCATGCTACCCCATTGAGAATTCCCCTCCTCCATCCTCTCACCTTCAATTATCTTCCATCTCTTCTTTTGCGCACATTTCCATTCTTGTCGTGTGTACCTCCATCCTTTCCATTCCCATCCTTCCATCTTCTTTTGAGTCCCCTCTCGCCTAATCATGAAAAAAATTAACAACCACCTACTTACATGCCATTTCCAACAAATGTCATCATGTTCGATGACTAAGAACAATTGAAGAATGGTATGAATCGATTGAGATGATGAAATCATTAGGGTGCATGTTTCAAAATAAAATCGCTTAGTTCTAGAGGGCATTGTTTTGGAGGAAACCGAGTCACTTGTAGAGGCGAACCACACGAGATCTAGCACTGTAAGTAGTCACTTTCGGAGGAAATTTTGAAAGAAAATCCCATATGTGGGACTCGAAATCAAGAAAATGGGCAAATCACAAGGATTAGGACGTGCCTGATCAGATATATGGCTATTCTAGAGCCAAAGATAGAGTTTCCACTGGTCATGTTCATTTTAGAGCATGAGGTTGAGCTTTAGCACACCAAAGGTCAGCAACAACGCCTCTTGAATTCAAGCGCACACCAACTTTGGGAGGTATATATTTTGTTTGTTGATACTTTGAGGAGGATGAAAAATAGTTCCATGACAATTTTTCACTCTTGTTCCCGACCATGTTCAATGCCAAATTAGTTACATGGTTGTAATTTGTAAGGAAAGGAAACTACTTCTCCCTGCTTGTTGCAGGTTTCACTTGAGCGCCCTTTTCCTCTAGTTAGTTTAGGTTAGATTAGGTTTTCTTTCCGTAACAAAAGTGCTGGTGCAAACTCTACATATTCCCCTTAGGACATGTATGATCTTCAAATTTTGTACATTTTGTTGTGTTTCTATTTCGGTGTGCTACCGCTAGCACCTTTCCTTTCCTATTGCGCCTGCGCTCCTTTTGTTGCTCTTTGGGATGATGGTTTAGTTTTTTCAAGAGAGGTAGTTCCAATAGTCCACACACAACTTTCAACTCTCATGAATTCAAGTCATAAAATCCTCACATGAGAGTGTTAGTTCAGTTCATAGTTCGACAATGTCAGTAAGCGACTTCGTGGATGTTCTTCAAGTTACAAATCAGATCTTCAATTTTAGCACTTGACTCCATGCCCAATGGACTTCTAAGGCTACTGGTCTCTTCATCTAGTAGGTAGATGGCCCCAAAATTCACCAAAAATGTTATCCAAATAACTCTCCTAGTTATTTGGATAACTTATATTTATCCTTACTCTGATATTTCACATTTTAGGTTATGCACACTTTGTGGCAGCTCTTTGGCTCCTCGCACAGCTTGTACTTCCTCCACGCACCCTCGCATGTCCTTCCTACTTCTCCCCTTTACATCCCCATTCCCTTGCTTCATCTTGCACTTTCTTCATGTGCATTCCCGTTCCTCTTGCTTCATCTCGCACTTTCTTCGCGTGCTTCCCCTTCCCTTTGCATTCTACTATCCTTTTCCTTTTTCCCTTTGTGCCTTCATTCTACACACCTGATTTCATTCCTATTATGTCACACACTCCTTGCGCACACCTCTGCAGACTTACCTTTCAATTGGCTAAGTCCCTGTCATTCCTTCCACGTGCTTACATACACTTAGCTCATTCGCACATCTTTTTTTTTCTTTTTGCCGCCGCGTGCCCTTATTCATTTCAATACTCATGCCCTTCCCCATACTTTTCGCCTATGAGTTTTCCTCCCATTCCTCCCACACATGTACCTTAGCACACATCTTCCCTCTATTTCCTTTTCACACCTTCTCGCTTCCGCATGCGTGCCCTTACGCCTTCCTATGCACCACCTTGTGCCACGTCATCATCTCGTAAGACTTGAGTGTGCTACACGTAACCTATTGAAACACACCAACAAGGCACCGAATCTTGACATCCAATCAAAAGTGCGTGACACATGTTCGAAAAGAAAAAATAATATAAACAGTTGGCTGAATCTTTCAGTTATTCAATGCACGCCACGTGTGTCATTGCATGTTAGAGTGACCTATAGACTTCGACAACCATAAATTCTTCTCGTAGTGCTCATTTTCTCATGTGCCTAGGCTCATTTGAAATCTGGTGACATCATATACACTTTGGAATTTTCAAAATCATATAGAGAAGGGATTTGGTAGGTGGAAAATAGGGAAACTTATTTCTGGTCATCAATGCACATCTAATCGACCTCAACCACCAGATTTCTTTCAGATTTGGCCTTCTTCCTTCTTCTACACACCAAATGGACATAGGGGGAGGCGTATCTCGACAACCCCATAGGTTGGTTTGTAGGAATTTATCACTTTTTCTGGTGGTTAAAGATTTGAATCCAAGTTTCCCTCCTTTTCTCCTTCTCTTATCTCCTTCTTCTTCTAAAAATAACAGAGTTCTACTTTGTCAAAGGGATTCCTCTCTATCATTGTAATGACACCATGCCAAAAATGGTGGCCGACTTCTCTTGAACTTCAGACCTTGACTTGGTATCTGCAATGTGTTCTCGCCTTTTTCCATGAATGTATATGATTGTGCATCCCTTGAGCAATAAAATCATGTTTTGTGGAACTCTTGTCTTCCCTTTCTCATTTTATTTGCACCTCACCTCTCTGTTCACATCTCTTGGCATGATGTGCGTCTCCTTTGCTTGCAGGTCCCATGTTCATGTGTTGCACGTGTTGGAAGGAAAAGCCTCGCACATTGATTTGTGGCATGCGTCATCTGCCCTCTTCTCCCGTGCTTGCTCTATTTTTTTCCCTCATGGAGAGAGATTGAACCCTTCTTTTTGGTGCTATCGCCTTCCTTAGGCTAGGATTTCCCCTTTTTGCACATCCTTCTATCCCTAGTCCCTTGGTTTATTTAGTTTAGGATCTGCTTTCTACATTAGGAGTAGTGTTAGCATTAGATATAGGTAGAGGAACTGGAATTCTACGGAGATCCGTCCCAAGCGTGTGAGGTCCCACAACTTGGGGATGGTTCCATTGTTGTCTCAAACAACTCGGCTCTTCTAGATATGAGACGTGGGTGCACATTTGAATGACGAATAGTAGAGAAACAATGCACGACTTAGAATTACCTTTCATTTCATTAATCACCAATTACCTATTTCACTCACACCTACACGTTGGCTTGTGTTTTCACTCATTGTGTTATGGGTCTTCAATTCAAGTAATAATTAACTTTCATGCATACACATAGGATCTCAATCGGATGCATGACTAATATGTTATCTTGTGTGGTTTAGACCTTGTTCAACCTCCTATTTTAGCTCACCATTTGGTCTCATGTCTTATGACATCCAGATCATCATGTGTTCAACAAGACTCTTGTTACGAACCATGTTCATGCGCCTACACACCTCTTTGCATTTGATTATTGCAACCATGTAATTTTTTATGCTTTCACCTAAGTTGCTTTTAAAATAAACATATGTGCACATTTGTTTCCTTTTATAAACTAATTCATCACTTTTTATGTCTTTTGCATCATCACAATTTTTTCATTGCATATTTATTTGCATTACCACCATTATTCTCACTTTCACCATTTTCTTAATTCATCATCTCTACCCCTCAACTCACACCCCACCCTACTACTCACCTCACCCTCCCTCCCAACTCACCCCAATGAGTATCTCTAACTCAACCTCACTCACGCGAATGCTCCCACCCCAATCTCACCTCTACACTTGCGCTCAACTTTCTGGTGAGTCACCCTAACGAATCACCGAGCTGACCTGGTTTACCACCCACACTTCTTGCCAAGTCACTAATATGACTTGGTCACTTGACTTCCCACACTACCAAACCCGTACACCATACCCTACTTAACCGAGTCATACCCACAACTCAAATTGCTCCCTAACTCCCTCCCCCCGAGCTTCACCCCAAACTTGCTCGCCATTACCCTACCAAATCCTACAACATCTCATCTCTAACTCACATCTCATCCTATCCCGAGCCACTCCCTAATGCCACTTTCCTCCACTAGCTCCTTTAGCCTCTAGTTTCTTTCATAATCCTCTTCCTACCCTTCCTTACCTAGCCCCTCCTCTGTTGTTCCTCCCATTGATCTCACCTCTCTACTACTCCTCGATATGGGTTGAATTCATAACCCGTGTCTCTCCACCCCACCTCATGACTCACCCAACCGAGCCACTAATATCAATATCCTACTATCCTATCCTTACCGACTTGTTAACTCCACCATGATATCTAAACCTATATGGCGAGTCACAATAAGGACTCACCCTCACTCTCCCACCCGGCCATCCCGACCTAGGCCTCCCATGATTTATCAAGCGATTTCTCACCAACATACCCCAATTTTTTGTTGCATCATTTTTGTGACTCACCCACACCCTCGTTACACCCTAGCCCATACGACCTTTATCGTTGTCTCATCCACCCTTCCCCGCAAATTCCTTTCCTTCCCTACCAAATCTTTTGAGTCGTGTATGTGACTCAATGTACTTCTCCCTCTTCACTCCTTGAGCTCATCCACTTCACCTCCTACATGCCCGAGTCACCCCTTTCAAACTCACTTGACACCTTATCAAGATCTTCCACCCTACCCCTCACATAAACCATCTCCCCGGGTCGTGGTTGCGACACACCTCCACCAACCCTAATCATATTGGTCACTCTAGTGATTGAGCTCACCCATCTTCATACCCATCTCGATGACCCATCTCGCCGAGATCATTTTTCTAGCTCGCCGACCCACATCACTAACCTCACTTTCCCAAACTTATTCCCACTCTATCAACTCATCCAACTCGCTTCTCATCTTGCCTCAACCCAAACAACTCACTCAACCCTTTGCATTCAACTCACCCTTAGCTCATCCAACTTGCCCATCTCACCTACGCAACTCACCTAACTCACCTACACACTCACCTAGTTTAACTCGGCTCACCTCTAACTTGGCTTGCTTCACCCTGCTCACTCCACTCACCCATGGGTCATCATAGTGCTCCCCTATATTTTCACCTCGTCTACACCACGTCACTCTACACCTCACCTTCCTACCCCATTTGTCATCAACTTTAAGTGAATTAAACCATTCTCTTTACTCCATGAATTCTCATTTCTTACATCCACCTTTATACATACATACTATATAAATTTAATTTGTACATGACTGGGAAACCCTATCATCGCTTTCTACTCCACATGCCTTCACAAAGATCATTTTTTATCATCTTCAACTACCAATTTTCATCCCACATTATGCTAGGGCAATATACGGTCCCGAAAAATATCACATGAGGGGGAATTATGCACAACCCTTCACATCCGATTATATGATAATCAATCACCACCATCGTAGTCAACGAAATCTATATTCTCCTCCTTATGAAATCAACCTATTGATCCCTTCACATACTCCAACTGAAGTGGCCCATTGATTGCATTTCCAGGTTCTTGTCTATCTAGTCAACTATCTAAGCCAATTACGACATCCACCATCATAGGGTTAGATGACCCCATCTCGTCTTCTTTTTTTTTTCACCGCATCCTACCTATTATAACACACATCCCAAAAAGGGACAAAATATAGACACTAGAAAATGCACTCACCGCACATAAGGTCCCTTGTTTGAAAATACCAAAAATATTATAAAACACAAAAACTCAAAAAATCAAATAATCCCACAAAATGGAGATAAAAGACAACTCACCACTCATTTACTAACCCTCACCCACTCACATTTAATTTTGCATCATCACACCTACCCATGTGCATGCCTAATGCACTATGGACCCTATCATTACACCCATATGTGTCTCATTCCCCCATGCACTCTAAATCTATAAAATCACCCTCTCCCACATCATTTCATTTCTCTTAGTAACTCTTGACATCCTATAATTGAGTTTTCTTGCTCTCTTGCTCGCATATCTCGGTTTTGTAGGTCTTGAAGAAGTCAAAGTAGAGAAAAAAGGAACAATATAACCAATTGCATCACTATTTTAGCAAAATTCCAACATAGGCAGAATCACAATTTTGATTGGCTTGCGATCTCTGTGGTGATTTTCGATGAATCATAATCGTAATTGTCCTGCGATTTGAGTTAGGTATACTTGTCATTTCATTTATTGTTTTGTAATTTTACATCAATAAAATGTATTTTATCTCCTTAAAAGGTTTAGGGATATGACCAGGCAGTCTCTAACCACAAAAAATAACTAACATTTTTCAATGTGGTTGTGTGCGGTTTAGATTCATATTTCAAGATTTTTACCCACTTTATTCAATTAAATAAATTACAAGCGTCCCTCTCTTTGAATGGCAATATAAGACCATTTTTTTTAGTAGCATTGATTTAGAAATTTTATATTAACTAATCCATATTGTAGGTGGTCCAAATCTAGGCATACATTATGTTATATGAATTTTTATTGAGTTTTTGTAACAACTCAATGTTTGTTTAGGTGTGAGGAAAAAACTCACGTATATGTGAGCTTGTTAAGAGATTGAATAGGAATGTTGATTGAATCCTTATATTTAGAATTCAAAAAATCTATATATGTAACCATATATTATTCAATGAAACTATTTGTTTTAGCTAGGTAAATCTTAACCAAGCTTTTCATTTGGAATCGAGTTGGTTAATCCAAGATGAGAGTCCATTGTTATATATTTTACTATTTTTGGTGGCGGTTTCAATAGTTAAAAAATGTTTTTATTGTTGTTGTATCAAGTTGTATTACAATGCTATGGGTATTAATATGCACATGGTTTGAGATAATTCAATGGAAAAAATGAATGATTAAGGTAGATGTGTGTAGACTCGCATGGATATACAACTCCAATAAGCATCATTTGTTTCTTTGCACTTCATAATCGCCAAGTTTTTACGATTGTTTCACTCCATGCAATCCATTAAAATCTTATCCTTATTATAGAATCAAGATAATTACACATCTATGTAGATAAAGACTAGCTTATAGACAATAATAATTCATGAAAATATTATCGTGGTTGTAAAACTAGGATTTGAATTGAAAAACTAAATATATAATGCTTTATGCGTCCACATGAATAAGATTATCTTGCTTATTGGTTTATATTCATATTCATTAAATCGACATATTGAAATTTGAACCTTTGGTTAATTGGATTCTTGATTACATCCGGTGCTCCCATGCATCGATCCAATGATTTCATCATAAGATTCTCCAGTCCATCCATGCATTCGGGCTGAATTGGTGTTGTAGAGCTGTGTTGGATTTGAATATTTTATCTCACTTGGAGATCTCCACTCTCCTTTCTCTGAAAAAAATCTTGCCTAGTCTATTTCACTTTAACCATCCATCGTTGTGTATGTGGTTTTTTATTGTTATTTTAACATTTCAAATAAGTTTATAAAGTAGTTTTATTTTAACATTTCAAATAGGTTTATAATAATTAGGTTTGTTAGTATTTGTTTTGTTACGAAGTAAGTTCTTTTGGGATTTCGTGATTAGTTACAAAATTTCATAATTATCTTAGTTTGTTAAATGTAAAACATTGCCTATATATTTTTTGAGTTATTGAAGGTCATTAGTATATTTGTCTTTGGTATTAGATCAAATTATCATCAAAATAATGTATGTTGTCAAAATCGTAAACGTTAATGTATGTTGAGTCAAAATTGTTGTCATTTTGTTAAAAGTATATTTATTTGAAGAGTCGTAAATAATATCTATGTTGTAATTTCTAATAATAACCTTTGGTTATAATATAAAATAGCGCTTGTATATTGTAGACACTAGAAAATACACCTTGTGCATAAGGTCTCTTATTTAAAAATTACCAAAAAAATCATAAAACACAATAATCCCCAAAAATTCAAATAATCCCACAAAAACAAATTAAAAATATAAAACCCCAAAAAATGGTGATAAAATACACCTTATCATTCATTTACTAACCCTCACCCACTCACATTTAATTTATTCCACCCCACTTATCCATTTACATTCTCAATGCATTGTGGACCCTTATCATCTCACCCATCTATGGATATGGCACCCATATGTGTCTCATCCCCCTATGCATTCAAACACTATAAAATACCCTCACGCCCATCATTCTAACCCTTTGACTCTTGGTGCAATTAAGCCATACTTGAGTTTTCTTTCTCTCTTGCATGAATATATCGGTTTTCTTTGAAGAAGTGAAAGAAGAGAAAAAATGATAGATACAAATTGTTGCAACACTATTTCAGCAAAATTCCAACAAGTGTGAGAATCACAACTGCAATTTGCTTGTGATCTTTGTGTGATTTTTGGTGAATCAAAATTGCAATTATCATGTGATCCAAGTTAGGTATACTTGGCATTCACATATATTGTTTTTCATATTAATCAATAAAATGTATTTTATCTCCTTAAATGGTTAGGGATATGACTGAGGAAGCTCCCCTAACCACCAAAAATAACTAACATTTTAAAGTGTGATTGTGTGCAGTTTTAGATTCAAATCTAGAAGAGTTTTAGCCACTTTATTCAATGAAAAAACCTATATTTTTATCTTCACAATGGAAGTGTAAGCCCATTTTATATTAGTAGCATTAATTTGGAGATTTTATATCAACTAATACATCTTACAAGTGATCTAAATCTAGGCATACATTTTGGTGACCACAATGGGACCATTTTTGGTTGTGGGTAACTCTTTCTATTTTCTCGAATCTAATAGTGTTTTCTTTAGAGTTTTACAGTCTTTTTTAGTTTGTTTTACTTTTCTTTTCTAACATTTATGTTGCAATCTAACACTTGGTTTTTAATATTTTCTAACAATCCCCAAAAATCTAGTTATAGGCCAATCACAATTGCGATTATGTCAACTAGCTTGCATAGCTTTCTTTAAAAAATGTTAGGGATAAGTATAAATATATATGAAGATCAATCCCACAAAATTGTAGTAATAACAAGTCTGAACAAAAATATACAAAAAAAAAAACACAAAAATAAGACAAGATTTAACATGGTTCACCCAATGTGGGCTACATCCACCAAGAAACACTTGCTCAAATTTTATTACAAGCCAACAAGAGTGTAATCCACTCTTAGATTAGTCTTCTCACAATTACAAAACACATATATTGTTTGGAGATATGCTAAAAAAATATCTCAAATTCACACTTGAATTCACACACCCATCTATATCACTCCCTACCGTATGCCCAACTATTTATAAGCACAACAATAGGTAAAAATTTTACAATACTATGGGTACCAATACCATGGGCCAAAAAACCGACCCATAAACCTATGGGTTAAATACCACCCATATAATTAATACATTAAAAAACCACATGAATATTGTAATAATTTTAGTGTATTACATATAACATGAAAAAAGGCTCCACAACCTAACAATTTGGTTGCAGTTAAATCATCGCAATCATGACTTTTTGTAACTTTGTTTCTACAAAAACATAAAAACATTTTTTATTCTTAAGGGAATGAATATGGAATTAACACACACTAAATACATGTTTGGATAAGGGTAAATATTAATACACATAATTGTGGGAAGTACTTGGGCATAAGCCCTAAAACTCATTGTGAGGAGTACTATAGGAACCCCAAAGTAGTGGCACATTAAGAGGACTCGCTGGAGAAAAGGGTCAATGACCCAACCTGATTGACTAGTTTTATCTATGAGGTAGAGCCAATGTTGTTTGTGGTGACAACCCCATCATGATCGGGTAAGGTCCATGACTAAAATTTTCTAGTGAATGGTACTTCATTTAGGAAATATTTGGCATTTAGAGAGATAAATCTACATAGGAAGCTTAAAAACTAGGCCCGTATTCAACCCTAAGATAAAAAACATCACCACATTCATCAAAATACTTTGTTTCAATTTCCACTTGTCTCCGAGTCACAAATGTGATTATTTCTATTCTTTACACCCCTTTGCACACTACCATACCTTCTTTCAACAATAATTCTAAGTTCTAATTTTCCCGAGTCTCGACTTCAACTACGATTGTATTGTAATTTTTCATCACATATTTTTCCTAGAGCCACTCACAACTATGGTTGACCTGTAACCTTCCAAATCCACAACTCATTCATTTTGTATTCTATTTTGATTCCTAATTTATCCCATGCACAATACAACACTATGACTAGGCTACGATATTCACCATTCATTTATTCATTACTTCATCATATGTACATCTCCTTGGGGTTATCTTGATTTCATCCTTGTATGGTTTCTACCTACACACATTCATATAATCCACCACATACCATGGATCACGCTTCTCACTCACATGATGAAATTTTTAGCCATAGGAGAGTAGTGGGAGATTCTAAGGAAATTCCAAAGATCTACTTGCTCCTTCTCCTAGAGAAGATGATGAAATTTACAATATTCCACCTTTCGATCCCAAGTTTGAAGAATCCTTAGATCATAATCTGGAGGCTCTTGCAGAATATATTAGAAGATACTATTACAAGCTAGATGCCTATAATATGAAGATTTACTTTACAAACCCTGAACCTTCTTCATCTACTACCAAACCACCTCATACCACTACTGTGTCTATTGGTCCTACACCCTCTACTATTGTTCACACACATCATATCCCTTCTACAAGTGTCACACAACCTCTTGGGTCCCATTCTCATACCACGATACCTTCCTCACCCACAACATTCCACCTAATTCTTCATCCTTCACTTATACATATCCTTCATTTTCTTACACTTACACCCATATACCACATTATTATTCTACGCATCCATTCACTCAACCACTCCATGGTCATGTTTTCAAACAAGAACCTAATATCAATCAAAAACCCATAGATTAAATTCATAACCTTGAACTTCAAAATCAGGGTATGGGAGTCCCTAATCTCACATACAATCAGTTATGTAATTAACTTATTCATCCTTTGGTTCTAATGAAATCATATCCATCCCATTTTGAGATGCCTAAATTTGAAAAATTCAAGGGTAAAGAGAACCCTCAAAATCACTTGTGCATGTTCAAGTACGCTTATTATCTCATTAACCATGATGATGTGCTTATGTTGTGAACATTCCCATTATCATTAGGTGGCCAAGATTTATATTGGTATACCAACATTACCCAATATATCATCATCTCATTCGAGAAATTATCTAACTTATTCCTTGATCACTTTTTACTCAATTTTTCCAAGCGTAGTACATTATCTGACCTCTAAAATTTGAAACAATTCGATGATGAGCCCATTGTTGATTGTGTATCATTGTGGAGGTCCATCATTCATGAGCTTACTTTCCCCATTTCTCAACCAGAACTTACTCAATTATTCAGCAAGCGTTATGCCAAACATATATCTCACACTCTTCAAATTCAACATTTTTAGTCATTTGAGGAAGCCATACTATGGCCAAAAGAATTGAAGATGTTCATGTTAGTACTAGAGAGGTCAAGCTTCGTAAGAAGAATGATTTCTCTAATTTCACTAAGAAGAATCCTCAAGTAAATCAGGTTGTCCTTCAATCTAACTAAGGAATACATCAAATACCACCAAAAATACTTTCTTGGCTCCTAATAACCCACAATTACAAGCCATAAAAATTTCATCAAGGGATCCATTTACAACACACTAGAAATACACTCATTTGACTGAATCAATCTCTAGCATCTTACAAAAATTCCTTGATGCTCAACTCATCTTACTCCCACCAATACGATAAGAAGATCCCAATACACCAAAACCACTTTGACATCAACAATATACTAATAAATGTACCTACCATAGAATTGTGGGTCATGCAATGGATAAGTGTCACCAATTATGTAATGTTATTCAAGACCTAATTGACAAAGGTGTTATTCAAGTTGAGAATGCCATGGCCCCGCCAAATAAAAATTTAGATTTATTTAAGAATTCACTCCCACCACACACAGATTCAACCAATCAATTTAGTCATGACATGTTATCATCATCTCACCAAGATTTTGTTGGCATGATTCACATTATGACAATAAATCAAGCTGCCAATATGAATCCTAAATTTGCATCTGAACAAACATCAATTATTTCTCCATCACCTAATGTGACATCACCTTCACAATCAATCATCACTCTCAAGAATAATTTGATCAATCAATTAAATAGTATGTCATCTAAGATCTCATTATATGATCTCATTGTTCAATCTTCCAATCATTGTGAAATGCTTACTAAGGCTTTAAAGTAAATCGAATTGTCCACACAATATCCCAACACCTTTTCACATTTCATGGGAAATATTCATGTCGTGGCTTCATCATCAATCATGTTTTATGACTGTGAGATTAAATCTAAATCACCTTTTGTCACGCTGGGGAATTGAGCCCCATGATCCATTATTGTTCATCATCGATGAAATTGAACACAAAATATCAAACGCATATTAATTACAATAGCTAAATCATTAACATCATATCATCTATAATCTTACGTTTTCTCAACATATTGTTATCTCATCTTTCAGCCTCAACATCACAACTACGTGCATTCAATTATGCCTCTTACACTACATTGGGCACTATCGTCTTACCATTGAAAGTTGGATATAAGATACACCACACCCTTTTATATGTTATAGAAGGGGAACTACAATATAACATCTTGTTGGAACATCATTGGATTCATGAAATGAAATGTATTCTCATCCACTCTTCATCAATATCTCAAATACAAACAAGACGGAGTTACACATTGTGTTACCACTGACAGTGAACCATTTAAGTACTTGAAATAATATCACATTCTCATTCATAAGAGTCATTCCTATTACATCGATCACACTAATGATTTCATCTCTTGTTGATGTATCTAACACGTCCAGCTATAAACCTATTGTAGTTGACCCATCACTCTCAACACAACCTTATGATTCACAATATTCACATGATCCATCTACTTCTTCATCATCATGTCATGATTAACCATCAACATCACTTCCAGAAGTAATCATACCCCCTCCACCATCCTCGTCATCTTCACCATCGATGGATTCAAGTTATATTCCTTCTAGTAGAAAACATGCATCTAACAATATACCTCAATATTTTGGTAAGGCTCCCATGAAAAATGACACACAATTTATTGGTGTTGGAGAATAAAAATTTCTTATGCCACTATCTCTCTACCTAATATGTCAACTTTTAAAGAAATGGGTAGACCATCTTCTACACAACATGTCAAAGGGTCTTTGGTGTCTTTTGGAATTCCTCTCAAAAACATGTATTTTTTGCATGGGGATATGATATTGCATCTCATCCACCATTCAAAAACGTATCTATCACAAAATATCGGTTCATATCCGACACTTTATGTATTTAAAATCCGTATTTCACTATTTATTTCCTACTCGGCTAAGGATGGAAAGGTTACGGTTTGGGAAAGTTTGAACAAGGAATTTCCACTCCTATCCATCCACGTTACAAATGGACTTCTAACATGATTAAGATACACAAATATTGATGATGATATTGAAAATATAACAAAGGATTTTATGACATGGGCTGCCTATCTAGATGGAAAAACATATTTATTCATAAACATGTAGTTCTTAGTCTCTCTTTCATGCCAAATCATTCACACATATTCCTCAACGAAGCCACTCGGTCTCATTTCACTGAATTATTCCATGAATTTGGACCAATGTTCGATTGGTCTTGTGATCATCCCATTCCAACCTAATCTACCATTCTATTTATACATTGTTGTTATTGAATTCACTCTGGAAGTATATTTCCTCAATGAAATACTAACAATCGTGAATCATCCATTTACTACATCAGTCACTCACTCATTGCTTATGAGCTTAATTATATACACATCGAGAAGATTTGTATGTCCATAGTATTCTCTACATAGAAACTTTGACATTACATGCTCAATCATATGACATATGTTGCTAAAATGGATCCCTTGCATTATATGATGAGAAATACATATCACAATAGCCATACATCCAAGAGGATCATGTTACTCACCAAATTTGACCTACATTTTGTTTCAAAAATCTATTAAAGGAAAAGTGATTATTGATCAATTAGCTGAAGCGCCTCTTAATGATGCATGACCATTAAATCTTGATCTACCAGATGATTCCATCTTTACTATATCTAAAATTGAGGATTATGTTGACTCAAACGATGATTTTGATATGACTTTACATTTTGATGGATCAAAAACTGACCAAGGGGTGGTGTAGTGATCCTCTTTGCACACCCCAAGGAGCCTTTGTTGGAAAGAGAAAATGACTAAGTATTAGAATAGGTAGGAATGTTTGTGCGTGTACGAAAGTAGAAGAAGCACGCGTAAGGATGAGCATTGGTTACGTGCGGACTGCACATATAGCTAGATTAAGGACTTAGCCATTTTTCTAGAAGTAGGATAAAAATAGTCTTGGAGTGCTCGTCATGCAAAGGTTACCTTGGTGAACAAGTATTGGTTATTTTTGGAAGAAAGCACATGTAAATTAAAGATGAAAGCACAATATTTATTGTAGCTATTAATAAGATTAATACATGATGTAATTAGGAAATCTATTATTAGCTGATGGATTGTACAACATGCATGTAAGTATGCATGGCTATTTTGAGCACACCTATTATTAGGAAGTGCATGGGAGGTGAAGGGAAAGTCCCCACCCCTATAAATACTTGGTCTAAGACTGGTTTTAGAACCACAATTGATATCATTATTGTGTTAGTGTTATGTTGCTCTGATATAGTTACATGCATGACTCTATGGACACATGTTTTGGATGTTATGAATCAACTTCTTGTTATGTAGATATTTTTTATTTTTAATGGATAATTATGATTGGATTATGATAATTGATGTGTTTGAATATGGTGATGTTTTCTTACAGCTGATCTTAGTCATGGTTAATCGATATATTTTATTAATACATGTGTTTCTAATATAAGCTCATGATATGATATATGTAATGTCCTATTTAGATTCTTGCACTGAGCATAGAGGATTATATTTATGCGCTATGCCCTTGGTGATTAAAATATTGATCATAGAATTATATTTAGAGATCCTCCCTATGGATAGCTAAACCCTCACCATGCGCAGGGGCAAGAACAAGTGTGGTGAAAGATGGTAGACATGGTGAAAGATAGACAGAGAAGAAAGACAGATCAAGTTTAATGAATTATGAGAGAGGGAAATGACACATGTGCACGACATTGAGGAGTCACTCAAGTTGAGAGAAATGATGGATCAAGAAGGTTTTAATCTCTCATAGAAGATAAGGAGTTGCAACATCAGGTCCTCCCAAATTTGGGAAAACACACTAGAGAGTCACCTTCACTTCAAATGAGAGCATGTCGAGGAGAGAATGAGGACCATGGACATGCATCGATCCCACCTAGCCATCCTAGCCCTTATGCTTGGTGTCCCAAATCTAGAGGTAGTTATTGAGAAGTAGGCTAGTATAGGTAGGCAAGTGGAGACAAGTAGATATCATTTCACATTGAATTTAGAAGGGAATCCAATCAAGATTAGTGCACCCATGGCAACACAACATGTGCCAATATTTGGAATTTCATTTACGGGGTTGTTTTTAGGAGCATCATCGGGACAAAACATATGCGTGTAGACTGTTAGGAGAACTTATTTGGGTGCTGCAATTACGCAGAGACCATGGGTGTAAAGTTTTGTTCTACAACCGGGACACAAGGTAGTTCATCAAATGGTCCACAACTCACGGTAGGGGGACGTAAGAGGATTAGGTAATTCATGAGGATCGGGTGGATTAGGAGGAAATACTAGTGGAGGTTTTGATTATGGATATAGAGGAAAAGGTCCACACCTACAACAACCACCTTAATAACCCCTACACCACAACAAAAACTCAAGTTTACTATGAGATGCCTCTCCTTTTTCCATAGTATAGGGGTATTGAAGATGTAGCAGAGCATGTGCATGAGTGTGAGATACTATGGTACACTAAGGAATTATAGCTTCAGATAGGAAGACAAGTCAATTTTCCACTACTCTTCAGCGCACGCGCATAGTTGGTGTATAAAGTATGATCCACATTAGACTGTAGTGGATTATAATGCTTTGCACACTACATTTCTATCCAAGTTTATTATGCTAGAGTTTGAGTAGTAGAGCATCATCACACTCAAGGATATAAAAAAAGGATTATATGAAAGTGTAAGGGAGTATGATGCATGTTTTAAGAATCAGTTATCTAAATTGTTCTATAAAATTCATTAAAGTCAACATGTGTAGTGGTTCGTTGAAGGATCACCGACTCTGCTTTGATTGAGATTTATCTCATAAGACGTATACTTGATCCGTGCGAGGATTTGGAAGAAGCCCTACCAAGCTAAAGTGGTTGGAAGTGTTGATACTGGAGTGAGCCCATTTTTAGAGGCATAAATTGTAGCTATGGAAAAGCAATTGGAGAAGCTCTATGATAATTCAGCTCATGAGACATGCATTGGTATATGGTGCAAAGATTGTGAGGTTGAAGGAAATACTAAGGATAATTGCCCATGTAAGTCAGTGCATGCATTGTTACTATATTGTGAAGTCTGTCACCTGAACCATGATGTTTGAGATTGTCCTCTTTTGCAGCGCATGATTCAGAAGAAGGTGTCTATGTATTGTAATATTTGATAGTCTCATTCTCACAACACCGTAGAATATAGACTGATTGATGACATCCATGAAGCCATTGATAAAGTAGTGTGCCGACTAGTGTGGGAAGTGGGTCAAAGGTACAAGAAGGAAAAAATAACAAGGGGCACAACAAGAGGGGATAACAAGAATGGAGGATTTAGAGGTGGATATCGAGGCCTAGGTCACAAGTGGTGGAAAAGGTAGATTTATGCAAGGAACTTATTATAAATGTGGGTCCCCTATACATTATCAACATGATTTCCCTAAGAATACAACTTTCTCATGGTGTGGGAAGGAACACAAGTTGGAGGATTTCTCATATTTATATGAACACACGAGTAAAAAAAAAAGAAGGACAAGGGTGCGGGGATGATCAAGGTACATCACGCCATTGTTGATCAGTGGATGTCGAAGAAGACACTTGATCCTAATTTATAGACAATATTAGTTACCACACGTACTGAGGATGCACGCACATGCAAGTCTTTGAAGGCTAAGCCACTCATCACGAGGGAGGAAGAGATACATGCTAATTATCCAAATGTTGCACATCAGAAGGAAGTTTACTAGGAGATTATGGGAGTCATCAGGGACCTTTAGGGAGAAATACAGTGATTGAAAAAGCATGCGAGAGAGAGAGAACATACAAAGAATGTTGAGCTCTAGAAGAAGGATGTGGATGAAATGAAAAAGGTGTGTATGATGTTGTACCAGGAGAATATCATCCCATTGCTAGGGGAATGACTATGAGAAAAGGTACCCCGAACTAGATTGAGCACAAGAGGAAAATACTTCATGTAAATCTACCACCTCAGAGCCATGAATTTGATAAGGATATCACACTCGATGCATTGATTGGTGGATGGCTAGTAAGTAATATCCTGATAGACACAAGTGTGAAGGTGAATGTGTTTTCTCTAGATGCATGGAATCAGATGGGAAGACCAACATTGCAACCATATTTAAATGTGTTGTACATGGAAAATAAAACTAGGGCTATGCCTATTGGGGTACTGAAGGATGCATCCATTACCATTCAAGGAGCCAAGTTTACTAGAGAATTTGAGGTTTTGGATATTGCTGAAGTAGAAAACTTCCCAACATTACTTGGTTGGCCCTAGTGTTATGCAAACAATGTTGATCTACATTTTAGCAAGAGATCTATAAGTTTTGAGAAAAATATGATTTCCCTGATCATACCCCTACAGGATAAGAAAGCAGAGCCTTATGTTAAGCCCTTGAGTGAAGAAGAATTTAATAGAATCTATACTCAAATAGTTCATGATCTAGATAATTTAAAACAATCAAAGGAAGGAGTCCTTCAATGGGAAGACTTGCGATCTATAAATGACATTACTAGTGTTGCTTGTGATAACCGGGATCATAGAATGTACAAGATGGTCGGGTGAAAATTCAAATGAAGGCTCACTAGAATGATTAGGATGCACATGGTGAGGTGGTTAGGTTTCAATCAAGTACCTAAGTATACTTGTGAGGGGAATCATGATACATTCTTACGTGCCATGGAGACCCAGTGGAAAAATGAAGGCGACAAAAGAAATATGTTGGTATATACCTTGCACGGGACAACAAAGCACTGGTGGGAAACACATAGAGATAGCCTTTTGGAATGATGCGAGGTGAGAATCACATTTTCTACTAGGTTTATTCAGAGTAATGTACCTACACAAATATGTGAATTTCATGGGAAGTCTCCTGCCTCTTTTCACGTCCATAATTGTGAGAGAATATGGGTGCAAGGAAAGGAGGCCTTACCACCATCACTTTGGGTACATAAGTTCTATTCCACACTACGTGGATGCATGTGCATGTTATGTCCAAGAAGAACTAAAAAGGGAGACCACAAATTGGCATGAGATGACTGTAAGTATGATTCAAACTTTTGAATATTTTTCTACTCAGCTTCTAGTCCATAAAGCTTTGCAGATCATAAAGTGCATCACTTTGGGGGATAACATGAAAGGCTGAAGAAATCATACTATAACTGTTTGGTGAACTTGATCTCGAGGCACACCTTGATATTGAGGAGACAAAATAAATACAGATGGGTCAGCCCTGGAAGGATAAATAAAAGGGAAAATTGGTATACATGATTGATGATGAGGAAGTTGAAAACCTAGATGTTAGCCACACCAAATGTGTGCACGAGATTATGAACATTACAATTGAGAAGGCACGTGTGTATCATGCTCCTATGAAGAAAAAGAAGGTTAAAATTGGTACTGAGGATGAGCCCAAGGAGGCCATTATTGATGATTACCGCCAAACCAAGAAGTAGTAAAGATAATTGAACTCTTTTGTGACTTCCAGGACTTATTCCCATAGGGATATCATGAGTTAAACAGAGTACAACCTTCTTTAGGCAAGATGAAGATCAAGCTGAAAGAAGGCACACACCTGATTAGGAAGAGCCCTTTTAGGATGAATCCTAATATTTTTGTAAAGGTGAAGGAGGATATTGATAAAATGCTCAAGTCTGGCATAATTGAGCCTATTGAATAATCTGAATGGGTTAGTCCCATGGTGATAATAATTAAGAAGGATGGAAGGATAAGGGTTTGTGTAGATTACTAGGAACTCAATGCTTTATGTGTAATATATCATTTTCCCACCCCTCTCATAGAATAAATCCTTGAAGGAGTTGCTGGGCGCGAGATATATTCCTTTACAAATGGATTTTTTAGGTTATAACTAGGTGCAAATCATGAATGAGGATCGAGAAGACCACTTTTACCAATGAGTGGGAATGTTTACATATATAGTCATGCCATTTGGATTGAAAACTACGCCAAGTAATGTTCTCATGTATTTTTGTGAAGGTTTTTCAAGATTTATCCATAAATTCTTGCAGGTGTATTTGGATGATTTGACGGTGTATGGCTTAGTCAAAGATCATTGTGATAATCTAAGGCTCATGTTTAAAAGGTACATGTAGTTGAACATCTCTCTCAAATTTCAAAAGTGCATATTTGCTACACCTTTTTGCACTTTACGGAGCACATCATTTGCAAGGAAAGATTTTTGGTAGACCGGGCTAAGACAACTATAATCTTGGGCTTAAAAGAACCTACCAACCAAAGTGAGGTGCAGATTTTGAGACATACTTGGTTACTATAGGAAGTTTTTAAAGTTCTATGCAAATATTTTTGTGCCCCTAGAAGAATTTTTGAAATCTAAAGGGAAATTTTATTGGGGTGACGTGCAATAACAAGAATTTGAAACATTGAAGGAGAGGCTCACCACTGTACCTATTTTGTGCTTTCCTTCATGGCACAAACCATTTCATGTTCATGTTGATGCCTTTGACATGGTGGTTGGTTGGTGTAGTGTTAGTGCAACAAGGGGAAGGAATTTTGGACCATCCTATTTGCTTTACAAGAAGAAATTAACACCCATGGAGCATAATTACACCGCCATTGAGTGCGAGGCATTATCTCTGTGATCTACGTGTTGTAAAATTTTAGGCAATCCTTGTTGGAAAACATGTTTAATGTTTTTACATATCATATGGCACTAAAGTACTTAGTCAACAAGCCTATTTTGCAAGGGCGGATCTGCAAATCGATACTAATTTTTCAAGAGTTTGACTTCACAGCTTGTTGTCAAGCCCTGTAAGAGACACTTGAATTAGGCACATGTTAGTTGTAGGTCTTTGGATGTCATCATGATTCCTAGTTACTTCAATGGGAGTAGGTTAAAGCCTCACTATAAATAAACCTTTTTGGTGTTTGTAATAAGGCAGTCTTGCTATTTAGATTATATTTCCCTTTCATGTGTTTCTTTCTATATTTTTATATGCTTTATTTTGTTTCCTTGTTTCTTGTAATAAGCACGCTTGCGCGTAGGAAACTGATTACTATCTATTGAGTTCATGTGTAGAGGACCACACATAATTTTAGTGTGGGGTGAACTAGCTACAAGTGCATGATAAAGAGACCTCGTGATACTTGAAAGAAAGATGAAGTGGATGAATATGTGTGCGCAATGTGAGAAGAGTGGTGTGTTGGTTATAGGGAGTGTGTAGGAAAAGAGGATAAATGTGTAATAAGAAATAAGGATGGTGATAATAAGGAAAGTGATCAGGAGGAAAACCATGTATGAAGAATAATCATGCAGTGTAACACGAGGTAGGTGACAACATATCAAACTACTTGGAACATGGCATAGAGGAGTATGTACCACAATGTAGGAAGGTGCATGTTAGGAGGTATGTGGTCTTGAAAGTAGTGAGCATGCCGTAAGGTTATGACTATAGCGTGTGAAAGGAAACAATGGAAAAAATGAAAAAGTAGAAAAAATAGATTTAAAGTTATTGTACGGTGGTAGGTGGCGAGCATTTAATGAGATAAAAATTTGAAAATCTATAAAAGGATGTCGTGGTAAATTTATTTTTACCTTACCTTGTGAATAACTTGCATGTTTTCAAGAGTGAATATCACGTGAATCCTTGTGCAATCGAGTGCAGAGCTAGAAAATCATTTAACCAGATCACATTAAGGACACGACCAAGTAAAAGAGCTCCTTTGGAAGAAAGTTTTCAGCTTGGGGTTGTTAGGAATTTTGGATCATTAGTGCTCCATAATTATATTATTGTAATGAAAGTGTTTGTTTGTTGAAACAACTCCTTGGAATATAAGAGTATTTTTCTACTTTATAGGAAAATATCTTCCTATATATTTGTATATCCCGTATGGTTAGTTAATATAGAATAATTATTTTTGTGTGTTCAATCTAAACCAAATTCTAGATTTGGTATCGACCAACATTTGGTTTCTATGTGTTTGTTTTTCATTGTCAATTCACTATCATATGTATGCTCTATATGTATGAATTAACTTGTAATGATTTCATTATGACACTTTGTAAGTTGCATACACTTACCATTAGTGGTCTATGTGGGTTAGAGGCTGAAAATGTATGTATTTTCTTGCCATCCATGTAAAAATTAATAGTTCAATAGGTTTCCCATGTTTGTAATAAATCTATGCTGGTTGGGAATATTCAAGCTACTCACCGTAACAATATAACAATCAAAAGTAAACACTTCCATCAATAAATTGTAGACCTAGACATAATATCTTTTCATGAGTAAACTACATGGTTGGAAACTTGGGACATCTCTAATTATTTATCAAGAAAATGGAAAAGTGAAAGCTTGGTGTTTAAATTGGTAAGAATAGTGTGTATATGTTGTCCACCTTTCATCTCAAATAGATGTATTGTCTAAAAGTTATGATATATTTTCTTTATTAAACATCAAGTGTCTCTGGTAGTATAAATGGTTTGTTATTGTCAATATTATATGATTTAAGATGGAAAAGATAAATCTAATTGAAAGATTTGATGGGAAATATTTCCACACATGGAAAGTATGAACCCAACTACAATTGATCAATAAAAACTTATGAGATATCATTAATGGAAAAATTAAAAAGATGAATGATGCGAGATGAAGCAACAAAATGGGAAATCAAGGATCGAAAGTAATAACAATTATCAGCCTTGAACTATCTAATGCATATTTACATCATATCGATCTAACCAAGTCATATAATAACATTTGGTGACATTAAACAAGTTATTTGGATCTCAAGTAGGTAGTGCATCGATGACGTTGAAGCAATAACTCTTTGAGCTAAAGATGCAAGAAAACAACAATATGGTTCAACATGTCGCAAGTTTTGATCCATTTGAATCAATTACCAGAATAAAATCAAGTAGATAAAGAAGATACTTAATTAATCTTAATAAATAGCTTGCCAAAAGAGTATTCAAATATTGTTTTTAAACATTCCAAATGAAGACCAGTATATCATTCACATAGTTATGTAGATTTGGAACAAAATTAATGTCTATGTTCACTCATATACCTTGAGAAATATTTAGAGATTAACAAATTGCTATTTGTCCAAAATTTCCAGCTTTGTATATTGGAAGATGGAGGCACATAGGCAGGAGGATGATCAACATCCTTGAGTTCATCACTACCTCAGAGGTCACAAATTTCTTTAGTGACAAATTTTGTTGTGTGTGATGAATAAGAACATATGAGCATCCTTGTTCCTGTGTGTAGTACAATGTTTGTGTTTCCCCTGTGATGATGATGATGTGGAGATTTGTACCATTGATACTATAACAGAAGTGTTCTTGATCAGATTGACTTGATGGTTGATGTGAATTGGTTGATGGGTCTCAATTCATGTATTCACTTGGATAGGTTGATGAGCCCCTATTCATGGATGATGTAGTTCCCACATTAGTGTTGAGGATTGAGACCATGTGCAAGCTACAGAGTGACATGCTACTTGGTTGAAGATGGTATTTCCCCATGTTTTCTCTAAGGGGGAATGTTAGGAATTTTGATCGTTAGTGCTACATAATTATATTATTGTAACAAAGTTGTTTTGTTGTTGAAACAAATCACTGGAATAGAAGAGTAGTTTCATACTTTATAGGAAACTCTCTTCCTATATATGTGTATATCCTAAATGGTAAATTAATATAGAAAACATATTATTTTGTTTTTGTGTTCAATCAACCAAATTATAGAGGAGCAACGTGGAAGATTGATTACGAGAATTTGTTTAGTTTTTGGTTACGGTTTACAAATATTAGGGCACTCGATTGGAGAAAATTGAACCAAGTGTGAAGATTTTTTCATGTGGATGATTTGAAGTGAGAATTTCAGGGCATTTAAGGCACAACAAGGTAAAATCTTCAAGTTTGAGTTTACACACAGAAATTGCACCTAGGAAAGAAGTAACCACATCACCCAAGGAGAAATGAAAGGGCAAGGGCAAGGAAAATACCATGGTAGAAGATATACAAGAGGAATGGAACTCAGAGATGTAGTACCTTGATGGAGTGTTGATGGGAAAGGATTGGGTATCTTATGTGCGCAAAATGATGGTCAATGATTACAACCATTTCTATGACACAAATGCATATGATATAGAGGTGGAGCTTGTTCGAAAGATGGGGAAAGGAATACAAATGATAAGCTCATCTACAACAATTTAAAGGGCACCACATTTTGCGTAGAATGTGAGAATCATCTAATTATATGAACTCCCTACTTTGCGATCCCGAACGGCTATATTATCGGCTTATGTCGTGCATACACGAGGATTTATTCTATTTTTCTCGGGAGGAGGATGCATCCGACCATACCTTTAATTATTAAATTTACCGGCCTTGAGTGTAGGAATATAAATTCCATTAGATTTGGAAGATGATGACGAAGTGAAGAAGACCGCCAAGGCATTGAACTATCAACGTGGAGGGCACACATGGATGTTGTGAAACTTGATGATCTAGTGATCAGAATGGCTGCGTGGTTTCTCAAAAAGTTTAATGGACAAGAAATATGGGGGTAGGTAAACAAGTGATGGCTACATGTCATGAATAAAATATTTGAAGGCACAGTTTACAACCTTGTCAAGTTCATAGCTGAGGAGATTATTGAAGAAGCGCACACGGGGGACAAAATCACCTTCGGGAATGTCATCCTACTCATTGTGTTTTTGAAATTGGGGTTTGGATGGGCCCAATGATAAAATATGGGAGTTCCCCAAGGAGAACACATTCCCTGTAGAGAGATTTTTGATTACACATGTGAAACCATCACTCCTACATATAAGGAAAAAGGAGAAAAATGGTATAAGAGGATGTGAAATGCATTCAAGGTAGAGTGGTACATTATAAGGGAACTTCCTATGTTATTGGAAGAAAATGGAGAGTTCATGAGCCTATCAACACTTATGCATTGGTCATTTTACTTTAAAAGATGGAACCAAAAGTCCTTGTACAAACTTTCATTTTCCTTCACAACACATTATTTCCAGGACTACCGTGAATAGATTCTCCGAGGTGTGAAAATTAAGGATTGACACGGATAAGGTAGACTATGAGCACCATATACTGCAAAGTACTTGTTTACCTCAAGAAGAGAACATATGAATAAACATTGATATCAATTTGTCTAAATATGTTACCTTGGAAGGAGTTGAGGAACCCATCACTCGTATTTTTGAGGAGAGGAAGGAGCCTACTAAGGAGCATAGGGCTAAGCACGATACTAAACCTGAATTTTAGTGCCGATTGAGAAATAAGTAGAGTGCATTATAGAGTGCATAGTGGAGCAAAAAGAAGGAGAAAAGAGTGATGATAAAGTAGAGGAGGTGGCCTAGAGAACACTCTTGGGCTTATATTCTCAAAAGGGACTCATGGGAAAAATAGGAATCTAAGAAATATAACACATGGCTCTATATGCAATATGATGATGATACGAATAAGGTGTTACACAAAAGATATCAAAGTAAAATGTCCACAAAGGACTTGTTTTGTTGGTCGTTCTTTAGAAAAAAAGAATCCTTGATGTTTACCGAAAGATGCTCTCCGGGCATTTCGGTCACACATGGAGGATCCATAGTTTTGAGTTTAACATGGAATCGCTAACAGACTTGACTTAAGGCCACGCCAGGATTCTTATCCGATAGTTAATTCTCATTTACTAATGGATCAACACACTTAAAACTATCGTGAGATGTTGGGGTGAGGATTTTTTTGTAAGGATTTCCGCATTAGGAACCTACACAAGGAGATAGAGAAGGATAAGGAGATAAGGGAAAGAGATAAATAAATCAAGGAGAAAGATAGGATCATCGTGCAACTAAAATAGGAAGTAAGGGAATAGAAAGGGTAGATGTGCACAATAGATAAGAAGGCAAAATACATTGTGGATGCAATTACACTCGTGCGCTGAACTTGGTCGCTCAAGTTCAACCCACGTATGAGTCAACCTTGCACGGTCCTGAAGGCTTGGCATGCATGATCATGTAAAAAAAAGGTTCTCACCATAGAGTCCATAGAAGAAGTATTGACATGATAGAAGAAAATTGATAGGGTTCAGATTGAAGCACACCTCACACAATATGATGCGTTGGTAAAAGAGGTTAAAGCGGCCGCACAAGAAACAGAGGTTGTATATGATAATTTTGAGGAATTTGATCATGTTGTGGGTTTAATTTTTTTAGGGATGAAACAAACTTAAATGAGTTCCAAGGAAAGAACAAAAGTAATAGGGAAAAATGGGAAAAGATATTGGCCAAGTCGAATAAAAGAGGGAAATAATAAGCATGTTAAAATCCTCACTCAAGAAAGGCTAAAGGAACTCTTCCCATAGATTTTGCATAGGATGGATGCACGGAATAATGTAGATAAGTAGTTAGAAGCTTTGATAGAACAACTGAGGGGAAGATTAAAGATTTAAATCTTGCAGAGGTCCCTGACATTGTCGATAACGCACCAGTTCCAGAAAGTAAATAATTTGAAGGGTGGAAGGAACTAGAGAAAATACTGGTTAAGGAATTTCTAATTTTCCTCCCTCCTCGGGGGCTTGATTATTTATTTCTTTGGTGTAATCTGAATTCTCTATTCTTTCATTATTTGATGCATGATGAGTTCTCTCTGACAACTCTTTTGTGTGACAATTTTTGGGGTTACTGAGGACAAGAAACATACCTAGTGTGGGGTAATGTCGGGATTAGAAAATGACTAAATATCATAATAGAATGGAACACACGTGCACACACAAAAGTAGAAGGAGCATGCGTAATGATGACTATGGTTGCATGTGGGACTACACATATGGGAAGATTAAGGACTTATCCATTTTTCCAAAAGCATGTTAAAAATAGACTTGGAGTGCTCGCCACAAAAAGTTTAACTTGGTGAACAAGTATTGGTTATTTTTGGAAGAAATCACATGCAAATTAAAGATGAAACCACATGCTTTAGTGTAGCTATTAATAAGATTAATGTAGGATATAATTAGGAAATCTATTATTATCCAATGGATTGTAAATAATGAATGTAAGTACACATGGCTATTTTGAGCACACATATTACTATGAAGTGCATGGGCAAGTGAAAGGAAAGTCCCTACCCCTATAAATAATTGGTCTAAGACTGGTTTTAGAACCACGATTGATATCATTATTGTGTTAGTGTTATGCTTCTCTAAGCACGCATGAATCTATGGACACATGTTTTGGATGTTATGAATCAACTTCTTGTTATGAATATGTTTCTAATGTTTAATGGATGATTATGGTTGAATTCTGATCATTGATGTGTCTAAATATAGTGATGTGCTCTTACAGTTGATCTTAGTCATGGTTAACTGATATGTTTCCTTAATACATGTGTTTCCAATATAAGCTCATGATATGATATATGCAATGTTCTATACTTGAATGGTTTCTTTGATAATGGTTATTATGGATATGTATGCTAACATCTTGACAAGCAAGCACAAAGGAGGGACTGGTAGCTTTGCGTGCTTTGGGTGAGCATTCAGATCTATCCGAATGAAGTGTCAAAGCACATAACATTTGAGTGAGCAAATAAAATACTACGAATTTTATTCTATTATTGTTCAAACTTAATTTTCCTTATACAAACAACATGGATGAGTATGAGGCACTTGTCATTGGTCTCCAATTAGTTATTTATCTCAAGATCAAATGATTGTGAATTTTTGGTGATTCTCAGCTTGTTTTCAATCAAATCCTAGGGTCCTACCAATGTTGTAATGACACATTGCAACAATACAAGACACTCACTGATTCATTACTCACTCAATTTAATCATTTTAAGATTGAGACCACCACACATTCTACCAATCTATTTGCAGACACCATGATTTCTTTAGGATATTATATACCTTTAGAAAAAGAAGTTGACATTATCCATGTTCCCATTCATGTGCTAACACACCCATCCTTTGATCATACCCAAACGTTTGATATTTTTTCATATTGAAACTACGCCATCTCCTCTTTGGTATGAAGAACTCATTACATATTTTAAATTCAATACTTTATAACCCGGGATTAATACGGTTGGATGTTGTACTTTTAGTCAACGAGCTACTCATTTTGTCCTCATTGGATATCTTCTCTATAAATATGGGTATGAAAAGATATTGTTAAATTTTTTTATCTCAAGAGGTTGTCATTGTGCTTGTTAAAGCACACGATGGTACTATACGATGAAAATTGACATGCAACCTTCAACCGCAATCAACCCCCCGAGGTCGTGCCGGGCAGCCGATGTGGAAATATGTGTGGTTAACTATAGGAGGATCAGTGACTAAGATCTAGTATTGTGATCTCCTAGTAGTTGAGTTGGCCAAGGGGAGATTTAGAGGTTATAAATGGGTAGCGTAAATTCCCTATGGTTTGTCTAATTGAATATCAATGTTGAACTAGTTTGAAGTGTCCAAATTAACTAAGATGAAACTAACAATCTATGCTACTTCTGAAAGGAAACTAACCTATATAAAACAATACAACTAAAACATCATAATTACAAACAATAATTTTCTTTTATTCTAAATGATTGAACTACTCCTACACTAAAACTAAACAAGCAAAATAACTTGGTGTGGTTATTCACTTGTGTTGAGTGTATTGAAACTAAACTAACTTAAAACAATAAATTTTCCAAATGATCTATGATATGTAGACAACCTCCTACAAATATTCTCTCCTTCAGACCCACATGGATGGGAAGAAGAGGATCTCATCTCCGGATTTGTTATTAATGATTTAAACCCTCTTAGAAATTAACTAATTACTTGCAAATGAAAGGAAATTGATTTCTACTCTATTTGATATGATGTAATAATGATAAATTACAACAATGAAGGAAATAAAACAACAAGTCCAACCTGGAATTCACGGAATAGAGGTTAATCCAAATGTGATGACTTGTCCCCTCAGTTTATCCTTTCTTTCTCTATGTGTCCATATGAGTCCAAGGAATTGGGAATGAAAAGGAAGCAACAAGAGAAGGCACTTGAGAAATGGAAACTTGAAGGCATTCTAGTTGCAATGCAAGTGGAAGAGGGATAACACAAGTGAACAGAGCTTGGCTATGTAATTTCCAACAGGATTGTGGTAGCAATACTATGCAAGATACACAAAATTCTCGGCCCTTTGCTTGAATACAAACATTGATTATATAGGAATTGGCTAGGATGTGCCTTCATACACAAGGAATCCTTGGAGTGCCAAATCATTGGGTGAAGAGGTAGTTCAAACTAATTAAATCTATTTAAAAATAGAAGAGGGAAGGAATACCATGCAATTAAGACTATTTTTAGGCAATTCGGTTTAAAAATGCACCTTGGAAGTCAAGTTAAGTGAAATCATGCATGTTAAAACCACACATGAAGAGTTTTGGAAAATCGTGTAGGAATGCCACATTGCGCAAGACAACGGTCATGGGACTTCCGCCTGTGGGGGCAGCGGTTCCCGAAATGCCACTGGGAAAGGCGGCGGTCCTGACACTAAAGGCCAAAACATGCATAGAAATGAGCGGAAATCTGGAAGAAAGCGTGGAAAAGTTAATGACAAAAATATAGGCTACAAATATATAATGCGAATGAGCTTAGGAACTTGAACACCTTTTGAAAGGACATGAATCATCATTGGAGAATTTTGTAACCGTTTTTTGACAATGTAGCACATGAAATTTTGGGTGCGTACATGTACATATGGGGGTCATTTTAGCGGCATGGATATTGCTCGACGCATCCTTCACATGGGTTATTATTTTCCTTAGAAAAAGATGCTTATACATATGTTTGATGTTGTGAGAAGTGTAAAAAATTTGCAAATCTCTCAAATCTTCCCACACAAGAGCTATGTAGTGCCCACCTCTTCTTGCATCAGTTTATTTGTTGACTCATTTCTTTTACTAGATTATGGACATGGATTTTAGTACTATGTAGTTTCATTATGGATCATTTGGTGACACATGTGATGATTAGGGCACGTAGTTTCTTGCATTATATGGTTTTGGATATCAATAGGTTGTGATACAGTTGGTTTTATTTCATATATGATGGATGGATGTATGATTTTTTCGTATACTTTGATATCATTGGTTGATAATGACTAATTGAATGTTGTCGTGTAAGTTCTTAGATGGATATCATAGCTTGAGTTAATATGGATGTACGTTGTTAGTGCTTAGCCATTCTATACTAACATTGATTGTGGTATAGTTACAACGATTATCTACGATTGGTTTATTGATTTATTATATTGTATCGAGCAAGTATGTTAATGTGTGAATTGAGTGTGTAGAATACAAGGCACAAAGGAGAACATGAGTTTGAGTTGCACCTCAAGTTGCATAAGCATCCGACTAGGCTGAGTTCTTTAGCCATGCATGATTTTGTGTAGCCTTGTGTGTTTTTGGCATGTTCATGTTTAGAAACCTTTGGTGATTCCTAATTATATTTATGTTAATTGTAATTTGTTTAAGTCTTGTGATAAACTAGTTTAGGGACCTAATGGTCCCTACATGCATTAGAGATGTTTTATGTTAATTAATTTTTTTTTTAGTGGTTTGGGACCACCTAATTATCATTTGGGTGGGCCCCACCACCTCTACTCTTGATCCACTTTACCCAATCTCGAATTTGGGATAAATGTGGCATTTGTAAGGGCCTCTTTTCACTTTGGGGTCTCCCTTACATGGAAATGAGCCCTTTGACCCTACCTATGGGTAGGGGTTTCTTTTCAAGGTAAAATGGGATTTTCCCTCCCATTTGACCCATCTCATGTCACCATCTTGTAAGTATGGTTGTTTTTTTGATTTCTTAAAAGTTGAAGTGTGTTGGATTATTGGCATTTTAGGGAATTTGGGAGATTACCTCCTAAATGTGTTTTGTTTTATACTCTTTGTGATTTTGGGAATATTTTGTAGAAGATGAGATGGGTGACACATGTCACCCTCTCATTTGTGAGGATTGTAATTTGTTTATTATTTTTATACCTCCTCATGGAGAGGGGTAGGAACTTTTTCTTGTCATTTTTACTATTGGAGTTGGAATTGGAGAAAGTTTGGAGCTTGGAGCTTGGATCTTAGAGTGTGTTGGATTGCTTTGAGTTTGGGATAGCTTGTTGAGGTAGGCCTTCATGTCTCTCATTTTTCTTATGTTAGTATGATGTGAATTAGAAATAAAATGGTGTTAAATGTGTTATTGTTTGTATGTTTGTTTGTGGGTGTGTTTTGTGATTCTTGATTTCCTTTCATTTTCTCCATCCATCATGTTTTTGTGATGAATTTTTGAAATTGTATGGGGAAGAGGGAGGAAATCCCCTCTTACACCACATGGCTTGATGGGCAAGCCATGATGGTATTCATTTTTATTCCTCCCCTCATATGGTTTGATGTGGAGAAGGATTTTCATATGGTTTAAACCTCCTTCTCCATCCTTGGCAAGGAAACCATGTATGGTTTGAAAATCCTTCCAAGGAGGAGGCTTGGTGTTTGGGATGGAGTGATAAGGAGGGTATTTTTGAATGGAGAGATAAGGAGGATATTTTGGAGATTTTTATAGTGTTCCTATGGTTGGTTCACATTATGGCTTCTTATGGGATCCTTGCCACTCTTCCCTTTGGGAAAAACATGGAGTTTTCCTCTTATGTTATTTTGTTCATTCAAAAGTTGTGTGTGTGTGTGTGTGTGTGTGTGTGTGATGGTCACCCTTTGTCTTAATTTTCTTGTGCATTCTTGAGGCTTTCTAATCTCTCTCCCATGGTCTTGGAGGGAGGCTAACATGTCCTCCATTTGGTGGAGATGGCATGTGATGATGCCATTTGGTTGGGAGGAAACCAAGCCCCTTTTTTCTTGTGCTTGAAGACTATCTTGGAGTGGAAACTTGCAGATTTGGCTTGGATTTTGGAGAAGAAAAGTTGGAAATTTTGACATGTTGTTCCCCATTTTGGGGAGGCTTATCCTCTTGCATTTTAGTATGATTTTTAATGATGTTGTATTTATTGTTAAGTCTTATCCTTTCTTGAGAAGAAGCTTGAATCTTTGCATTTGAAAACTTGAGTATTTTTATCCTCTTTTAAGAAGAATGATAGGCATTTTGTAACCTTGTTCCTACATGTTGTAATAAGTTCCTATCCTTGGTTTTGAGCATGTTGTAAACCTTAGTTAATGGAAGTTTGTGGGTATGATTTTATCTATTTGAAAGGAATATTGTAAAGATTGGTTTAATGGATGGGAAGGTTGCACCTTTTATTTGTATTGAAATGAAGATTTGAAGAAATGAATGTGTGTTGAGTACAATAAGTTGGTTACTCTTGTTCTATTTGTTTTGCTTATTGTATTAAGAGAAAAGAGTTCACACTTATTTGTTCATTGTGTTGTCAAATGATATCCTACTTGCATGAGTTATAAAAAAAGGAATGCAGATTTTGTTGTTGTATTTCTTAGTATATGTTAGTAAAGAAATGTATAGTGATAGTGGAGATTTTAGTCTTGATTCAACTCCTAAAAGAATCATTTTATTGCAATCTTTGCTCTTCATATGTTAAACTTGGAAATAGGCATATAGTGAACTTGTTATAAAATTAGTTAAATCTTCCATCTAGATTCTTTAAAAAATTTAGTGATAGGAAAGAACTCAATAAAGCTTCTAGTTCAAAATATTTCTCTTAGTTCAAATCTCTTGCATTTTGTGCCAAAAAAGGGGTGAATGATTTAAATCCATCCTTTACTTTTGAAATCATTATACCAATATTCTATTCTATGAGTTGTTTCTTAGCAAAAACAATAAGAGTGGCTTTTAAATCAAATTTAGACTACACGGTGGATTCCATTTGTATTATTTCGTAAAAGTATTTAAACTAGATTAAGAAGAACTTTATTCATTGCATATATATATATATATATATATATATATATATATATATATATATATATATATATATATATATATATATACACACACACACACACACACACACATAAATATTTATACACATATATAATGATTTTCACCCCTTATATTCAAAATATGATTAAATGCAGGAGAAGAATGTTGAAAACCTAAACTATCAATACTTCCTTAAATACATTCATTTTTATTTGAGGGTATATATATATATATATATATATAAAATACATTTAAAAAATATTTCATATTGCAAAATAATGAATCGTCCATATTATTTTTGTGGCAGTGTACAAATAAAAGAAATGGGGTTGGGGGACGAAGCCACGATCTGCCCCCTCCCTCTCATCGTCCTTATAGTGGTGTGGTCGTAGCCACACCACACCCATTATGGCATGGCTACAGCCACTCCACTATGCCTCCCCCATACACATACTCCCTTTCGCCCCTCCACTTTCCCTGTTGTGGCCGCGTAACCCTACGTGCCGGGGTTAAATCCGCCAGGATATAATGTAATATTTGAAAATATAAACATGTGTTTGTGTGTGTGTGGTTTCATATATATAAGCATAAAATAAATAAAACCAAACCTTGACTAAACAAAAAAACAAAAAGAGAGTTTTGAAACCCTAGAAAAAAAGAATTCGAAATAAAAAGGAAATTTTTTCCTCCTTTTCAAATCTAAAGTGAGTGGATTGGAGTTCAAAGTTTCTCCATGGCCTCCTCTTGCTTTTACATCCTCTTCCTTGCAAGATAAACATGTGCAAAGGAAAAAAAAACAAAGTAAATGAAAAAGAAAAAGAAGACATAAAGGAGAGGATTAGGGTTTTTAAGAATCCCTAAGATCTAGGGATGAGGATAAAAGAATCCAAGGGCTCAAAATAAACCCTCCAACTTTTAAGTTATGGGATTAAAATGACTTAATAGCGGGGGGGGGGAGGAGTGTTGTGAATTAAATTAAAATGGTGCATAAGGAGATAAACTAAGGACATGGTGGGAATAAATCAAAATAATGTGACCTTTTAAATTATTGGGAAATAAATAAGTGTTATAGCATGGGTGGGTTGAATTAATTATTTAAGGGGGTGATAAAATATTAGATTGGAATTTAATAAAATAATTAAATAAAATTATCATGGACCAAGGGGTACATTAATCCAAAGAACCTTAGGGAGAATAAATTTCCGTAATATAATATGTAATTTTTAAAAAGAATTTTTAGGCGTTTATGTTTGGTTTGGGTGTGCCAAATTATGGGAACTACAAGGTATATCCTCTCCAATCCATTTAGCCTTTCTCCCAATGGGGACTTGACCTTATGGGTAAGTTTTCCCCATTATCTTCTAATGGTCATGCATTTATTATTACTATTACTGAATACTTCATGAAGTGGGTTGAATATGCACCAATTGATGTACCACAAGACCCCGAATTTTCAAATTCATTATCCAACATATCATTTTTCATTTTGGCATTCACACTAAGATCATTTTAGATAATGGAAGTTCATCTAAGAATAAGTACATCAAAGAATTGTGTGATAAGTACAAATATCAACATAGCTTTTCCACACCATACTATCTACAAGATAATAGAGAGGAAGAAGCTTCCTATAAAATAATTAAAAATATCCTCTAAAAATTTGTCAACACTTCCCATAGAGATTGGTACACATAGTTACCTTACGCACTTTGGGCATATCACACTAGTAACCTTAGGGAGAATAAATTTCCGTAATATAATACATTAATTTTTTTAAAGATTTTTAGGCGTTTATGTTTGGTTTAGCTTTGTGCCCAAATTATGGGGCACTACAAGGTACATCCCCTCAAATCCATTTGCCTTTCTCCCATTAGGGAATTGACCTTATGTGTAAGTTTTCCCATTATCCTCGACGGTCATGAATTTATTATTACTATTATTGAATACTTCATGAAGTGGGTTGAAGATGCACCAATTACATGTACCACAAGACCCCAAATTTTCAAATTCATTGTCCAACATATCATTTTTCATTTTGGCATTCCCACTAAGATCATTTCAGATAATGGAAGTTCATCTAAGAATAAGTACACCAAACAATTATGTGATAAGTACAAATATCAACATACCTTTTCCACACCATACTATCTACAAGATAATGGAGAGGAAGAAGCTTCCTATAAAATAATTAACAAGATCCTCCAAAAATTTGTCAACACTTCCCATAGAGATTGGCACACATAGTTACCTTATGCACTTTGGGCATATCACACTAGCATTCACACTCATACAGGAGCTACACCCTTTTCACTTGCATATGGGGCTATAGTTGTTCGCCCCTTGAGCTCAAGATCCCATCCTTGCATATCACTCTAAAAAAATTCACTATTGATGATGATTACCATCGAGAATGCCTTGCACAACTTGACCTACTTGATAAAAATTTAGGTTAAGTCTCATGAACATCTCCAAGAGTACCATGATCATATAACAAGAGTGTATCAAAAAAGGTACGCATCCACAACTTTGAGTTTTCTCGACCTCGTATTAAATAAAATCAACATAATTCATCCCAAGCACTTGACCAACGAGATAAGTTTTCCCCTAATTGGTTTGGACCCTATGTGATCATTCAAAAATATGGGTCTGATGCTTACAAGTTGGCTGACATGGATGGAAATGAATAACTTGAGCCATTAAATTCCATCATAAAATTAATATAATTTAAAAAAATAAATCTTTTTTTAAAAAAATTCAAAATAACAAAAAACAATATAATATTACAAAAATCCAAAAACAATACAAAAACTTCAAAAATACAAAAATGAGTTGTGTGACTATCTATATGCATTCTCGATTTCATTCACTCCACGTGTACATATTCAATCATCCACAATACAATATTTTTAAATTTTCACTTGTATATATAGGCGTCTCAACACTTTTAGGCATGATGCATTCAGTTTGGACACCCGCACTTTAGTTTTCATGTGGTTGACTCTTTCCTTTTAAACTTAGTATCAGTTGGTTGGTGGATTTAATAATGACTTCATCCTTTGAGAGATCCACAAACTTTACACCCATTAAAAATCTTGTTGTAAACACTAAAGGAACTTATTTGTTGTGTGTTAGCCAATGACGTCTCCATATTCACTTCCACCTCCTCCATTGAGTCATAGTGGTTTTAAATCCCTAAGAGAGAGCTGAATATCATGTCAAAAGAAATAAAATAATGAAAAATCAACTTACAAAAGGAAACAAAAAGAAAAAAAAGAAATATCAACAAACTAAAAGAAATATCAACAAATCTCTCAAAGGGGTCTTTCCAACATCTTTATCGAGGCTATGGACGCCTGGTTGGTAGTAGAGAAATGTTGTAACTAGAATCAAATGTATCTCCATTGGGACTATGGATGCATGGTTAGCAGACGAGTCAATGCATGCCTCAAAATTATTTTCCAATATTTTCACAATGCACACCAACTATTTTCCTATAAACACCCACACATTGGCTATCATGTCCTCATCTATGCCTTCTTGATGGTCTTCCTCAAAATATAATCAACTCACATACAAACACACTAGATATTTATGAAATGAAGGGCTAGTATGTTGCCTTGTATTTGTTAGAATTTTCTCAAACCACTGATTTTTTTATGATGGTTTTGCATGCGTTTGAATTCTTTAATGAATTGTAGTGTACCTATAAGCATTATGTCACATCACAACATAATAAATCACACCCACATTTCATTACTATGTATGTATATCTTAACATTCAGCATATCTATAGTCACATGATCATATAAAAAAACAAGAAAAATAATAAAGCAAATACAAGAAGTGGTTCACCATTGCATGATATATTCATTTCAAAAATAACATCACAAGTACATGCACACACACACACACACATCCACTAAAAAAAGATGAGTCATTTTATTCCATGAAAAAAGAGTGAGATCTATGTCTCATGTATATATAACATCTCTCTGTAGATACAAAATAATGATCACATGTCATTACAATCATGGGGTTGGTCCTACATCGGGACCATGCCTACTATATCATATATGTGATCTTATTAGATGCATTGATCCACTGCTAGGGGGACCCACATTGGTCATATGTGTCGTAGACCTCAAACTAGATGATCTCAAAAAGGGTTGTGACCGATATATGTGGAGTATGTACTTTTAGCAAAGTCTCATAATACCCAACATGTGTACCCTCTCTAGCAATATCCTAACTAACACAACCCAATGCCTCCTTAATGAGATTTAAATGAGCTCACTCATGCTCATTTGTGGCTGCCACCCTCTAGCTAAGTGACTCACTCTCGATCAAGCTTCCACTCATCCACTATGGTCTCTAGATCATGACTATGTATTGTGACATAGGACCGTACTAACATCTAACTCTCCAAATCATCAATTTGTGCTTGATCCACCTCACGACACCTCTGTAGCTTTTCACCTCCCTTTATAACATATCACACTCTGTAGTCACCTCATTTAAAGAATCAATTACTGAATCCACCACACTCTCCACATCTCGACCTCTATTTCGATGTGTTTTCTTTGGTGGTTCTTGCTTTGCCAACTAATCTCTCCCATCTCTACATATGTTTTTGTCTCCTTCCCCACCTCCACCCATGTATGCATCTAACCACTCCATCTATCTTTAAAGTTTGTGTGTCTTTGCTATCTTCATCTCCACTTCCTTGGAGGTACCCGATCATTCATGTATATAATCATCTATCTCGACCACCTATCTTCTCATGACACCCACCGATGGTATTACCCTACTCTGCTAGCTCTTCACCGGTGTATCATCATCCTTTATCTATTTTGTCTCTATCTCCTCATCATCCTCTATACTACTACCATCTTATGGATCTCTAATCTCTATGTTTTACCCCACTACATTCCCTCTTGGTCCATACACTTGCCCACCACTTATAGAAATCTCGTATGATATCTTCATCATCACCAACGGAAAGCTCTACTGGGGCATCATCCTCATCACATGTCACCTCATACACTAGAAATAGTCACCCATATTCACTCAAGCAAAATTATCTAACATGATCTGGTGGCACTCCCTAGCATAGCCCAAACTACCTCATCACACGACCATCTTTGGAACAAATCTATCTCTCATAATAGTCACCCAATTACCCATATGGTTCATTGCACTTTCCATAGCTATACTACATCCTCTCACCATCCAAAAAATCCTACCACCTCCCTATATAAACTCTACATAATATCACTCACCTACACACTTTCTAACATCTTTAGAAAGTGATCCATTATGCCCTCATATGGCCCGTGTCTAAAAATATTCGTACCCATCCTCCACCATAGATAGAATTGTGCCTACACCGAGAATTACTCATAGATAAAATATGGTAACCCACACATCCTATCCACTTGTTATATGTTCCCACATGCATACCTGCAATAAGAATCCCATGCTCAAACCCACCCTCGGTTAGCTCGTGTCTTTGCTGCTATAACTTTGAGTATGTTCATGCAAGTAGTGCCTTCCCCTATGAATACATTGCTCCATGCTCTATCATCTCTGCCAACACCGTACCTAGCCCCATGAGAATGTGTATGTTGATGAATATAATAATATAATACTACAAATTAGGCTACACAAATAGGCCATCACTCGTGTACCTACACCTTGATCATACAACTCTCGATATCAGAATCCCCCACTCTCCACCTCAATCCCATTTTCCACAAGCTTGTACAATATCCATAATATACCATCTCGCATCATAGCATCTACCATTAAAACCAACGGTTCCCCTCAATTAGAATGTAGAATATCCTCCATACATCTGAATCTCTTGTGATAGTCATCTCACCAGTCACCGGATGAAAAGTATTAGTTTCCTTTGTCCCATATCTCTAACAACACTATCAATAAAAACCTTTCCACCACACCCGCTCAATCCATGTAATATAAAACAAAACCACTCATTGTAGTAGCTCCATCTCTAGATGTGTCATCTCTCACTACAACCTATACATAAAAATAGATAAGTGTCATAATGTCATAAATCCGTACATCCATAAATCATACCCTCATCAGTCCCATACTCCATAATCTCCTCCTCAAAATTTCACATTCGGAAGTTGTGGGCCGATAACAAGGTTGTGACATGGTTGCGACACGGACGGCCAAAGGCTGATCATAACAACCTCAAAAAGTAATAAAAACCATAAGTGCTCATAAAAATAACAAATATACCACAACATAATCCTATCTCTCGACTAGGCGTCCCTCTACCTCGATGTCAATCTCTCATGTGGGCTTAACACCTCTACTCCTCTCTTTCTCCATGTGGCCAAATGGGCTCTCCTCTTCATCTCACCTCTATATATGTCACCTTCATCCACGATTGTACAATGGTCTCTACCTAGTCATGCCTATGTCTTCTCATACAATTTGACAAGTTGTGCCTATAGCTAGGGAATATTTCTACCTACTCTACACCGACTCTACCTCACCCACGTCCAAACTCTCCGCCCTTTGAACCACACTCCAAGATTTTAAGCACTAGACTCCTCTTTGCTTGCTGGTCACACTTGTGACCTACCCCAAAAATCCCCACCTACCTTCCATCAAACCTTAGGATCTTCTCCTTTATGATAAACCCATGCCTTCTTCCACTTCCCCTAACCGCTTTAACCCCCACTTACTCCTCTCACTCACCTCTCAACCCTCCCTTCCACTCCAAAATTCCCCACCTATCTTCCACAACACTTGCAATCCCTTCCTTTCTCTCTATTCACATTGGCGATTGGCACTATCTACACACTCGTGTCACTTCCATCACCGCTCCCCCACTTCTATCACTAATTTTCCACCAAAGATCCTTCCCTTCACCCACGGGTCATAACCACAAACCTAATATACCACCCATCCATAACACTCCCCTCCCACCTTACCCATCACACCAATTTTCATGTTCTCCATACCATCCCTTCCCCTTTTTGCATGCCTAACCCTACACCACACCGCTTTCCCACCTACCACAACCACCTCCCCTAAGTTGTGAGTGCAACTACATCTATCTCCCTCACTCATTCCCTCCCCTTAAGTCGCTATTGTGACTCCTCCCTTTCCCTTTGTCCTTGCCTCCTTTACTTAATCCCTAGCCCGCAATGATGATCCTACCCTACCTATCCCTATAGCAATCAACATTATCCTACCCCCCAATAACCACCTCCTCCGAGTCATGGGTACGACTACCTACTTACCCCACCACTTCCCTTCTTCTTCCTACCAAACCCTACCGCCACCTCGCTCTTCCCCGTGGTCTTCCTTAGGTTATACCTATGACCCTTCCTTATACCCCCATGCCCTCTCCACTCTCTTCTACCCCCCGATCTATTATCCTTTTCCCCGCCCCACACCTCCCCTACCCATGAATGACTTCCAAGTCATAGGTGCGATTCCCATCCTACCGCCTCACCCTCCCCACTCGGCTCTCACCCCCTCCCATGCATTTCCCTTCCCCATAACTCTCACACCATACCTCACAATTCCTACCTTCTCCCATGTCACATGGATAAATACTACCCTCTTCACCCATTTTTTCGACCCCACATTGCTCCCATCACTCTCTCACTTCCCCTATGGTTCACTCCCACAACCCGCACCTCCCTCCTTTTCTCCTAACCTCTTCCCACATAAACCTACCACATATCTCACTCAAACCCAACCCCACACCGCATCTAGTCATATTCAAGTTTCTGATGTGACTTTCTCTCTTCTCTTCATGTTAAACCCATCGTCAATCAACACTTGACGAGTTTATTTTTTTACTCACCCCTCACCATTAAACCCACCTCAACGCTCCATTGTAATAACCCTCACCTCATTCAAAATTTATCGTTGCAACCCATGGGGGTTGCTCACATGACGCATTCCTAACTCTCATCTTGCCTATTTTTTACATGACCCTTTGCCCCACCTACACGAACCTCTCCCAAATTATTGGTGCAACATCCTACACCGAGCTTAAATACACCAACTTCCCAAAACACCATCGGTGAGTCACTTATGTGACTCATCAATATTTTATGCCTTATATGGGTCGAGCCTCGATTCCCCATCACCCAAATCTCTTTCCACCCTATGTTCATCCACCTTGTGGCTCGCCCTCTCTAATGCCTAACCCGATTCATATTTAATGCATGATCAAAATGCCTTCTCCTAGACAATAATGATTATATGATATGCATGGAAAGGGAATTTTTATGGGGCGTGGATGATTGTTCAATGAATTTAGTTGGTATATTTCAAACCGGATTCACTTTCATAAGGTGTATTAATTGTGGGATACACAAAGTCATAAAGGCCACAATCTAGTACTATTATCACACTCCATGTGACTGAAATTCCTATTACAGAACACACACATGTACTTAATGAAAATACTCTACCACATTTTACCCCATGTGTTAATAGTAATTCTTGACCTCACAAATATCCCTATGTAAAATGAACATTCTAACACCACACTTAAACATCCCATCACTTCTATAATGCTACATTATTGATTACAAAGGATCCATATTAAAAAATAAAATGAATTTCTATCATAAGATATTATCCCATGTACATTATTAGATAATATCGGTACCTATGAGCCTCTTTCCACTATGCATAGTGACATAGAAATTCCCATAAGAATCATACATCCATTTCCAAATACATCCACCAACATATATTTATTTACCATAACACCAACTAACTTTATTATTTTCCTACACTAATACGGTCTTCATACCTTACATTTTTCTTTAATGCAAAGTTTAAAATACATTAGTTTCTATAAAGTGTTGATGATTCCTATAAAATATGTTTCCTAGTTGTGTGTGATGTGTAGTATACTCAGTAGCTTTGTTTGAGTGTGATCGACATGGGACATCATTACCACAATGATTCACCATTTCTCATGGATCTCATAAGTCACAAATCTATGACACTATTGTCTTTAGTACATGCACTAATTTCTACTACAATTCACACGATTACTTAGATAAAATTATGTTGATGATTTTATGCATATTCTTACCTCACATAACATATTCACCACACATGGATACAAAACATCTACCTAAAAGGTATATGTTAGCCATTAAACCTTGTACATCATCACTTTTATATAACTTCTTACACACATGTTATATGTATGGTGACTAGTCATTCAATATATTCTCCCCTAAGTTCAAAACAACATTCTTTACATGACGATGAAACACATTCCACGAGTTTTTGCATTTGATATATTATATATAATGTATGATCATGATGTATTTTTGTGATGTATTTGATAGAATGTTTCCCCTATATTTTGGTGACGCGTCATGGATGTCCCGAAAATTTTGGGGACTTAGTAATGGCTAGTTTAAGTAATGACTAAACATGTATGATTTTCGTAATGAATTCATTATCGAATTCAACTTGTATGCAACAATGTTATCTTACGAATAAAATCAAAAATAATTTTACAAAAATGTAATCGGACATTGATAACACACTAAAAAATTTGGAATTAATGAATTAACATAGTAAGAAATACATTTATGAATATTTCAACTATTCATTTTCATCTTCTTGTATTTCTCGCTAACTCCTCGTTGGTTACATGCCTTGGATTTGTAGTCATAACTAATGTTCTCTTCTTCTTCCTCTCTATATATGTAGCTATGGGAATATTCCATTCATTTTCCAAATATCTACCTATTAGGATATGTATTTCATCATCGTCTTCATTATCTACAATTTTGTGAAGTTCATTACCATCGCTTTCATCATCACCATCTTCTTAAAAATCAATGTCACGTAATCATTGAATTGATCAATATGATGATCTTATTCATATCGACATGATCATATTCATCACTAGAGTTATGTTCATCATTGTTATTAACAACATATGTCATTCCCTATGACGCTCATGTTACAAAACTATTGTCATTAAAAAAATGTCTCATCCTTGGTTTATAATATAATACAAATTGCCGAGTACCTTCTCTCTATATATTAGGATCAAAGAAGACCTATATAAACATAGTTAAAAACATTAATTCATGAAAAAGGAAACCTACATATAGAAATTGTGTGCATGAAAAAGTGAAGACGTATATAAGAAACTTAAAAAAATGAATACTTGATCATGATGTTGAGGTAACACGCATGTATTTTCCCCCTCATGTAATGCTCTAGAAAATTCAATTGAGTAGAAGCCACTTTCATTGTCCACTCTAAAAAATATTTTATCAATAGAAGGGTACCGAGTACACCTAAATATGAAAAATTAAAAAATTCTATAATCAAGTTTTATCATTTCTTATATCTCTCCAGCATAATCCAATTTCCCTTGGATCAAATTCCTATCATTGGCACTAGCTTGACTAGCCTGCTTTCAAAAAGGAACAAGAACTCCACAACAAAAAGTGACCCTTTTCTTATCAATATTTTCCATATGAAAATATATTTTTTCAAACAAATTTTTTGAATGTTTACTCACCTTCATTATGTTAAATCATTTAAGATAGTATTAATATATTTTCAAAAAATATAAAACACATATGTTTGGAAAAAGTGTTGAATAACTAAACAATTACTTATATCCTTATACTATGTCTAATGCTTCTTGTTTCACTTCCCTTTGATTGATGGCATGAAGATTCTCTAAATATAAACTCATCTATTCATGAGTAGGTGTTTCTAGTGATGATATTCACATATTGAGTGGTAGTGGTTTGTGTGCATGTTTATGTCTCCAATCAATCCTTCAGCTCACATGTTTAATATTATCTTCTTTGTATTTTTGAATCCACACAACCAATTCTAAAGTATTGAATAGCATGAAACTATCAATGGAATTATTTTCAACATACCCTTAAAATAAAACATGTAAACAAATAATTAATGGCTACATATAAACTAAAAATACATCATATATGTTTGATATGAATTTTAATACATACCAAGTTTCACAAATTTTCTTGCTCCAAGAAGGTTCTCCTCCAATTTTTCATTTCCACATTCAACATCTAAAATACATGGTATTTTTGAAGAAGTACTCCCAAGATATTTTGACATGTATAAAAATGTTTCTTTAAAAATGTATCCTTTTGTTATAGATTCTTTTGATCGTGCTAACTATTTTATAAATGTCTTATCTTCATGTACTTCTCTGGAAAAAATAGTCATTGTGTATTAAATACACTTGCATTTGAAGGTCATTAACCAAATGCTCTATTAGATAAGTTTGATAATCCATGAAAGAGGTAGGAAGTTCCTTTTCCAATTTGTAAAAATATCTTGCAGATTTTATTTCTTCTTCTTAATCCTTTCTTTTGATATTTCTTTGGAAGAAAACTACTTATTTTTATAAATAATAGTAGTCATGCAAGTCAATATAATAATGTCTTTCATAAAAATGGATAAGTTGTAGTTGAAAAAAAAAATCATATTAGCTCAATTTTTTCTAAAGTTCATATATTTCATTTAGTAGGTCATGTGGAAGATTTAAAAATGACCTCGTTAAAGCCAAGGGAAATATATGTTGCAAAAATAAATTAAAAAAATTAAATATGAAGAGAACAATATGTTTCATAATTTAAGACAAAAATGTGTGAATTGCCTTCAAAATTTTATGCCAATCTTGTGTTTTGAGGCATGTGATGCACCCATCAATAGTAAATGCATGTTTCATGGAGGACCCATAACCATTCAATGTGTGAATCTCTCGCATTGTTTGATTCACCAAATTTACTTTCTCTTTACATAATATCCATGGAGCCCCTTCTTCTTTTTTAAAACACTTCTTTGTACCATTGACTTTAAGATTGTCTCTAGAACTTAGAGTGTCTTTTTATTTACTAGATATGTGATTCCATATAGAAATCACTACATTTTTATATATGTACATTGGATCCAAAAGATTCCCAACTAATAAATTTTCACAATACGAGAGACTCTAGAATATAGGTAGGTCCATCATTCCTGTACGCATTTCAAATATGTGGATAATTTTAAACAACCATGCCCAATCTCTATGCCAATATGAAGGAATATCCATATTTTTATTTACAAATGATTTTTTGAAGGCTTTATACCAATCCCCATGTGACATAAGTTTAGGATGTTCTCTAATATCAGGTTTTCCATCAAACTTATTTTCTTCTTAACATGATGCTCATGTTCCATCAAAAATAACCTTTGATAGCATTTTTATACAAAATTTTTGAGATCTTTTGATGACCTTCCTTACGAATCACCAACTATGGAGGCACATTATAGTTTATCAATAGTATTGGCCAAAAAATGTAGCTAGTTGACATATTGGAAAATGGGTTAACACCATCCATTTCCAAACCAAATCCTAAACTATGTGACCTCTCTTTGATTATTTCATGCCACAACTGCTCAATGTGCTATTGGGAATTTAGTATTCACATGGTTATTTGTAAGTAATATCAAATGATGAACCATGTTTTGAATCCCAATTCCCTCTTCCATTGGAACATCTTCATCAAAAGTCCTAGGAAAAGGTGTTTTGTTTCACCCAACACCCCATCATTTCCTTCGAGAAAGTAAATTATTTTCAAACGATATTTGTAATCCCTTGTGATGTTGCTTTAGGATATATTTCATCATTGGGATGACAAAATGGGAAGATGTACTTTGGCATTTTCTTTGGTCTAACTCATTCAACATCAGAGTCACTATTTGAATTTTTAGTCTCAAATGTCTGTGTATTAAGTTAATATTAGTGCAATATCAATATGATTGTATCAATATTATGATGGTTTAATTTGAGTGCAACATATTAAAAATTAAATTTACCTCAAAGAAATAATTGTGTTTGTTGGGGTAGTAATGTCAAGTGGGATATCTACCACTATTGTACACCCCATATTATTTTAAATTTTATTCATCAAACTTTATTATGATGGTCTTCCACATTTAAGAGTGAAGCAGCTCGACCGATTCACCCACCCTATATTGATTAGGGTGATCCCTCTTGGGATTGGCTATGAGAAATGTTTACATTAGTACCATATTGATATCAAGATAGATATAAGATTGGTAAAATCATTAATGATCATTCTTTGTATTGAACGATTGTGTGGAACAACTCTGTAATCATTCTGTGAGACCAAGGAGCGAAGTGGAAGTGTTGGGTAAAATTTGTATATGAAATTATTAATACATGCGTGCTTTACTCGTGTGGGGTTTTTTCGCCGGGTTTCCCCACTATAAATTATGTGTTCGGTGTTTATTTCTATTACTTTGCTTATTTAATTTATGTTCATGGTTTGTAAACTTCAAATATAAACATCTTAATATATGATTATTCATTGCACTTCATAATCTATACTCTTCAACATTTATTTGTGGATTTATAATAAGTTGATTATGCATTCCTTCTAAATCCTAACATGGTATCGAGATGATGATTATGCGTGTGTAGGATTGATCTGGAATATTTTTAATTTGAAGAGGTGAAGAAGCTTTAATTTTATTCATGGATTTGATAAACCCTAAAATTTTTGCATTCGTCTTCAAGCTAATCAATTTTAAAATTCTAATTTTTGCCCAAATATTTTCTAAATGGCTATTTAGATCATGTTTGAGCATGTGTATGTTTAGGTGTGTTTATACATCTACTTATAGTATTTTTCAGTTTAAATCCACCATCTACAAGCTTGTTTTAAGTTTTTTTGGGCCGTTTATAGCCGTTAGGGATATTTTTGATTGTGGATTTGAAAGATCTATTTAGATCTAGTTAATTCGAAGCATTTAAATATGCCCATACTTTATAAATATTTAGTTTTTACTAGATCCATGTTTGTGAAGCCGGAGCCAATCAAAAGGCTCCACCTTGCTTCACATTGTCGGTTTATTGTTTATCGTTTGTCATTCGTGAAACACACGCCAATAATGGCTTTACATGTTTTTTCACGTTGTTAGACTTGGGTTGAGATTTTTTTTTCCTTTGCAAAATGTGAGCCAATATGATTGCTCCATATTTTACATTGTTAGTCTTTGGTTTGGTTTCTTTTGACAAATGCGAAGATTGAGACAAGAAAATTTCTCTCCATGTCTTCACATTCGTCTATTTTTTCTTTTTGTGGCAGTGGCTTATCCAATACAAATTAGTCACCTTTTCACATTTGTCAATATTTTTCAATCTTGCGAAGAGAGATCCATTTAAAAGGCTCCACATGTGTCTAGTTTTGATTTAGAAAGTTTGGAAAGCACTATAAAATGTGAACCAATTGAATTTTGACACGTGTATTAATTTTCTATTGTGTCAGTCTTCACAAGTGTCAGACTATGTCTTTTGTAGTGTCAGACTTTGCTTTATCTTAGACACTAAGATTGGGACACCTTTCATTCTTGATTTCAAACCTGAAATTTATTTTAAAGTTTGGCTTAATCCAAGGAATTTAAGTCCACCCGAGGAAATCTATTTAAAGTTTAGTAGAAAACCATCAAGTGTCTAGTCTTTATTCATTATATTTTTGACAAGTGGCTTTGTTTGACTAAGACTTTGCTTTCACATATTGTTTGCATTGTGTCAAAGTGCGAAGAAGAAAACTAATAAATTAATGACACGTGTATTTATATTTTTATGGTTTCAAATTTTATATCTTTTTCTGTCTATTTTGGTTGACTTGTTAACCCTATCGTAGACTCGATAATCTATCCGTTTTGATTAAATTCTAGGGACTTAAGGTCTACCTGTGGATCTCGCTTTAGAATTTTCCATAAATTTGACACGTGTCATGTTGCTTTATCTTGATCTTCAACATGTGTCATTTCCTACTTCGCTTCACGGGTATAAAGATTCCATTTGTATCACAAACTTTCAAATTTCTTTATTTCATGGGTGTCTATTTATTTTACCATGGGTTTATTGATTTCCTTTGTACTGCGATTTTTTCAAAATTCTTTCTTTATACTTGTGGATCTTGAATTCCTTTGTGTTATGGGTTTCAAAATTATTCAAGCATAGATATTTTCTCTATGGCCTTCCATGGCTTGTATTTTTCAATTTTTAGCAACCTATGCATATGTATTTTTGCTTAAAATTTTTGTAGCCTGATTTTTGTCTCTGTTTGGCTACCTTGGTTTGGTTTTTAGTTGTTCATTCATTTGCATTACCATCTAAGAATTAAAAATGGATAGTTATGTTAGTTTTTCATTGGATAAGTCTCATTATAACATTACATTTTTTTGATTAAAATCTGTTTTATGACTATAAAATTATGTGATTTTGTAATTGGTGTGGAGACACGACCCACTGGAAGACACGAAAACCCTAAAAATCTTAGCTTCTTGTCTCAAAGATCACAGGAAGCTTTTTCCATCCTTTTGCAAAGCATAAAAGATTAATTTTTGATGCATATAGGTCACATGGAGTCACTTGTTGATTCCTGGAAGAAATTAGAGACTATGCATGAAGGAATTCATTTTTCTAAGATAATTAAGGTAATTTTAAAGTTGTTTAAGATTCCCATGAAGGGGGATGAGAAAATAGTTAATTATTTAGCTAAAATTAAGAACATTAAAGCTCAATTAGAAGGTTGTAACTGTGAATTTTTCGAGATAAGATTCTCGTATTTCATTATTCGATAAATTTTCATGAAAAATTCAAAAAATATATCTTAATTCTTAATTCTAAATTTCGAATGAGAATGATTTGCCTAATTTAAACAATTTGTTTTCTCTCGTTAATTCAAGAAGAGCGTGTAATGGAGAAGTTTGATTCAAAAGATATTGCTTCTCCAACATTGTTATCTCATAATCATAAGTCTGCTCAAAATAGGAATAATAATAATCCTAATTAGAAGTCTAATATCATATCAAAATTTAAATCTAATTCTGAATCTAATTCTACTAGAAACATTCAAACCTTAAAGTCAAATTTAATGGCACATGTAACAAGTGTGGAAAATTTGGGTATAAAGATTTTGATTGTAGAGTAAAAACTAACAAATTGGTTAAAATACTAAAAATGGTAAATTTAACAATCAAAAGAAATATCAAAATCAAAATAAAAACTGAGCCACTAATGTTGAGCATTCTATTGCCCTGTATATTGCCCTCTCAGCTCCAAATGACAATGAATGGATTCGTTATAGTGGTACCTCTAGGCACTTAACCTATATTCCTAGTATCCTCTCAGATGTTGTTAAATGTGATGAAAATATATATCTAGGAGATAATTCCATAATTAGATATATAAGTTGTGGAAATGTTAAACTAAAAATGGAATAATTAGGAATGTCTTGTATGTTCCTCAATTGAAAAATAATCTTTTGTCTTGCTCTCAGCTAACTAAATAAAATTGTAAAGTTGTTTTTCTACAAGATAAGTGGTATGTAAAATATAATATCAGTAATGTTATTGCTTATGGTATTTATAAAAATGGTTTATATATCTTTGATGGATTTGTGTTTGAATCTTATTATTCTTCCTCTTCTAGGAATGATATTCAACTTTAGCATGAAATATTGGGTCATGTAAATTTCAAAATGTTGTATGAAATGTCTAGACTTAATCTTGTTGTTGGTCTCCCAAAGATGAAATAAGATCATGAAACATGTGAAAGTTGTTTGCGTGGTAAGCAACATGTTGAACCATTTCACAAAATTCATGGTTCCATTTCACATTGAAGTAGTTTAATGTACCTCGGGAATGCAATAATAGTTTGAAAATGTAAAGGTTTTTTTTATGAATGAATTTTTCTCAAAGGTTGGTTAAGTTTCATAATGGTAAGTGATAGAGGTGTCAATTGGGTTAATTATGATTAGTGAAGTTGGTGATGAAGTATCTTAGCCATGAATGACAAGTGCAAGACTGTGAAAAGGAGAAAAATGTGTAGCTACAAGTGTGAAAGGTTTTTGTGTTCCTAATGAGTTAGGGGGAGACATTCTTGGGCTTATACCAGGTGTTTTCTTGTTACTATAAAGGATGTGTAAACTAGTAAACAAGTAAAGAGGTGTTAGACAAGGTGTATCTGTTTTTGTTGGGCTTAAATGATGTAATAAGAGCTTTAATTGGAATGTGATTGTCATACAAGATAGAGAAGGTATTTGAATCAAATGGAGCCCATGTTGACTCTCAATCAAAGATGAAAAGGTATCATGAAGGTAAGAATAATTTATGGATGTTGTTCGTAGGGTATGTATGGAGGTTTGTATACCTAAGGCAAGCATGTATGATAACAAGTGTATCAAATAATACCCTACAGTCTCAGTAGGTGGTGCCTAAAGAAGGTGAACACAATTTTTGCTCAACATCACGAGTAAGATGACAAGAAAGATGCTTGGGAAAATTTAAGAACAATGTAAGGTCCATTTAACGATTCTTTGCTTCTTGAGTAATAGTTCCTTCTTGATATGGTGTTGTAGGTTCATGGTAGACAAAAGGTGGTATGCTACATGTTTAATTAGGTCACCAAGACAGGGGAGCTAGAGTTGGTTCTCTTACAAAAGTATCATATGGATAGAAGACATGTAAGGTGAGGTAAATTTTGACATTCAGGATCATCTCAAGAGGAAAATGGTTTATTGACTCCAGAAGTGTGATTTGGGTCAAAATAAGGATGAAAATACTGAGAAGGAGCTTCAGGACTGGGTCCAAGTGTTTGAGTTTTCTTTATGTCTTGCAAGCAAGGTATAGAACTTATTTTCCGTGTTTTCATACTAAAATAGGGTGGTATGAGTCTAGGGGGAGTCATAAGGAGATGTACCATGGTATGCTTGTGCTTTTAAGGCTTGTCAAAGTTGGTCTAGAATGCACTTTGAAAGTTGGTATTAGGGACCTCGACCTAAGAGTGGCAAGAAGACATGGTATGCAAGAAACTAGTCTAGTTTTGAGCCGTAACAAGTCGAGATAGATCAAGAAAGAAGTATTGATGATGTATTTGGCTTGAATTCATGATTTTTGGCATGTTCACATGGTGTACGCTTCAGTTCTAGGTATGATATAGTGTTCTTATGTTTTTCAAGAAGCTAAAATCATATTTTTGTGAGAAATTACTAGTTTGTGAGGTAGTATGAATACATTGGTTGATGTTTATAATAAAGATATGAAACTACGAATTTGAGAAACGTGAATAAAATGCATGTATGTGTATTCTTTGTCATTAATGTAAAGAGAGAGAAGTTCAGGAGGTTTTCCATCAATGACAAAGGGGGAGATTGTTGACATGTTGTGTTATAGGTGTTGTCATTGATGTAAAATCTCATTAATTAAAAAGAGGATGATGGAGTAGAGTCAACTTATGCTTAGTATGATGTTGAAACGGAGCTTCAAGGAGTGGTATGATGACATGAGTTGATTCAGTGAGAATGGCTTGGTTTAACAAGCCTTGTCAGTGACCTAGCTAGCCTAGGTGATGAAGCATGGTGGTTTAAGGAGTATGGTAGCATCATGGAGAGAATTTTTGGGGATTTTTAGGCACTCACATGAGTTTTAGGGTGCAGTACAGGTTTAAGACCAAGTTTAATATGCTCATTTAGATTAGGTCTAGAAGCTTATAGGCATGATGTTGAGTTGTGGAGCCATTTTAGCTCATGAATTCATTTAGGTAATTTTTTCATGATTTATTGAAGTTTTTAGGGCCTTTTGGAGAGGTTTCATGATGAGTTACGTGTTGGTTCAATTGACCCTAGCCTAAACCATGTAAAACCCCAAGGGATAGTCATGAAAATGAGATGGGATGAGAAGATGGAGACCTATTTGAGATATATTGATGATTGGAGATGATGAAAAAAATTCCTAGAGGTGTGATAAAAATTTGGAGTCATTCTGAAAATAATTTTCCAAGATAAGTTATTTTGGGTAAACGAGGTCAAGAAGAAGGTGTTTTCCAGCTCGATTCCACCTTTGATGTTCTCCCTAAATTGTGTTATTTTCATGGGACATTTTAATTTCAGGTATGTTTCTAAATGTAAATATTAATTTTTCACAAAAATAATGAGGTAGTTTCATTGTCACATTTTTTATGAATGAATGTGAAGAAGGTAAACAACTTTTTGTGTGCTTGAAACCGTAGCTTGAAAGCGGTAGGATAGATATTGCTCATAAGTATCCATAATTTACTGTCAATCCCATTATGATTATTGGATGATTTAGAGGACTCCTTCAAGTTTCGAAAGTTATGGTAGAGTATGTGGTGATGAGTGGACCCCACTCAAACAAGCAAGTTTATGAAGAAGTTTAGTTTGGGACAAGGTTATCCAAAGGAGTTATAAAATAAATGGAAATTGATTTTATAATGGGATTTTTTAATAATTTTAGTTATTTATTTAGGTCATGGTGATGATTCTAAATAGAAAATTGTACCCTATTTGTGAAGACTAGTCAAAAGGCAATTTTGGGGCAGTTTCAAGTAGTTTTTAGAGATGGGCTTGGTTGAAGGCCTTCCACTTGGAGTTGGAAGGAGTTATAATATGTTATGGAAATATTATTTATAGATATTTACAATGATATACTATTTGTATCATGATGATGGTTTGTTATTGGTAATTCATGTCAGGTTTGTGAAGAAGAAGGATTGCTTATTTTTAGGACAGATTAGCTCAGCCTGAAAGAATGAAGTGAATGAGGAATGAGATGAAGTATTTGATGTTTTATATAATTTATATAGTGAATAAGGATGAATTTTGTTCCTATTCAAGTCAATTTAGGTCTTGGAAGTGGCATAAAGGGTGAAAACTAGTTGAGTTTGTGAAATGCGTTATGGGAAGATTGATTTGGTGAAGAGGAAAGTAGGTTTAGTTTACACATATGGATGTGTCATGGTATCTAACATACATGGATTTTATTTACAGGTATTTATTATCCGATAGAGTGGTTACATGCCATAGTTTTGTTTCACTTTGATGGTCTTGATGTCCAAAGGTGAAGACAGGGTCCTAAAAGCAAGTGTTTGGTGAAGGATACGAGCCTTTTGGGTTGTATTATGATTTTTTTATTGGTGCAAGATAATTAATGACCATGGATGGTGTTCTTATGTTATATTACACATGTTTGATGAATTTAAGATCTTTAATAATCATTTTTTTTTGGCATTTGTGGCTTTAGCTCATCCAGGTGATGGGGTTTTGAGTTTGTTTTGTACAAGTTTGATGATTTTTGGAATGGACGACCTATATGGGACCATTATGAATGTTTTAATGAAAAATTTGGGATTTTTTAAATATGTTTTGGTCGAATTTATGATGTAGGATCGACCTAATTTGTGATAGAAAGGAAAACTACATATATGAGTGAAGTTTGAGTTCAAATTTTGTAATAGGTATGAAGGGAAAAAGTGTAACCTATGTGAGTGTGTGTAACTCGTGCACAAAGGCTAAGTTTCGAGAGATAAGTAAGTGTGCAAGAGGATGAGGAATTATTGAGAGTGTGTGTGCAAGATTTTGAAGTCAAGAGAAGTGAAGAAAGTGAGAGATAGAGTGAGTTGAGAAGCAAGGGTTTGAAGGTGTGTGAGTTAAATAGGTGATCTCCATCAATTGTTATAGAAAATAAGACATCAAAAATATTATTAAAATGGGTTTGAGTGGGTTTTTTCATAGATCATCTTAGGGGTACTAAACTAGGGGTTGATGCTCCTTGTGAAGTTGGTGCTTCACTAAATAATTTTTATTTGAATAATATAATAATAAGTTTCAGTGGGTTTTCTTCCCTTGATGGTTTCCCACTTATATCTTGTGTTATGGTGTTGTCTCTCTTGTTCATGGTTAATTTAATGCATGTTATTTGATGTTGTGCACACATTAATGAATGGTTAATTGGTTTATGGTTTAAGCAAGCAATCTAAAATTGAATAAATTTTTAAAGGACTGATTCACCCCACCCCCTTAGTCCATTGTGCTTCCAACAATGCTTATTCATCATTTAATACTCTTTCCTATAACTCAATTTATACCATGAAATTTAAATTTGTATCCCAAGTGGAGATGGTTTAGGTACCCTTTTTTTTAACACTTATTACCCATCCACAATACCTATACATCGATTTCGATTATAAAATAATAACCTATTATTACATTAAGATGGTTATTAGAATTTGTATCCTTAATTTTACTAAGGTTCCATTTGGTTTACTAAGATAATGATTTTCTTATAGAGATCTAGGGAAATTTACAAGCCCACTATTTAATTAAATACTTCCATAGTTTTAATAAAACAAATTTAAAGCAACTTAACCATATAAGCTACTTAGCACAATATAACCCTAATACTATAATCCAACTTTAAAGATATTTTAATTACCTACTCAACCAAGAGAGAGGAGATAATTTCCCTTTATCAAATATAAAAATCAAGTATGAGGCCACTTTACAAGTGGCTAACTCCATATCTTAGGAGAACGCTATGATCAATTCATTTTTAACCATTGATATTAGGGAAAACCCTAATTTCTCTTACTCCTTATTACATTTTTTTCTTTCACTCTTCCTTAACTATTTGGTCTCTCTTTTTTTGTAGGTTTTTTTGGGAGTTTTCATGGAGGATGAGGAAGAAGGTTACTGGTTTAATTCATCTCATTTCACTTTCTACCACTCCTAAATGGAGTTGAAAGAGTTGATGGAGAGATAAATTTGTATATTCAATATTCCATTTTAGATTAGGGTTATATGCATACCAACAGGTATGATTTCATATTTTTGTATATTTGTTAATATCTCTTTTTAAGATATATATCTTTATTTAAGTTACACACCTAAGAGGGTGGTCATCTTGTGTGTGTGTGTGTGTGTGTGTGTGTGTGAATAGGTAGTTTATAGCTAGGGTTGTGGGCATGCATAAGTGGCTGCAAAGTATGGAAGGTAATGGTCGTGCCCATAAATATTTTAGGGTGCAGGGAGGGGTCGCGCAAGCTGCAGCCCTCCAAAGTTTTAATTATATATATATATATATATATATATATATATATATATATATATCATTATTAAATCAACCCCATAAGATTCCAAATTTCTTTTGAGATTAGAGACACAACATCACTAGATATTTCCACCAAACATATATTCACATATAAGCTTGTTTTCTATAATGTGATATTGGTTAAATGGAAATTTTCCATTGAAGAGGATAAATGAGACTTATATAAATAAAATTATATATATATATATATATATTTATGTGAAGGTTTGTTTCCATTCAATTTTCCTGAAAATGTGTAAGGAAAAAATTCCTCTCTTTTCTTTGGTTATTGTTGTCCCAAATAATTGCCCAAGTTATTTGGACAACTTATATTTTATTTTGAGTCCAAGTTTCAATTATTTCAGTTACACGCACTCTGGCGATTGCCTTGCACATTTTTCTTGGTTGCAGTTCTTTCGTGCGCCCTCGCACGCCCATCTTGCTACTTCCATATGCTTCCTTTTCTCTACTTCTTCCTGCGCACTTGCTTCGCTCACTCCCTTTTTCTTATTCATCTATCTCCTTCCATTTCCCTTTCTTTCTTTTGCAGACATCATTATCCCTAAAATTGACAAGGGCAATTTTACCGATAACCATACCGAAAATTTTGTTTGGACCCCTCGTTGAGGATCCTTCGCGTTCGAAATATTGTAAAATCCCTTCCCGGGAAATTCAGTTTTTGAACTTAGTCTTTTTTGAGCCTTTTTGGCTAGGCGCATGGTTTTGCTTTGCAACATCAGTTTTTGATGCGCCTCTTAAAAAGCCTTTGGCGCATGGTTTTCCATGTTGTCACTCCTTTCGGTGCGCCAAAGGATGTTGAGTAAGTTTTTGGTGCGCTAAAGGGCGCACGTAATATCTATGTTACACCAAGTTTTGGTGCGCCAAAGGGCGCACATAGATTCGTGTCGACAACTCATTTGGTGCGCCAAAGGCGCATCCATTCTCCTGTCATCAATTACTTCCATGCGCCAAAGGGCGCACGCTTTTCTCTGTCGACAGGAGTTTTCATGCGCCATTTCATAAGTGGTTGGCGCATTAATGACAAAGTTTTTCTATAAATACCAGTGCCCGCCATGTCATTTTCATTCCATTTTGACAAGCACGTGATCGCTCTGGATTTGTCAGCTCTGCTCTGTCGCTGTCATTGCTCTGTGGACCCACTCGCCACAAATTTTCAATATATATTCGAGGTAGGTGGTTCTCCCGGTTTGTTTTTGAATGCTTTCACGTTCTTGGCCTGTGTTTTCTCTCCTTTGAGCTTATTTCTTTGTCTGGTCTGATTGTTGCTTGCGTAGTCTGTTTCTTTAGTGGCTAGTCGGTTTTAAAAATGAAATATGTTGGGCTTGTTTCTCCCCTATCCTGTCAAGTTTGTGTTTTCTTCCTCCTCTCCCTCCCTCTTTCCGGATTTGTTGGAAAAAGGGGGGTGGTTTTGCATTAGCTTGGTCTCGTGATCCTCTTTATAAAACCTTGTTATACCAAGCATCCTTTCGAGTGGAAGATAGAGTTGAAAAATATTTAAATGGTTAAGTGTTTTCCATGGCGCCTTTGTTGCGTCATGTTGCAGTAATAAAACGATAGCGCCCCTCGGCGCATCTATCAGCCCTGTTACATGTTCAAAACCCGCGCCTCCTTTAAACCTTTGGCGCGCCTTTTCTCCATGCTACATCATGTTTCCATGCGCCAAAGGGCGCACCTAGCCTTCATGTAACGCAAACTTTATTCGCGCAAGTATAAAGCTAGATAAGGCGCGGGCGCATCCTCCATTGCAGTAACATAATGTTGTGTAGACCCTTCATGCGCCGCGCCATATTCCTTTGGCGCACCATTTATTAATGTTACACAATCTTCCCATGCGCCAAAGGGCGCACCGAACCTCAATGTAACATGCACTTTCTGTGCGCCCTTATCTATTTGGCCTGCCAGTTGCATTTTTCATGCGCCCTGCGCCCTGGCCCTTTAAATCTCTAATTCTTTCTTCTGCTAGCGTTCCAATGGAAAATCAAATGACTAATTCAACTTTCCTGGATTGGGTTTCGCTCCTTCTACATGCAGATCATCAGATAAGCCTTGAAGAACACATGTCTACGTCAAGCAAGAGACCCGCCAAACCAAGAGGAAAGGCTAAGCTGACAGAAGAAGAAATGAAGTATAAATACCAAAGGGTCAGAATGCCCGAATCACAGGCAGAATGTAATATGGATGTCAGGGACTCTGAATTGGGTCACATTGACATGGAAGAATTCTGGGTAAGAACTCAAAAAGTGACAAGAAGTCCATGGATGGACAAGCTAATAGGCAGTGCCCTGCACTTTGCCGGAGGAATCCCTGTCAGCGCTGTGAATAACGAGTTTATGATGGTTGTTGCACAATCCTTCAACAAAGACACGAGATGTGTCGAGAATAGCAAGGGCGAGGTAGTTATAAACCTTACTGCCCGTCGCTTTGAGTTAATGCTTGGCATCCCTCACCACCGGAACTATGTGGCTGTTAGCCAACAAGAATGCATCCAGGCCTGGGAGGACGACGAAGACAAGTGCATGCAATTGATGAATGAGGTCTACCTCAAGAATAAGAAGGTAGTGACCCGGTGGCCTCAAACTATCCACCGGAGTGATTTCTCAGAGGAACTCAGTGATACAATCACCTTCCTAAGCAGAGTCTTCGGTCTTTCAGATGCTCACTACTTCCATAAGTGGATGCTGCGGTACCTGGAAACAATGAATAAGAATCGCCCGATCGGCGTTTCATGTGGGAGAGATAATAAGCAAAGACAATATCCGAGCAATCTGCAACATTCGCTCTGCAGAGTATTCCACATGAACTCCTACGTAAATACATCTTTGCCGCAGCTGAAAGAGATTATCCAGGGCTGCACCGAAGTGGAACTTGGCCTCAGGCCAAAATATATGAATACTATCAAGAGCTGAAGCTGGAGAACAGCATCCAACACTTCGCTAAGATCAATGATGTTTTCTTCTACCACATCATGTGCATGTTGCGCCCGAACTTAGCTCATGGCCGCACGACCAAGAACACAGTGACAGCCGTGGAGAAGTGGGGGGCCTTGTTCACCCAGTTTCCCACGTTCACCTATCTGAGGGCGGTCAACTTTTTGGGCGAACCAACCAGGTTGCCAAGGTATGCTGGACCAAAGCTGATTTTATTGGAACTATCAAGACAGCTCGTCACATACCATGAAAAGTGCCTCAAGAGAAAGAAGGGCGGAACTCCTTTCCCCCTCACAGTAGGCCGTTACACATGCTCCAGCTATCACAAGGCGAAGGAGATGTTTGCTGAGCTAGAATTGCTCAACCTAAAGCATGATTTCCCAGCAAGGCCTACATTCGACCCAAGGGGCTGCTTGCCAAGGGCTAAGCTTGATCCGATCCATGTCCCTCAAATTGAGGACATTTACATCGACGTCATCCATGAGGTGTCGCTAAGAAGAAAGGATCACTCCCGCTTAGCATTGGCAGAAATTATTCAGTATGGAGTGGCCATCGTCCCCAAAGGCTTCCAAACTTCGGAAGATGAAGTAGACAAGGTGTACAATGACACAGATGGGGACAATTGGCCCTTCCCGGCCATTGATAGAAGCAAGGCTCCTCAGACAATTGAGGAGAGGGTAAAAGAAACTATGCGGAGAACGGAGCATTGGTGCCGCATGAACGGACTAATCTACCTCGGGGTAGATTTCACGACTTCCCCTTTGGGCAACGCACCTCCAAGGTCAAAGAAGCAGCTGAAAGGCAAGGATGCAGAAGGTGAACCTAGCACCGTTCAGGAGGAAGCCCCTGAAAGTCCTCTTCCTTCAGATCCTGAACAAGTCATAACTCTTGATGAGGAATTGACAGAGGATAGTCCTATACGCCCATCCACCCAGGATGTCGGCATCGCTACAACTTCGGAGGTCCCTTCTATCCCTTCTTCTTCTCTTCCTCCCCTTCCTCAGATGTCGACAACCACTCCTTTGGTTGTGTCCTCTCCCCCTTCTTCTACTCTCTCCCCACCTCTTCGTCCATCTTCTCCTCTCTCGCCGATTTGTCTTCCTCCATTTCTTCCTCATTTCCGGGCTCCCTTCCCTTCCCATGTCTTCTGCAGCTGCGGTTTCCCTTCCCCGTGGACATCTCCGCGGCTATTCTTTCATGCCGCCGCCGCGTGTCTCCACGTTCTTCCCCTCTTCTACCGTTGCTGCCTCCCCCTCTGTCTCTGGTCCTTCTTCATAGGACCAGCTTGGATCTCTCAGCAGCTGAGCCAACCAAAGAGGAAAGTCCCCATCGCTCCGATGGACTTTTCGATCATTCCGGCTAAAGGAGCAAAGAAGCACAAGCTTGGTTACACGCTTCTCCAAGAGCGCTGCAGGGAGAGGGTTATGGAAATAGCCTACCCCGATCCCACCAAAGAGAAAGAAGATCTGTCTCTCGCAGATTTCACAGGTGACTCAAGTCTCAATGGGGACATCCTCGAAAGTCTCCGAGGGAAGCTCTTTCCGCAGCTTGATGCACTCTGCGAAAAGCTTCAAGAAACAAAGGAAGAAAAGAGGCTACTGAAGGAGCAGAATAAATACCTGCTTCAAGCCTTACAGAAGATGGGAAGTGCACCTCCCACAACTGCCGCCGAGACTCCTGAGCTTCTCAGTCAGGAGAAGATCAATGAATATTCAAAGATCGGCGAGCAGGGCATGGCTGTTTCTGCTTGGAGGAGTCAGATCCTCAAGGATAGCGAAAGAGTAATCGCCGAGTATATCAGTTTATACCTGAATATCGAGAAGGCGAATAAGGAACTCCAAGCATTAGCAAGTCCAGTATCAGAAGAATTAGAGCATGCTAGACTCCAGCACGAAGCCTTCCAACAAATGTTCGACTGTTCAGTCGAAGATCTGGTTAAGTTCGGAGTCTTCGGCCACCCAAGGGCCCTCAATAAAACTATGTCCACTCTGGACTATCGGATAGATCAGCTAGAATTTGTTCTGGAAAAGATAGACAAGGTAAAGGAAGAGGCCCTGGATGCGATGCATCAAATGGAGAAAATTGTTTTATCTATGACTCCAGGGTTGCTCACTCCTTCCCTTACCTTGAGATCAGCTGATGACACTATCCGGATTTTCAAGGAGGTAGCTTCTCGAGGACGGGGCGGAAGTCACGTTCGACATCGAATCTATCAACAACCTACTGGGCTGTAGGGACTTCATCGGGTCCCTAATCGAGGCGGGTAAAGACTATTCCAAGATCCCAGAAAAGCTCATAGATGAGCGGAAACTTGCGGCAATCGGTGAAGCGCCTGACAAGGATCCATCACAGATCAATTTGGGCCGATGATCAGCAAGTTCTTGGAATACCGCTCAGTTCCACATCTCATCTCCTGATCAGCATCAGAAACAGGCGACCCCTTTTAGGCCACAGGATGATGATGATGAATAGCTTCTTCTTCTTCTTCTTCTTCTTCTCCTCTCTATTCTCCGACTTTCTTTTCGAAATATCAAAAATGTGTTGACACAAATGATGACGTCATCCATGTTGCATCATGGGATGATGTCATCCATCAAAGTTGTCAAAGTCAACATGACTTTTGGATATTTTGTAAATATCTTTGTAAATAAGTGGTTGGCTCCATTTTGCCTTCTCTCTCCCTCACTTTCTATAAATACTAGAATACTTGTTGTATTCAGGGTGAACATTTTTCAGATAGAAATAGAAGTGAGGAGAGAAAGACTTTGAGCTTTCTTATATGTAAAAGAACAATGTACAATTATTCGGACTTTGTGCTCAATAGTTGTGTTATACGTTAGATCTTTCTTACGTTAGATCTGTATGTGTTTAATGTTTGGATTCATATCTACTTTTCCGTCATTTGTTTATCGGTATTGCTTTGTTTATTTATGCAAGTAGGTTTGGCTCATGCATTTTTTACTACCAAACTAAAAACATAAATCTTCTGACCTTTCCGCTTTGGAATCCATTTCTTTTCTCCCTTCGGATCTGTTCATTCTCTTCTCCCTCTTTCATTCCTTTCTTTTCGCAGCATGGAATACTCTACTGGATGAGATCCCAACCCCGAAGGCGAAATGTGAGACTTGCATAGGTTCCTCGCTAGTAGAAATAGCAATAAACCAGTTTCGCTTTGCTGTCTCAAAGAGGGGCTAAGCCCTGCAACACTGTTGGCTCGTCTATCCATAGATCTGTCTACGTGACAGATTTTCGGACCAACAGTTTTTGGCGACTCCGCTGGGGAACGGATTTTCTAACAGATTTCGCCAACAGAAACAGATAGATCTGTCAGATCTATGGTGGTGGTATAATATAAAATTAGAAAAATATGAGAAAATCACTGCCTGTTTGCAAATCTACACTTTTTGTTTAAAATCCAAAAATTTGCAAAAGTGTTCAAAATTGAAAAATTTTCTTCTGGGATCCATAGATCGGGCCTAGTTACAGATCTTTAGTTCGCTGAGTTTTTACAAAAATTTGCAGTTCTCCGTAGATCTGAGTTTTTAACTATTTTCTGAAATGTTTTAAACCCTCTGAAAAGTAAAGACCAGATCGGAAAATCAGCCTACTATTCTTCCCTGCCATCTTATCCTCGCTGTTCATTGTCATTAACCGCAATCGGTTTTTCGAGGAGGATAGTTTTTTTAAATATTCAGAAAAGTGCATGCTGCTGGTTTTTGCCAGAAAAACCAGAAAATCAGCAAGTACACCCAAAAATAAAGTTTAAATCTGCGCTATAACATTGCGAGATCTGGAAGGTACGGTGCAAGTGAACCCTTTACGCAGCCACAGGAGAGCCCGTGGAGAAGTTGATCCTACTTTCGATCTCGCTTCAAAGGCACAATTTCAGCGTAACACCGGCACGTTTTTCAGCGTTAAGCTCGGCCAGCCGGTCATCCAGGAGTGTCTCACCTCCACGAAGAAAAAGTCTGTTACAAGGAGCATCTACATCCCTTTGTAGTGCCTTGCTGCTCAGTGGAACCACCCTCCCAGCTCGTGTGCTTTTTCCAGCCTTCCAAATGGCGGTACCATGGGGAAATGCTATGGGCCCTCTCGCACTGCCACATCCAGTTCACGCGCTCCCTCACGGAAACCGAAAGAATTTTCCTAAATTCGACGGGAGCGGAAATCAAAGCATGGATTCCCACATATCTGCTTTCATTATGTCATGCAGTATTTTGGACGTGACTCACGAAGATGTGTCGGTTCGCCTTTTTCTGGAAACTCTACAAGGGCCCGCAGCTGAATGGTTTCAGCATTTGCCGGCCGGATCTATCACCAGTTGGGCAACCTTGCGGGAAGCTTTTGAAGACAGATACAAGCCTTCAGAAGATGCATTTGCGTTGCTATCACGGATCACTCACCTGAAGAAGGAGGCCAATGAGACCATGCACGATTTCGTCGCCCGGTTCAATGCATTAATCAACCGCGTCCCTACTACCATGCTTCCAACACCGGAGAATCAGAAATGTTTCTTCGTAAATGCTATGAGCTCAAAAGTCAGCTTTTTGCTCCTTCAAGAGCGATTAGCTACTCTACCTCTCGCTCAGGCTGCTGCCATTCGGATAGAAGACAACTTGATAATATCCGGCGAGTTGAAAAAGGAATCATCCAAGTCCAAATCTTCGGATCCCTCGCCTACCACTTCATCTGATCCGGCATTCCAAAAGATGGCGAATGATCTGCTCGCGTTAAAGAAGCAGTTGGCCCAGGCTCCTAGTTCCTCATATCGGGATGTTCCACGAAGGAGTTTCGTTCCCAACAATGTTTCACAAAGACCGCGTCTACCTGTAACTGCTCCACGGTTGGCGCTTGAAGCTCCTCCGGTCAATGCTTTGGCCGAAATTGAAGAGGAAGAACAGTACTATGAAGAACCTTCGCTCCAAGGCGAAGATGATCAAGATGTCGGTGAACCGACTGGCGACTCTACTATTGGATACATGGAATTTGACGAGGACGAATCTGATGAAGAAGAGAGTACTCAAGGCTATGCAAGCGGACAATCCTACGCTGTTTTTACCCGCTCGCAAGGAAAAGAAGCAGAAGTTGCTGCCCATACGCAGAAAGAGAAGGCCGTGTCAAACGCGCCTCCAACCATTGTTAAAAGAGGTAATCCTCTTCCCACTCAACTCCCTGTTAAATCTTTTGCAAAGAAGTCTTTTCCACCTATCTCTCCTCCGAGTCAGCCCTCTCATGTTCCTATCAAGATCAGTAACTCTGTTCCACCATCGCGAAGTGAAGGACTCATTCCTTCACCAACGCAACCCTTGGCCGCGTTTGATATTATAGATCATGCAAAAAAGACCAAGATCCAGATGTCTGAAGCTGAGTATCTTCAGTCAAATCCCGAACAGCTTGTGAGATTAACCAAATACATCCAGAGTCAAGCTGTTGTATCTAAACAGGTTTCCCCAAAAGGAATCCTTTCCACTCCTCCTGAATCCCACATAAATGTTGCCTCAACATCTGCATCAGGCAAGATAGAACCTTTCTATCTCTCCCTCCTAATCAATGGCCATAAGTTGAGCAACTGTATAATTGATTCCGGAGCTTCCGATAACGTCATGCCGGCGAAAGTCGCCCATGCTTTGGGCCTCACTCTTACCAAACCTTTCGGCAGATGTTATTCATTGGAGACCAAACAAGTGCCATTGATTGGTCAAATCAAAGACGCACAATTTGCGTTTGCGGCCTTTCCCGAAAAGAGGGTAAAAATGACCGTCCTCGTTGCTGACATTCCAGCAGCCTATGGGATTTTGCTGGGAAGGAGTTTCTGCAGCGAAGTTGGTGGAGAAATTCACATGGACTGGTCTAAAGCTAGAATACCCGTCAAAGGTGTGATGCAAACTTTAGAACCGGAATCCAAAAAGAAGTACTTGGTCACTAGCTCCGAAGATCCCAAAGCCCAAATCCTTTTTGAATCATCAGGGATGGGGAACTACTTCTTATCCACCGAGGCGGGTACAAAGGGTGTTTTTGTTCAAGAAAAGGATCTTAATGAGGTCTGGACCCTGCAGTTTGATGGCAGTTGCGCGACTAGTGGATGTGGCGCTGGAGTTGTACTGATATCTCCCAAAGAGGAGGTAATTCCTCTTTCTTTCAAATTGCAGTTTTTCAACACTAATAATACTGCTGAGTATGAATCTCTATTACTCGGTATGCAAGCTGCAAAGGAAAGAGGAATAAAAAATCTGAAAGTCCAAGGTGATGCTGAGCTAGTTGTAAATCAAGTCAAGAGAATTTACCAAGTAAAAAATGAGAGGCTCAGGCACTACCGTAATGCAGTGTGGGACAGCATCGAAGAATTCGATGCCTTTTCAATAGGAGCAATTCCAAGAGCTCAAAATGATATGGCCGATTCATTGGCCGTTTCGGCATCTCTTATGCTCCCGCACCCGGGTTTGAAAACGAACAAATACACCATTGAAGTGGTTTTCCGCCCGAGCGTGCCAGACAACTCTCAGCATTGGCAGGTATTCAATAATGATAATCACCTCATTGCCTTTCTAGAAAAATCAGAAAATTTTAATGAGTTGTATTTTGAAGGATCCACCTCTCCATGCCGCGAATCAATCAACGGTCAAAACCATGAGTCAGGGGAGAACGATGGCATATGTCAGCTCAAGGGTAATAAGATTCCAAAAGGCCTAGTTTCTCTGGAACGCTTGTTTGACAGGCACGACCGTTTTATAAAAAAGAAGAAGCAAAATGATCCTGATTCGTCCCCAGAGACGGAATCAGTCAATATAGGTTCTGAAGCACATCCGCAATTTGTAAACATTGGCAAATGTTGCACGCCTGAAGAGAAGCGGAAATTTGTCAAGTTGCTAAAAAAATATATGGATGTATTGGCATGGTCCTATGCCGATCTAAAGTCTTTTAAACCAAAGGACGTTCAGCATGATATACCGCTGAAAGAAGATGCCAAAGCCTTCCGTCAGAAGCAAAGGCACTATAATCCCAAGATTTCGGGCACCATTCAAGCCGAAATTCAGAAAATGCTGGATGCGAGAATCATTTTCCCTATCCATCACAGTACTTGGGTGGCGAATATTGTGCCAGTGCGCAAGAAAAACGGAGAGATACGCATCTGCGTAGACTTCCGAAACTTGAATCAAGCGTCACTGAAAGATAACTACCCTCTCCCGATAATGGACCAAGTTCTGCAAGCAGTAACTGGATCAGAAATGCTGTCTATGCTTGATGGTTTTTCAGGCTACAATCAGATTGAAGTCTCGCCTGAAGATCAATTCAAAACAGCATTCACTACTCCCTGGGGTACATTTGCCTACAGCAGGATGCCTTTCGGCCTAACTAATGCAGGTGCTACTTTTCAACGGGCCATGGACTTTGCATTTAAAGGTATGATGGGAAAAGTCATTGTAGTTTATCTAGATGACTTAACCGTGTTCTCTAAACAACGAAGTGATCATTGTGATCACTTGGAGCAAGTACTGGCCAGGTGCCGAGAGCATGGGATTTCCCTAAATCCCAAAAAGTCTGTTTTTGGGGTTACTGAAGGGAAGTTGCTAGGACATGTGGTTAGCAAAGAAGGGACGAAGATAGACATTGAAAGGGTTAAGGCCATTCAGAGCCTTACTCTGCCTACAAGCAAGACTGGTGTTCATTCTTTCTTCGGGAAGGTGAACTTTCTTAGGCGTTTTGTTCCTGACTTTGCCGAAAAGACTCGCCACATACTGAACATGATGAAAGGATCACCAACTTTCAGATGGAATGAGGAAGGGAAAAAGTCATTCGAAGAAATAAAAGCTTCTGTTGCTCATGCACCGGTCCTGGTATGTCCCGACTTCTCTAAAGACTTCATCATGTATAGCTACGCATCAGAGCATACTGTGTCTGCAATCTTAATGCAAAAGAATTCAGAGGATATTGAATCCCCGATTGCATTCATGAGTTCTCCCCTCAAGCCTCACGAGTTGAAGATGACTCAATTGGAAAAGCATGCCTTTGCCGTTGTCAAAGCAGTGAAGAATTTCAGGTATTACATTCTGAACTCGCATACGGTGGTGCTGGTTCCTGACGCCGCGGTGAAATCCATTCTAACTCAGCAAGAGTTAGGAAGTTTGAGGGGAAATTGGATCGCAAAGGTCCAGGAATATGACCTGGATATTAAACCCACCAAGCTGGTGAGGGGCAAAGGCCTGTGTCAGCTAATGGCTGAAAATGAAGATTCAGAGAACCCTAAAGGGAAAGAGGGTTGTACCAATGAAGAGCAAACCCCTCTAGAAGGGCCTGATTCTCTGCCTCTGGTTTTATTTGTGGCAACTAGTGACGAATGGTACTCCGACATCGCTTTCTTTCTTACCTACGGCGAATGCCCAGCGCACCTGACTACAAAGGAGAAGCGTACTGTAAAGCTCAGGGCAGCTAAATATGTCATCTGGGATGAAGGTTTATACAAGCGCGGGATAGACGGTGTTTTCCTGCGATGTGTTGACAAACCCCAGCAAGTGAAACTGCTGGAAAGTTTTCACAACTCGGCCTGTGGAGGCCATTTTTCTTCTTCCGTGACAGCACACAAAATCATCCGAGCCAGGTATTATTGGCCAACGCTCTTTCAAGATGCGGCTACCTGGGTGGCAAAGTGTGAACCCTGTCAACAGTTCGTCGGCAAGCCCAAGTTGGCTGCCCTCCCCCTAAGGCCGGTCATTATCAATGAACCATTCAGGCAATGGGGAATTGATTTTATTGGTGCACTCAATCCTCAATCGAGTGCCGGACATAGCTATGTCCTTACAGCAACGGATTACTTCACCAAGTGGGTGGAAGCCATACCTGTCAAGCATGCCACTTCTGAGGTGGTTTGCAGTTTTATCAAAGAAAATATCATTGTCAGGTTTGGCATTCCAAATAAAATCGTTGCTGATAATGCTTCTAACTTCTCTTCCCGGGAAGTTATTAGTTTTTGCTATGAATATGGGATAACTTTAGCACATGCCTCAGATTATTATCCTCAGGGAAATGGTCAGGCAGAATCCAGTAATAAGAACTTGGTGACCATCATACGGAAATTAGTAGATGAGAATCAGCGGATGTGGCACAAGTCTTTGTACGACGCTTTGTGGGCGGACCGTATTACTCCCAAGAGGTCTCTCGGCATGTCACCTTTTCAAGTGTTATATGGCACTGATGCCGAACTTCCCGTTTCCGCTGAACTTCCTGCTCTACGCCTGGCACGAGTAATTGAAGATGAAACTTTTCAGAGTTCTCTAGAAAAGAGAATCATGTACCTTGCGGAACTTGAAGAAAAGAGAGTAAGGGTGGTCGACAGGATCACTGAACATCAGAATCAAGTGAAGAAGCTTTTCGACAAGAAGGCCAAGCAGAGGAATTTTGAAGTAGGAGATCTCGTCCTTCTCTGGGACAAGCGAAGAGAGCCAAAGGGTATGCACGGAAAATTTGATTCCCTATGGAGAGGGCCCTTCAAAATCAAGCAACTCAATGGAGAGAATAGTTTCTATCTCTCATATCTGGATGGAGCTGAACTCCCGCTTCCCTATAGCGGGCAACATCTCAAGATCTTCAGGAAGTAGAGCTTGCTCTCTTCTTTGTACAGTTTATTTTAGTTGTGTGTTTGCTTTAGTCATGTGTTTGCTTTCGGTTTTTGTGTGTTTCCTTTGTTCTCCCTCCGGTCCCCCTTGTTTTTGACTCCGTACCCAATGGATAGGCACATGTGATCTGGGATTCTCTACCCCCGAGTTTGCTCGAGGATAGTCCCCAGAAAGAGCCAGCTGTTATCCTGTAAAATTGACAAGGGCAATTTTACCGATAACCATACCGAAAATTTTGTTTGGACCCCTCGTTGAGGATCCTTCGGCGTTCAAATATTGTAAAATCCCTTCCCGGAAATTCGGTTTTGAACTTAGTCTTTTTGAGCCTTTTTTGGCTAGGCGCATGGTTTTTCCTTGCAACATCAAGTTTTGATGCGCCCCTTAAAAGCCTTTGGCGCATGGTTTTCCATGTTGTCACTCCTTTCGGTGCGCCAAAGGATGTTGAGTAAGTTTTTGGTGCGCCAAAGGGCGCACGTAATATCTATGTTACACCAAGTTTTGGTGCGCCAAAGGGCGCACATAGATTGGTGTCGACAACTCATTTGGTGCGCCAAAGGCGCATCCATTCTCCTGTCATCAATTACTTCCATGCGCCAAAGGGCGCACGCTTTTCTCTGTCGACAGGAGTTTTCATGCGCCATTTCATAAGTGGTTGGCGCATTAATGACAAAGTTTTTCTATAAATACCAGTGCCCGCCATGTCATTTTCATTCCATTTTGACAAGCACGTGATCGCTCTGATTTTCGCTCTGCTCTGTCGCTGTCATTGCTCTGTGGACCCACTCGCCACAAATTTTCAATATATATTCGAGGTAGGTGGTTCTCCCGGTTTGTTTTTGAATGCTTTCACGTTCTTGGCCTGTGTTTTCTCTCCTTTGAGCTTATTTCTTTGTCTGGTCTGATTGTTGCTTGCGTAGTCTGTTTCTTTAGTGGCTAGTCGGTTTTTAAAAATGAAATATGTTGGGCTTGTTTCTCCCCTATCCTGTCAAGTTTGTGTTTTCTTCCTCCTCTCCCTCCCTCTTTCCGGATTTGTTGGAAAAAGGGGGGTGGTTTTGCATTAGCTTGGTCTGTGATCCTCTTTATAAAACCTTGTTATACCAAGCATCCTTTCGAGTGGAAGATAGAGTTGAAAAGTGTTTTCCATGGCGCACTGTTGCGTCATGTTGCAATAAAACAGGCCGCGCCCTCGGCGCATCTATCTATCAGCCCCTGCACATGTTCAAAACCCGCGCCTCCTTTAAACCTTTGGCGCGCCTTTTCTCCATGCTACATCATGTTTCCATGCGCCAAAGGCGCACCTAGCCCTCATGTAACGCAAACTTTATTTGCGCAAGTATAAAGCTAGATAAGGCGCGGGCGCATCCTCCATTGCAGTAACATAATGTTGTGTAGACCCTTCATGCGCTTGCGCCATATTCCTTTGGCGCACCATTTATTAATGTTACACAATCTTCCCATGCGCCAAAGGGCGCACCGAACCTCAATGTAACATGCACTTTCATGCGCCCTTATCTATTTGGCCTCGCAGCCAGTATTTTTCATTTCATGCGCCTGCGCCCGGCCCTTTAAATCTCTAATTCTTTCTTCGCTAACGCTTCAATGGAAAATCAAATGACTAATTCAACTTTCTGGATTGGGTTTCGCTCCTTCTACATGCAGATCATCGATAAGCCTTGAACAAGAACACATGTCTACGCTAAGCAAGAGACCCGCTAAACCAAGAGGAAAGGCTAAGCTGATGAAGAAGAAATGAAGTATAAATACCAAAGGGTCAGAATGCCCGAATCACAGGCAGAATGTAATATGGATGTCAGGGACTCTGAATTGGGTCACATTGACATGGAAGAATTCTGGGTAAGAACTCAAAAAGTGACAAGAAGTCCATGGATGGACAAGCTAATAGGCAGTGCCCTGCACTTTGCCGGAGGAATCCCTGTCAGCACTGTGAATAACGAGTTTATGATGGTTGTTGCACAATCCTTCAACAAAGACACGAGATGTGTCGAGAATAGCAAGGGCGAGGTAGTTATAAACCTTACTGCCCGTCGCTTTGAGTTAATGCTTGGCATCCCTCACCACCGGAACTATGTGGCTGTTAGCCAACAAGAATGCATCCAGGCCTGGGAGGACGACGAAGACAAGTGCATGCAATTGATGAATGAGGTCTACCTCAAGAATAAGAAGGTAGTGACCCGGTGGCCTCAAACTATCCACCGGAGTGATTTCTCAGAGGAACTCAGTGATACAATCACCTTCCTAAGCAGAGTCTTCGGTCTTTCAGATGCTCACTACTTCCATAAGTGGATGCTGCGGTACCTGGAAACAATGAATAAGAATCTGCCCGATCAGCGTTTCTGCTGGGGGGAGATAATAAGCAGCACAATATCCGAGCAACTGCAACAGTTCGCTACGACAGGAGTATTCCACATGAACTCCTACGCCGCCCATATGCCGCCGCTTTGAAAGAGATTATCCAGGCTGCACCGGTGGAACTTGGCCTCAGGCCAAAATATATGAATACTATCAAGAGCTGAAGCTGGAGAACAGCATCCAACACTTCGCTAAGATCAATGATGTTTTCTTCTACCACATCATGTGCATGTTGCGCCCGAACTTAGCTCATGGCCGCACGACCAAGAACACAGTGACAGCCGTGGAGAAGTGGGGGGCCTTGTTCACCCAGTTTCCCACGTTCACCTATCTGAGGGCGGTCAACTTTTTGGGCGAACCAACCAGGTTGCCAAGGTATGCTGGACCAAAGCTGATTTTATTGGAACTATCAAGACAGCTCGTCACATACCATGAAAAGTGCCTCAAGAGAAAGAAGGGCGGAACTCCTTTCCCCCTCACAGTAGGCCGTTACACATGCTCCAGCTATCACAAGGCGAAGGAGATGTTTGCTGAGCTAGAATTGCTCAACCTAAAGCATGATTTCCCAGCAGGCCTACATTCGACCCAAGGGGCTGCTTGCCAAGGGCTAAGCTTGATCCGATCCATGTCCCTCAAATTGAGGACATTTACATCGACGTCATCCATGAGGTGTCGCTAAGAAGAAAGGATCACTCCCGCTTAGCATTGGCGTAAATTATTCAAGATGGAGTGGCCATCGTCCCCAAAGGTTCCAAACTTCGGAAGATGAAGTAGACAAGGTGTACAATGACACGAGATGGGGACAATTGGCCCTTCCCGGCCATTGATAAGCAAGGCTCCTCAGACAATTGAGGAGAGGGTAAAAGAAACTATGCGGAGAACGGAGCATTGGTGCCGCATGAGAATGGACTAATCTACCTCGGGGGTAGATTTCACGACTTCCCCTTTGGGCAACGCACCTCCAAGGTCAAAGAAGCAAATGAAGGAAAGGATGCGAAGGTGAACCTAGCACCATGCCTCGGAGGAAGCCCCCGAAAGTCCTCTTCCTTGAGATCTCGAACAAGTCATAACTCTTGATGAGGAATTGACAGAGGATAGTCCTATACGCCCATCCACCTGTGATGTCGGCATCGCTACAACTTCGGAGGTCCCTTCTATCCCTTCTTCTTCTCTTCCTCCCCTTCCTCGATGTCGACAACCACTCCTTTGGTCGTGTCCTCTCCCCTTCTTCTACTCTCTCCCCGCCTTCTTTCATCCATCTTCTCCTCTCTCGCCGATTTGTCTTCCTCCATTTCTTCCTCATTTCCGGCTCCCTTCCCTTCCCATGTCTTCTCAACATGCGGTTTCCCTTCCCCGTGGACATCTCCGGCTATTCTTTCAATGCCGCCGCCGCGTGTCTCCACGTTCTTCCCCTCTTCTACCGTTCTTACCTCCCCTCTCGCTCTGGTCCTTCTTCATAGGACCAGCTTGGATCTCTCAAGAACAGCCAACCAAAGAGGAAAGTCCCCATCGCTCCGATGGACTTTTCAGTCATTCCGGCTAAAGGAGCAAAGAAGCACAAGCCGGTTACACGCTTCTCCAAGAGCGCTGCAGGTGAGAGGGTTATGGAAATAGCCTACCCCGATCCCACCAAAGAGAAAGAAGATCTGTCTCCAACAGATTTCACAGTGACCCAAGTCACAATGGGGACATCCTCAGAAAGTCTCCAGGGGGAAGCTCTTTCCGCAGTTGATGCACTCTGCGAAAAGCTTCAAGAAACAAAGGAAGAAAAGAGGCTACTGAAGGAGCAGAATAAATACCTGCTTCAAGCCTTACAGAAGATGGGAAGTGCACCTCCCACAACTGCCGCCGAGACTCCTGAGCTTCTCAGTCAGGAGAAGATCAATGAATATTCAAAGATCGGCGAGCAGGGCATGGCTGTTTCTGCTTGGAGGAGTCAGATCCTCAAGGATAGCGAAAGAGTAATCGCCGAGTATATCAGTTTATACCTGAATATCGAGAAGGCGAATAAGGAACTCCAAGCATTAGCAGGCCCGATATCAGAAGAATTAGAGCATGCTAGACTCCAGCACGAAGCCTTCCAACAAATGTTCGACTGTTCAGTCGAAGATCTGGTTAAGTTCGGAGTCTTCGGCCACCCAAGGGCCCTCAATAAAACTATGTCCACTCTGGACTATCGGATAGATCAGCTAGAATTTGTTCTGGAAAAGATAGACAAGGTAAAGGAAGAGGCCCTGGATGCGATGCATCAAATGGAGAAAATTGTTTTATCTATGACTCCAGGGTTGCTCACTCCTTCCCTTACCTTGAGATCAGCTGATGACACTATCCGGATTTTCAAGGAGGTAGCTTCTCAAGGGACAGGGCCAGAAGTCACGTTCGACATCGAATCCATCAACAACCTACTGGCCTGTAGAGACTTCATCGGGTCCCTAATCGAGGCGGGTAAAGACTATTCCAAGATCCCAGAAAAGCTCATAGATGAGCGGGAAACTTGCGAAGCAATCAGTGAACGGCACAAGGATCCATCACAGGATCAATTTGGGCCGATGATCAGCAAGTTCTTGGAATACCGCGCTCAGTTCCACATCTCATCTCCTGATCAGCATCAGAAACAGGCGACCCCTTTTAGGCCACAGGATGATGATGATGAATAGCTTCTTCTTCTTCTTCTTCTTCTTCTTCTCCTCTCTATTCTCCGACTTTCTCTTCGAAATATCAAAAATGTGTTGACACAAATGATGACGTCATCCATGTTGCATCATGGGATGATGTCATCCATCCAAGTTGTCAAAGTCAACATGACTTTTGGATATTTTGTAAATATCTTTGTAAATAAGTGGTTGGCTCCATTTTGCCTTCTCTCTCCCTCACTTTCTATAAATACTAGAATACTTGTTGTATTCAAGGGGAACATTTTTCAGATAGAAATAGAAGTGAGGAGAGAAAGACTTTGAGCTTTCTTGTAATGTAAAAGAACAGTAATACAATTATTCAGACTTTGTGCTCAATAGTTGTGTTATACGTTAGATCTTTCTTACGTTAGATCTCGTATGTGTTTAATCTGTTGGATTCATATCTACTTTTCCGTCATTTGTTTATCGGATTGCTTTGTTTATTTATGCAAGTAGGTTTGGCTCATGTTTACCAAACTAAAAACATAAATCTTCCGACCTTTCCGCTTTGGAATCCATTTCTTTTCTCCCTTCGGATCTGTTCATTCTCTTCTCCCTCTTTCATTCCTTTCTTTTTCGCAGCCTGGAATACTCTCTACAAGGGATGAGATCCCAACCCCGAAGGCAGAATCGTGAGACTTGCATAGGTTCCCGCTTAGTAGCAAAGCAATAAACCGGGCTTTCGCTTTTTTTGTCTCAAAGAGGGGCTAAGCCTGCAACACTCATGGCCTGTCCTATCCATAGATCTCGTCTACGTGATGATTTTCGGACCAACACACACCCGCTTTCATTCCCAATTTTTCATGCACTCCTTGGGCACACATCTGCAGACTTGCGTTGCTCAAATCGACTAAGTCGTTTTCCCAATTTCACACTTGTGTTCCTCGCACTTCTTTCATTCCTAGCTTGCCTCATACGCACCTTTCCTTTTTTTTCGGTCATGCCTTCCTCAATTTAATTCTTGAGTCCTCTTTCATACTTGTGTCCTTTTACATTATGCACCCCTCCTCCCATTTTCATGCATAACCATTTTGCATGCCCGTATTTTGTATTTCAATGCCTCTTACTTTATCATGCTCGTGGCTTGTGCATTCTTTTGAGCTCGTCAATGTGCCACGTGGCAACTTGTTTAGACTTGAGTGTACTACACGTAACCTATCAAAGCACGCCAACTAGGCGTTGAATCCTTTGTGTGATGAAGCGAAAGTGCATGACACATGGCAAAAATGACAAAACAGATGAACATTTGGTGGATTTCTTCAATCAATCAGCACACACCATGTGTCTTTCATGTTCGATTTTCACTACATACCTTCATATTGTCATAAATTTTGCTACAGGGCTATGACACATGTGCACCTTATCTCATTTGAAAGTTGCTAACGTAGGCTACACATTGGACTTTTCAAAATCAGATTTGGGCAGGCTTTGGTAGGTAAAAAACAAGGAAACATCTTTTTATTCATCAATGTAGACATCTAATCAACCCAACCACCAGATTTGAATATGATCTTTCCTTCTTCCTTTTTCTACACACCAAATAGACATGGGGAGGTGCATCTGAAATCCTTATAAGAGGATTTGCAGGCATTCATTGCTTGTTGTTGGTGGTTGCAAGTTTGAATCCAAGTTTCCTCATTTTCTCCTTCTCTTCTCTCTTTCATCTTCTATAAATTGTAGAGCTTTACTCATTGAAACGGATCCCTCTTTGTTGTAATGGCACCATGCCAAAATGTAAAAGGAATGATATCTAGATTGTACCATGCCAATAACACGATGTTAATCAAACATCACGATCAATAAGATGAAAGTAATTCACCAGAATAAATTTACATAAACCTTTACAAACAAATGATCGACAATATCATATATTATTATGGAACTCAATGAAATACAATGAGAATGGGCCTTGCTTATATAGGCAAGGAATAATAATCTAAGAACCAGTCAAGGTCGTAGATCAAGCCATAAATCAAGGAAAGAACTAGTCATCAAAGAACTAGTTAAGTCCATAGATTTAGGAGAGAACTAGACATTAAGGATCTAGTCAATACCATAGATCAAGGAAAGAACTAGTCAATACCATAGATTAAGGAAAGAACTATACCTAACAACTAGATAATATCCTCCTAATATCTAAATAAATAAAAAGAAATATTCACACACATAAGTGGGTGAGGATAAATATAATAAAGGTAAATAAAATACCTAGGTGAACATGAGCTAAGGTAAATACCTACTCTAACAAAATGGTGGTTGAGTTCCCATGAGTTTCAGACCTTGATCTTGGTCTCTGTAATGTATTCTCACCTTCTGCTATGAATGTAAATGACTGTGAATCCTTAAGCAATAAAATCAAGTTTTGTGGAACTTTTGTCTTCCCTTTTCTCATTTTTGTTGCATCTTTCCTCTCTGTTCACATTTCTGATATGATGTGCACATTTCGCGCATACAGGTTCCATTTTCACTGTGTTGTTAGTGCACAGAAAGTTGTCTATGTGGTTCTCATCTATGGCACACGCCCTGTCTTCCCTCTCCCACACTTTATCCCTTTCTGCCTCTCGTGGAGAGCAATCAACCCTCTTTCTAGCATTATTGCCTCCCCTAGCTTAGGATTTCCTTCATGCATCTCCTTCTCACCTTGGTCCCTTGGAATTGTAGAGTAGCGTAGATAGCTTCATTTCTAGCATTAAGAGTAGTGTTAGCGTTAGAAATAGGTAGAGGAATTGGCCTTCTCCGGAGGTCTATCTCAAGTATATAGGGTCCCATAACTTGGATATGGTCCCATTGTTTCGTAAAATCTTGGGTTGTCTATGACTTGGGGCGGGTGAAATTTTGAGCTCTAAGAGTTATCAATTAATTTCAATCTCCTTTTTCTCTTAATTAAAGGAAAGACAATGACTATTTCAATGAGCTTCTAACTAACAAGATATAACATTATATTATTACCCCAATTTTTTCACTACCCTACTTAATAGTAAGAGTAAGTGGTAGCATTTATATAAGCTCAATAACAACTCTCTCACTTCTAAATACCAATCTTGCAACTTCATCATATTCACTAAAATCCTATAACTCTCACACCTATTGTCATGATATCAAAGGAGATAAGAGACATGTTGGGATTTAAATACCATTGGAGGAAGAAATTTATGCATATGAATGGAAAAGAGATGGGTTTAACACAACAAGATTATTCTTAACAATGATATAAAAAGAGGTGTAACCCACCTTAGTTTCCTTTTGCTTTGTATTTTCATCAATCCGACTAATAGTACAATCTAAAGATTACATGTCCTAAGAGGAACATTATTTTCCATTCCTATATCAAAACCCTCTCCAAATATTGAGAGTTTCAAAGCACAACCAAAGGGTTTGAATGCAAAAATATTATATAACCTAGATATACACAAGAACTCTTTTCTTATAGAGATTTATAACCCTTCTTTCTTTAACACATGGTTACAAGAAGAGACAACAAGATTTATATTGCATCACTAGATTTAAAATGTCAAGAAACAAGAAATATTTTCACCCATTTTCACATCCTCTTAATTTCGACAAGTTTGCAAAGATAATAACCATGATATTTCCCAATTTAATATACTATTTATTACATCCCTTCTTTCCATAAAGATTACAAGAAATAAAACTTAAAATTTAAGTGGAAAAGCCTCCCTAAAAGGGAACAACATGTCAAATTTTAGAATGAAAAATTATCATCTCCAAGAAAGAATATAAGCTCTGTCTCCATAACAATTATTTGGAAGGCCACCAAAAGTAGGTGTTTAGTTGTCCACCCAACCTACAAGCATAATTACATGCCACTTCCCATAAAGATAGCATGCTAGCCTCCCTCCAAGACCATGGGAAAGAGAGGAAGCATGCCTCCAAGTTACACAAGAAGAGTCGATAGAAAAAAATGCTTAAGATAAGAAGATTTGAAAACCATTAATACACACATGAGAGACTCGATACTTCTCATGAAGAGAGAAGGGATAAATAGAATCCAAGTAACCATATTCCAAATGAGTATCATCTCTCTACTATCTACCCACAAGCCACCATGGCTCCTCTTATCTTCCAAAGACCCTATTCTCCCTTACTACCCAACAAGGAAAGAAAATGGATAACCAAGGAAAATTAACCAAAATTTTTCTTCACATTCATTTAACATTTAAAAACAATTAAGAGATCAAACATAGATTCCATTAGATCAACAAAAAGGTTTTGAGGCTTACCTCTCAAGAAAAACATCCCAAATCCAAATGGAAGGCCCATTCCTCCAAAGGATTATCTTCATTTCCCAAGCTCCCATCCTATCTAAGTGAAAATCCCAAAAATCAAAATCCTTTCAAAATTCCCCCTCCTCTCCAAAATGGAGGGTTAAGTAAGAAAGACCCAAAACCATCTACCAATGAGAGGGTGACATGTATCACCCATCCTCGCTAATCCGTAAGTTTTCATCCAAAAATGGGACAAAAACATAAATGGAGGAGAATCTCTCAAAAGACACAAACTAATCAAAATGCAACTCCAAAACTAAGAAGACACAAAAAAAAAACCCATAAAGATTGATAGGGACAACAAGGGTCAATTTTGGAGGGAAGAAGCCTTTTAGGCCTTGGGAAAATTCCCCCTACCCATAAACAATGTCTACGAGGTTCATTTTCATGAAAGAGGGACCCCGAATTTCCAAAACACTCTTCCAAACTTCCACTTTTTCCCAAATTCGAGATTTGGGAAAAGTGGCACATTAAGAGGGGTTGTGGGGCCAACCTAGCCTTTGACTAGGTGTTCCAAGACTCAGTTAAACAAAGATAAACTAAATTAACTAACCCCTAATCAAGAGGGGAAAAATAACCCTTAAAAGTGACAAAAGGCGTGCAATTAAAATAAATAAAATCAAGTTTATTAAATGAGGGAATGAAAGCCAAGGGTGGCCAACCAAATGGATAAAACATAATCCAAACTCGATGAATTTCATATATTCATTCTTGAACAATGACAAGATAAACACATCCAAACAATAAGGGAGATGATAAACTTGACCCAACTGACCTATTGTGTAACTTGAGGTGCAACCATTGAGTCCCACATTCTCCTGTGGCTTAAACCTAGTCGCCTGCACACTCAATTGCAAACATCATACCTACTTGATAAAATATGATAAATGAAAATTTCCCATAGTTCTAAACACTTAAGTCATTCATAAGCAACTAACCAATAATTACAATTTCATCCATTCATTATACAAGGTGTTTTAATTTACGAAAATCAACCATACAATTCTCATACAAGCTACAAGCTAATTCTACAAATTCATCAAGATCCATTATCATAACACCAAGATTAAACAATGATAATAACACCCTTGTATTGGCCTCATGGCCAAACACCAAAACCAGCCAAATCAAGTTAGCATATTCAAGATAAGGAAACGACAATATACATATGTACATACAAAGAAAATATCATTACAATAATGATCCAACATACAATCCATGAAATTTCGTAAATCAAAATTATCCATAAAGACCATATCCAAACCAAGCGGTATCGATTAAGGTGGTAAATTGATGTTGTGAGCTTCATATAATCTCCTACCAAGGAAAAATTGAAAACAAGTGATAATATAACGACAAAAACATAATAATTTAATTCAAATAATCATGATAATATCCATTTAAATGTCTCATACATGAATATAATCATAGATTCTATTGTTAGGCAAGGGAGTGAAACCGTGGTACTACATATAGGTTCTCCAGTAGTTGGCTAGACTATAGACACCAAATTTTAGAACTTTATCTCTCGACAATGACAATATCGGCTTTATTCCTTAATCATGAATTTTGCACACATTCTAAGATTAATAGGATGTCCTCATCCCAATTGCATGACTTGCTTCGTAGGTCACATTGCTTCGGTCTCTTAGACAATCAGATATTCTACCCAAGCATCTTTCCTAGAACTTTACAAAATCCCAACACCTACTTATATGAGAGCATAAAATAGGGACCAAACTACCAAATGGTTTGGTCCGAAGGCTGGGGTTTCATCCCCTAACCACCCAACGATCATTTTCTCAAATTTAACTATTTTTTGGTGAGTACTTTCCTCATGGGTTGGTTATAATGCATAATTATACCTACAAACTCATATATAAGCAAGTCAAATGCACACATTTACTCACCCGACACTTTCAAGAGCATCTATTTCAAATATCATTCCTATGTTGAATTTGGCAAAGAGTTGAAGATCAAAACTCTCGTCAAAACATCATAGTATTATTCAATAGAATACTTATAAATATATAGTCATTTTGACTCATATATCTAATGAGTATGTCTCAATGTGTGTTATTCCAAATAAAGTTGATCAATGACGTTTGCCTTATGTTAGAATCTCACTCCTCGAAGCTCAAGACCGTGCGATATTCACTATCCCTCTGAATACCAAAAATAAAAAATAAAATTGACTAGGTGACAAAATAAATATTAGTGTTTAATACAAATATATTAAATAGAATTACGTGGACTTAAAAAATTACACCAATATTATTTAAGCGCCACTTTGACTTATCCAAGACTCTAATCAACCTTAGAAACTTAAAAAAAAAAATAAAGTATATAAAAAAACTATAAATAACCTAGAGGCAAACTATATTATACCACTTTGACGTTGTTTTTATAAGGAAAAGATTATCACGCTTGGGAGACTTCGAGAGTGTGAGAGCTAGAAATACAATATCCCAATGTAACGTGGTTGTGTGCCGTAAAGAATGGAGCTTGTTTTGTTTACGTTAGTGGAGTTATTTCTCTTATTTGGCACACAAAATTTGAGAAAAGATGAGCTCAATCCAAAATATTAACAGGTGGTGATATATTATTGGTTTATTTAATATTGAAAAAAATGTTTTGATGGAAATGTCAGATAATATAGAGGGTACTTAGACTACTTTGTCAGCAAAGTTTTATATGATAGAGTTTTGGGGGGCTTGAAGCGCGTTAAAGCATGTTTTGTTTTTCCCCTCCATGTGCTTAGACCAATCAAACAAGAGCTACACAAAGGGCTTTTCCTCAATATTAACTTGGAAAAGGGATTGGAAGTTTTACATAATTCTTAAGATGGAAATTGGATTAGTGCAAGTTAGTGATATTTTAGCTCTTGATCTCATAGACTATTTGGTCTCATAAACATTATTAAAATATTTCATTCGTTCTCCATAAAGGTAATTTGGTAGCACCCAAACACATTATAGTACTCTACTACTTTATAGATTTTCATGCACGAAGCTACACACATGCCTCCAATCCTTTGATTATTGAAATAACAGATAGTAGAAAGAAATGATTCGCTTCGATAAACACAATGGCTTCTAAGATTGTGAAAGGAATGTAACGGATTGAGAAGTAGGTGCACATGATGTCGAATAAACAAGGATGTACCCCGCAATTCTCCAATCTCAAAATCTGGGCACACCACCAAATCCGCTCATTCATCACTTAAAAATATGATGCTCCAAAGGAATTTTGAAACCAAGATAAGTCACGTGATTTTTTTTTAAGACGTGCCTCTAAAATACAAAAACCCTCAAATTCGTCGAATTCTATTGTTGTACACAAAAGTGCCACATCTTAATGCCATAGAAGATCAAATATACTAGGTTTAGACTTAGTACCTCAACAAAGCACTCAAGATGCTTCCAAGAACATTATGCTACACCAATAATATCATCTAAACCACTCACGCTGCCTCTAAGAACATCATATCTTAGATGGAATCAAAAATTTGTTCCTTTCTAAGAGGGTGGTCCCATGTTAGGGGCTAATGCTCCTACTTGTATGGGAAATGTGGTCCCATGTTTAAAAAAATATTGTTGCTACAAAAATCCAACAAAATTCCTAAAATTTCTCAATAGAGACATTTTAGGAGAGGATTTTCAGCTCCATTATGCACACTTGGGGGCACAAAAAAAAACAATTGCTTATAAATTTTGGGGAGCTTTTGTGACACTTGACTTTTCAATTTAAACTTCCCTCTCAATTTTTCTTCTAATAATGTATTCAAAATTCATGGGACCATACTTATGTTAGTGTTAAAGACTCATATTTTGTCTCTGCATTGAAATCCTTCACCTGCTCAAAAAATTTAGCTTTCCCTTTACATGGGACCGCAGCGTAATCCTTCCATATCCACATTACGTGTCCACTAATAAATCATATGATTTTTGGGTGGATGTATTAAATTGTTAGTGTAAAATCATTTAAGGTGGATTGATAGTCAAGCAACCAAGCACATGGTTAATAGAGTTATTTCAAAGAGAAGCCATGCGTAGCATTAGCCGCACTTCCCGCCTATAACTAGGTAGAAAAAGCTATAAAATAAAAATATATTAATTAATATTGTAGTGACCTAGTTGAAATAAAAAATAATCCTAAATCACCTACATTTTCTAATTATTAAAAAAGACAAAAACAAACCACGTGTCTCTCGCTTAAAACTATCAAAGAATCTAAAGTTTGATTTAAAGATTGGAAGGCCCACATCACATAGACATGACTTCTCTAAAGTTTATTTTTAATATTATGGCTGACACTCACCTTGATGTTGGGGACCCTCACGTTTTCTCATAATTATTTTTAAAGTTATATATTTTATTTAAAGAGAGGAGTTATATAAGAATTTAAAAACAAGATGTTTTCGTGTATATGGAATTATCAAATTAAGTTATCCATTTCTATTAACTACAATTTTTGTCTATTTTTAAACTTATTTCGCAATCAAATCAATTCATTGTCCACGTCAAAATATAGAATTTAATATTACTACCTACATAACAACATCTATAATCTTACTAGATATTTTCAAAACTTGCATTTTTCACCACTTTCAACCTCTTCTTAATTCCTTTCCAAACCCTATCAATTTCATTTGTAAATCTTTCTAATTTTTCAAGTTCAAACTATTTGTTTACTTAATGCCATCTCGTAAAATGTACTCTTTCAAATCATAGATTTTGGTCTGGACTATTAGGTTGGAAAGAAGACAATCAATGATCTTATTGACTCCCCTCATTGTCTCACAACTATATAAATGTGAGACGAATTCAATTACAACCCTATCATGTATTTGTGTTAAGTAATTTAAGGTTTCCTGAGCAATTCAATCAATGTATTGATTTTTTGGAATTCTTATTTACACACATATTTTTGTTAAAAATCTTCTTCAATATTATTATCAAATCATAATGTACATTTTTAAGCACTTCATAATCTAAATAAAATCAAATTGCATATAAAGATGTGTATGTTTAGTCCCTAATAATGGGTTGGGTTGTCTTTACAAACAAAAAGTTTAATTTTTGGCATCCCCGTCTAAAGGGATACATTGAGCTAAACTTTGATGGGGTCATAAAAGGAAATCTAGGGTCAACCGGTAGGGAACATGTGTTAAGAGATGTATTAGGACAACTAATCCTTATTTTTACTTCAACCGTTGGAATTGATATTGATGATCTAGAAGAGGGTTTGGTCATGCTTAAAGGCATAAAAATAATAGTATTAAAGGGATGGAACGAGTAGATAGTCGAAGGAGACTCTGGATTTTGATAAATGGTATGAAAAAGGAAAAATTGAATCCTAACATTTGAAGGTGATTATTGAAGAGGGTTGCGTGATAGTTTTAACACTATACAATGAAAACTTTTTGCATATAAGGCAAGAAGGAAATCAAGTGCTCAATAAAGTTGTCAATATGTGAGTTAGTTTATTTACTTCCACTAGATCTCCCTATTAGTTTTGTGTAAAGAAATTGCATAAGGATTTAAGGAAGCTTGTGGTAATGAATGTGAGAGTCTATTTCTCTAAGGATTGTGTTGAAACCTTACAAAAGAAATTGTAGGAGGTGGTAATAAGATAGAGCAACCTTTAATATCATTGTTTGATAATGATGATTGTAGAACAATCATATCGGTGTGCTCATTGTCTTAGGTGAAAGGTGGGTGTTTTATACAATTCCTAATTAGTTAAGCATGTAAAGAGTGAGTTAAGAAGAAGTTAAAGAATGTTATAGGCTAATTATTGTGAATTAATTAATAAACATTGTGAGTAGGCACTTAGATTCTCACAACTATTACCCAGTAGGTCCACATTCAATATGAAGAAATCAATCATGTAAGAAATAGCAAGACTAATAAAATCGGAGACACAAAGTTCTATGGATTACAATACTTGTGAAGTTGGAAAGTAGAGAGAGTAGAAGAACATATGCAAGGAGATAGAAGAATATAACTTATTGTTTGTAGTAGTGGTGAAACAAAGGCCAAAAACTAACAACCAAATGCTAACCCTTTGGAATGGAGAGGCCATCCCAATTTACAGCTTACAAAAAGGCTCTTCATCTCCCCATGTGACTTTTCACCTCTCCAGTTGTGACCCTTCACATTCACTAGGAATGAAATTAAGTGTTATTCTTATTATTGAAAACGGACTTTTTCAATGTAAAATAAGGCCACTTAAGTGAATAAGACAAAAGAGTGAAAAATTACATTCCCAATGAAGGAATAGAATGTTAGAGAGAGAGGGAGGAGAGATAAGATCAAGTGCCCTTTCAGAAAGCTAAAATTCGTTTGGTTAAGTCATGCCATTTTACCGACAGCTTAATGATCATGAGTCAAAACTTGCAATGTAATTCATCACCACTATACCAAAATGAGGTGCTTTCTAAAGGAGACCATTTCATGAGAGGTTGTTTTCCTCCAATCGGATGTAATAGTATGAGGCATTATAGATCCAATACAAGTAGTTAGTTCAATAAAAGGGCCATATTCTAAGAATGATGCTTGCACATGAATTACTATTTTGCATAGTTACTATTTCCTAGATGAATGATATAGCGGTGGTGTAGAGATGAGTAATTCAAGAGACAAAGAGAGAAAGATGTGTCAATTGAGCTTAACATGTGAGTATTTTTCTTTGCATGAAAATAAATCCCAAATTGTCATTTCCAAATGATAAGTTTCCAAATTTGAATGCCTACAACCAAGGTGTTTTGGATGGTTGGGAAAATGATCCTAGGGCTTGGTGTAAAAATGAAAAATATCATTAATTATTGGTAGTGGCATGAAGGATTGTGCACAATTTTTTTAATATCAATTGTAGGATTGGTATTTTCATGTAATAAAGACTATTTAAAATGGATAAATTAAGTGACCCACTTAATATTATAGAAATAAAAAAGTTAATTGAGCATATAGATATTAATTTAATTAGGTACAAAGGAACACAATCGATAAGTTTACAAGAAGAAAAACAACATAAATGGATAAGATACATAGCTTACATGGATTGTCTATGGATCTCAAACGCTATTATAGGATTAACATGACTCAACATTAAATGATGAACATTTCATTAAAGTATTAGGGTGTTTAGGACTCCTAGATACTACTTGCAAAATTAGACCCTTGACATAACCGATAATATCTATCTTTCGTACTTTACCACCAACATATACTAGCCCAAAGCCTTTCCAAATTGGAAGAACTTGTTAACCTTTTGTCTTCTCTTTTGTAATGTTACTTCATATGTTTTTGATGTCGTGAAGAAATCATTGGAATTCACCGTCTTCCTATGCAACTCTAGAAATACAATTGGGTAAAGAACTACCTTAAAAATGGATTAGTGTTACGGGTTGGAATGACCTCATCCACACATATGATAGTTGATTATTTATTTCATACCATTTTTATGGAGAGGCATCAAACTACACGTAGTTCTCTTACCTATGTGAATATGCTCAAAATCATGCGAATGCAAGTAGATATGTAATTTTACCTAGGACCTCCTTTGGTATATGCATGTAAATGACATATGCAATTAGATTTATTCCATTAGAAAACTTCATAAGTATTTTCATGTAGATAAAAACTTTAGAAATCAAATACTAAGTGCCTCTTGTGCTAGGAGAATCCTTGTTGGTCCTCAAGCACATTTAGGGGCTTTATATATTTGTTCTTAAATTTGAATTGGGGATATATTAGCATGAAAATTTGACTCGAAAGACCCGTAAAGATTAATAAAAATGATATGAGGGATTCTCGACCCATGAAACATGTGAAATACATGTTATGACACTTCTAACAACTACTATAAAATATTTTTCTGATGGGGTGGGAGTGGTGCGGTCAAGTCACATGGTTGTGTGCTTGCCCACTCGTGTTCAAATCCCCCCGAGGCATGATCCTCCTCGGAGGTGGTTCACCGCTAGATGCGGCATCTCTACTCGTGTTAATGATGGTGGTTTCTCCTCTCACTGCTGACACTGGTGGTTTCTCCTCTCGTTGTTGTCGCTAGTGGTTTCTCCTCTCGTTGTTGACACTAGTGGATGCTCCACTCGTTGCTGACATTAGTGGTTGCTCCTCTCACTGTTGACGGTGGTTGCTTCTCCTCTCGTCGTCACTGGTAGTTGTTCCTCTCATTGTCATCACTAGTAGTTGTTCCAATCGATGCGGTCTTTGTCGTTGGTCGTTGCATCTTCACTATGGCTTCATGGTTGCTTCAATTGGGTTCCTAATGGTGGTCCCCTTAATTGTAACCTAGGTTGTGTATCCTCTAAAAAAGCCTCAATTTTACAAGGATGTGGGTCCTTTCAACACCCTCGTTTACCCTAATTCCAAAAATCTACTATAAAATTGCAATGTTCGAGTAAAATAAACAAGTGTAGAAGTGAACAAGGTGACCCATGGATCCCTATGACAGACTGGGAAGCTGAGAGAGATAAGAAAAATGTATGTGACTGAATTGAATAAAAAGAGAGAAAAATTCCAAGACCAAGTGCATTAATAACAATCTCATTAGGAATGATAATTTAAATGTACAAATTCACACAAAAAGTAATGTACAAACAAGGTTTGCACCAAATTTTGGTGTCGATATAGTGTTCCCCATCTAATATAGTATTTACATTCAATACCAAATATTGGTTAAAAAAATAAAGAAAATGTGTACCTGTGTAAGTGTTTTAACTTTGAATTTCATTTCCCCATTGTTTCAAAGTGTTTCAAGTGTATCTGTAAACAATAGTGAACAACACAAAAATTATGCCCTAAATAGATAATAATTTAATAAAAGTGAAAACTGAAATAACTAAATAAGTAAAAAAATACACCCAATGGTATGTAGCTCTTTGTTTTACCTAAGTGTGGATATATTGATTGGGGTGAATCTACCATGGGTCCAAAATGAACCACTCATATGGTGAAAGTGATATAGGTACAATCTCTTCTTGGCCGAGAGAATGTTTTAATAATTACACAATGAGCATAATGATGATTAAAACTAAACAATAATTTAGATCTAGTTAATAGGCAATCAAATAATTATAAATAATTTTTAAGAACCTTCCTACAAACATATAAATATAATACTAAAATATCTTACAAAAATGAAATGTGATATAACTATATTGCTTGAGAGATCAAAATCACATCACAATATCACGGGGCTCTTTGAGGGGTAACCTCCTTTGAGATAACTACATAAAAATATTCAATAGATGCACTTTTTTATTACACAAGATCTATATTGGAACTAATCTACTTAAGACGATACTTTCCATATATCCGTACAATTACAAATACCTAAAGGGATGACTTACAAAGCATATGCATAAGAAACATTTATTATTGCAATTAACATAAAATAAATGAGCTAGGATATAGGGGTCCTAGCATGTCCCACCCTTTACAATACATTTTATCTCTAATCTTGAGATGAGGAATTTTTTTGTAAATGGAGTATGGGTTCCCATATGGCATCCTTGAGATTTATGCTATGTTATTGGACCACATATATGTGATAGTATAGTTGTGTAGATATCATGATCATGTGTCAAGGAGAAAGTTTGGTTCCAAGAGAATAGAGTCTTAAATTTTGATCACAATTAGTGTATTTTGGATTTAAACATGTTAATCAATGACCTATTTCAAATAAGATACATGAAAAACAAGATGGATCATAAATGAATATTGGAGCTCTAATTTATATGCCACTTAACCAATATTCACAAGAAATTTATAAGTGTCATAACATTTAGGGGTGAGTTTCACATGGAACATTGGATTCAAATAGGATTTCTTATAAGGATATAACCAGAGAAATACCATGTCCCATGTGTCAAAGAATATTCTAGCTAGTGTTGATCGGTCTATTACTTCATGTGAATTTTTTCTAGATGGAGGTTATTATTAAGAGTGTGAAGGATGTTTTCATGCATATTGAGTGCACAATTAATTAATTATAGGTTGAAACTACTTGGAAGGTATGTTTGAAGAGATGGCAATGGTTGACCATAGATGGATTCATATTGTGTCATCCTTATGGGAGTATATGGTATGTGGAGTGTTACCTCCATTTAGTAAGTGGTAGCCATTTTATGCACTTCCTTTTTTGATCAAAGGCAAGGCAAGACGTGTAGGCATTTCAGCACTTATTCACAATTTTGGTCATCCTATTTATTTACTGGATGGTAGGTAGTGCTCATTTTTAGGTAGTTTTTATGATGATAGAAAATTTATTACCAAATATTACTAGTGAAATCAGAATCTTGTCACAAATAATGGAAGTTGGCATCCCATGTAGGTGATAGATTTGATTAAGAAAAAATTGGGTGACCAAAAATCATTAAAAAGATGGTTAAGAGCACAAATTTGGGCATACTTGGCCCCCCTTTATCAAAGGTAAAAATTCCAATCATTTTCTTAAGTCTTCCATGTGTGTGCTTTGGAAATCCATTGGTGAGTATATAAAGAATTTGATCCTCTATTCTCACATATTCAATGACCAAATATTTATCATTGACCAAGTCTCTGATAAAGTGATGTTTGAGCTCAATGTGTTTGGTTATAGCATTGGAAACTATATTCTTAGATAATTGCATTGCCCAATGTTATCACAAAATAACCGCATAGACTCAAGTTGAGCCTCTTTGAAATTAACTAATAGTCTTCTCAACCACATTTTTTTATGCAAGATGATGTAAGGGATACATAATCAACTTCAGAGTAGAGTATTATGCGATAGCATCTTGTTTCTTTTAAGACCAAGAAACCAAATTTCTTCCCAATGTGAAGCAATAACCTAAAGTAGATTCCATGTCATCAAGAGAACCTCACCAATCTGAATCTAGTATCCAACAAGATATAATGAACTTATTGGTCTGAAGTGTATACCATGATCATATGTCCATTTTACATATCTAAAAATTATTTTCACATCTTGCATGTGTTTGATTGAAGTTTTCCCATGAATCTAGAAACTAATGAAACCCCATAACTGATATCAAGTCTAGTCATAGTGAGATACATCAAACCTTTCACTATGATTCTAAAAATATTCTCATCAACTAAATTATTTCCATCCTCTCATTATTTTTTCGCCACTTGTAATTGGATTATATGTAGCTTTAACATCTTCAAGATTTAACTTCAACAACATATTTTGGACATACTTTGCTTCAAAAATAAATATTTCCTCTTTCTTTTGATGTAAATCCATACAAAGAAATTACTTCATAATTCTAAGATCACTCATCTCAAATTTTTATTTCATATCTTCCTTGAAGCTATACAACATATCCATAGAGCTACATGTGAAGATCAAATCATCTATATAAAGACAAACATACAAATCATTATAATGGATTATTTTGTGTAAAATTTGGATCATTTTGATTTCTTACAAAGCCTTGTGCCAAAAATAAATAATTAATTTTTTATTTCCAATCTCTTAGAGCTTTCTTGATCCCATAAAGATCCTTCATCAACCTATATACCAAATTTGTTTTACCCTTTACCTCAAAAGCTTGTGGTTGATCCACATACACTTCTTCTTCAATCACTTCATTTAGGAATACAATTTATGCATCCATTTGATGTATTTTAAAAACTTTATGATCAGAAACTAATATTACTAGTATAATAGTATCTTACCTTACAACATATGCATAAGTCTCCTCATAATCAACACCAAAATTTTGTGCAAATCCTTTTACAACAAGTTTATCTTTTAACTTATCAATTGTACCATCAATTTTTACTTTGGCCTTGTAATGACATCATTATCAGTAGGAGTATGAATAATGTTACAAGTATTATTCCTCTCAATTAAATCCATCTCAATTTTCATAGCATCAACCCGCTCTTTCCTTTGACTAGCTTCGTCAAAACTTTTAGGTTCACCAGCCATAGAATACAATGCAAACATAGTATTTTCATCATATGAATTAGAAAATAACTTATCTTATTGATATTGCATCCTTGTAATCATTCTCTCCTGATTCTGATCCAACATTTGATTTTTTGGATGTGGATTTAAAAACCTTTGTGCTTACTTTGAGTTGTTGTAGATAGATGACTAGTCTCTTGTCGAGAGTTTGTATCATTTCCTATAGCATTGGAAACCTATGTAGGAATTTGTAAGTCCTCGAAATAATATTCAAGGGGTTTCCCCCTTCACTTATGACCCTATTGGATACATTATCAAGATCAACATACATCTCATTCTCAAAAAAATTGCAATCCCTTGAAACAACTGAAGTTTTACTAGTAGGATTATACAACTTGTATGATTTTGTTTCATCACTATAACCAATGAAAATATAAACTTCACTCTTAGGATAAATTATTTTCCTATATTAATTAGGAATATGAGACAAAAAAACAATCGAGATACCTTTAAATGAACTACATCTAGTATTAAAAATATGAAGCCTCATAAGGTGTCTTTCTTTTAATTACCATTATAGATCATTGTTTTTAGGATGTAAATTGCAATCTTTACTTTGCTTCATCCCCAAAAACTATTTCCATGCACTTATTTTTTAACATATTTCTTTTTAATTCCATGATGTACCTATTATTTCTTTAATCCACACCATTATGTTGTGGTGTGTAAGGAGCTGGTAGTTACCTCTTGATGCCTTGTGAAGAACACAACTCAAAAATACCATTAGAACAAAATTCTCCACCTCTATCTATTAGGGTTTTGATGGAATATCCAATTTATTTTTCAACCAAAGATTTGAAATTTCTAAAAATTTAAAAAAATTCACTCTTATATTTTAACAAAAAAACCCACATAAATATTATAGCATCATCAATGAAAGAAATGAAATGTAAATTCTTACCAATACATCTACAAGACAAGGTCCAAACAAATATGAATGGATAACTCAAGGTTTTTTTGCTCTTCCTTTGTTGATAGGGAATGAATCCTTATGATGTGTCCCAATAATATATGAATTCCATTCTTCATCCTTATTTTAATCTAGTTTGGGAATACCTCTTACCATACCCTTTTGTGTCAATAATATGAAAACTTTTGAAACGTGCATGACCATAACTTGAATGCCACAACTTGTTAACATCCTCAATGGTAGAGAGATAAGTAGCTCCATCAATCAAATTAATCCTTAGTGGAAACATCTTATTATTTTCCATGTAGGATTTTTGAATCAATTTATTTCCTAATTTCTTATAAAAAATTGAACAAACACCATCTTCAAAAATAGTCTAAAACCATTTTCAACTAGTGATCCAAGAATAATCAAACATCATTAATTTCATCCACACCCTTTACTTGAGTTGATTTGCATGTTTCCCTTGCCTTCAATTTGAATATTTTTAATCCCTAAATGCACTTGACTTTTGAAGGTATCATCTAGCATGTTAAAACCATCTTTCTGACTTGTCATGTGATTTGAGCAACCTGAATCAAGAAACCACATATTCTTGGCATCCTCTTTTCCCACATTACATGTGAGACAATAATTTGAGTCATATATCATCTCACATTGTCTAGGTTGAGTGATTTCTTCTCACCTTCTTGATTAGCTTCATTATTTTCTACCAATTTCTTGCAATCTTTTATAAAGTGTCCAAGTTTTTTTGCAATAATGACAAATAAAGGATTTATTACTCTTCCTTGTGAAATTTTCTTGTTCTTCCCCTTTGAATTAAAGTTATTTGAATTTTCTTACTATTTTTTTTTTTTTTTTGTATTTTCCCCTTGGATTTGAAATTAAAGCCTTGGTTTGAAGCACATGCTTTGGAATTCTTGCATATATATATTCATCTTATCCTCATGGGATAAAAGAGAACCTACTAATTCATCAACACTTGTGTTGTTCATGTCCTCACACTCTTAAAGAGTGATCATGAAATGCATCTATATTGGTGTCGATATCTTAAAATATTTCTAAAAATCATTTTATCTTCAATGGTTTCTTCATAAACTCTCATTCTATGAACTATATCATTTACCCTTATGCAAAAATCTCTTACACCTTCACTTATTGACATTTTTACATTTTAAAAATTAATTTTGAGGGTTTGGAGTTTTTCTTCTCTTACATTAATAGATCCTTGATATGAAGTCTCCAAGGTAACCCATGCTTCATGAGCATTTTTGCATCCAACAATTCTTGGGTAGATGTTAGGATTAATAACAATTTAAATATAAAGGAAGGCATGGGCATCTGCCTTCTCTTCATTCATTTTTACTCTCTATGATATTGAGAGATAATTCCAATCAATAGGTGGTTGATAGTAATTGAAAATAGTACCCCAAAATCCCTTCCAAACAAGAATTCTCTTCAACTGATCCCTTCAGTATTGAAAGTTGTTTCCTTTGAAAATAGGGATATTCGTAGAAATAACATTGATAGAAGTCATTGCATGTAGAACCTCACTCTGATACCAAATGAAAGTGGAATGGCTACGAAGGAGAAAAAACCATAAAATTTAATTTCTAATCAACTTCTAATATGACCTAGAAAAAAGCTTTATATCATCCAAACAAGTCCCGGGAAAATTAGTGATTAAGTTAGTGTAATTGTTTATGTACTTGATGATCAAATTGTGCATTGTATGCACCACTTAAATTCAAAATAAGATTTGTAATTTTTTTTTATTAATTATGAATACCTAAAATAAAAAATAGTAAAAACACTTACACAAATTGCAATAATGGATTACTATTGTACCATGTTTTGGGTCATGCTTATATTAACACAAAAGGCTAAATTTTCCAATTACAACTCAACTTGCAAAGAAAGTTAAACTCACAATAGAACCACTAATACTATTAAAATACTCCTAAAATATTTTTGGACTTTTAGTTAATTAAAAAATAGACTCGTGCAATCTATGGAAAAATTTAACATGTGATCCAACATGATCCTCACTCTGAATTGATTAGATGGTATATACTGAGTTGAAATTGCCTCTATACAAAATATCTCATCGAGAGATTTATGACACCCTTTGAATGAGAAAAATGAACTTCGTGTGTAGAAGACCCACCCACTAAAATATTTCTCCAACTAGAAAAAAATAAAAAGTGTAGGTTACATGAAGATGAGGTGGCATGACGAGAGCTTGACAAATGGATGAATTTGGTGGTGACAAGTGACATAGTGTGCTCATGAACAAATATGGTTTTTGGTTTCAACATTCATTCTTCGAAAATCCATGTGGCACCCAAATTATGTGTTGGCAGGGGGGCTAGTAGCTAGTGGGGTCCACTCTTTTTCAAAAGTGGGGCTGCCACTTTTCTTCACATTGGATTGTATGGGTTTTTACCTATAAAACTCATGGAATTCTAACTTTTCATGCATGTGGGATTAAATCCCCATAGTTTCCAAATATCGAGTTATAGCCAAATTAACGAGCTAGAGACTGAGCTATCGGGTTCCAACACCATGTCATTTTCATGTTCCAAGTTAACGAGATACATCACCAAGTCTAAGTTTCAACATGCATAGCTCATAAAACAAACCACATTGGCGATCTCATGTACAACATACCAACCGATCCATATTCCAACACAACTTATTCCAACCAATCAAGTCATTATCGAGTTGCACGGTGATTCCAAGAGTAGACAAATAAAACATTACATGTGTAAGCTGCAGCCACAACCACCTCTTACCTATTGCGACTTTAAAATGCCTTAAAATATGTTCTACCCACTACATGCGGACCTTATCCCTTGGGTGAATCACATGAAAAGGTAAAAGGATGGGACATGGGGAGTAGGGACTGAACCCACAACCCCACATACCCAAATATGAAGCCCTACCATTAGGCCACTCTATCAATACTCCAAATTTAGCCCAAGATAAGGACTTTAACCCTTATTTTTGGGGATAAACAAGAAAATATCTTGGGAATGAAGTGGACATTTGAACTGTGTATTTTTATGGTAAAAAGATAAGCCCTAGCAACTACCCCAAAGTTGATGAAACACTCTAAAAGGTGGTATTTAATATTTGAATGTTAACTTTGTAATGTCCAACCATTTGGAGAGTTGTAGAGAATTTTGGAGAGTTTAATGTAGGAACCATTTAGAGACCGAATCAAAAGGATTCCTAGAGTTTGTGCGAGAGATTCCAAAAAACCAACAAAGTGTTGTGATGAATGTGTAATTGTAAAAGGTAAATTTCCATCATAATAGATCGAGTTCACGAGCTTTTCCGGACCCGAGACATAACCCGTATCGAGTGAACTCTATTAACAAGTGGTTTACATTATTTTTCTATATTTTCCTCGATTTTATTGTTATTTTAATAGTTTAATTCTATTTTAAAATCCAATTTAATCATTTTAATAATTTACGAGAAATTGAGAACAATTTTATAAGTATCTAAAAACAATAAAACTAATTAAGTGGGTCACTTAAATGTGTTTTTCGAATCAACATGTAAGAATATTTTCTCGGAATAGAATTATGCAAGCTAGGCATGCATTCAAATCCTAATTATAGCTCTCTCATAGAGAATGCACCCAAAGGTCCCTAAAATATAGGGATTGACATAAAAGTTGTATATTTGCAATTATCTTAACTTAGAAAGTGTTTCCCACCTCTTTGGGGATGACTACATAAGAATTTGTACTTATCCAAAAACTGATAGTTAACACTCTATTTTTAGATTTTTCAACTATTTTTAGCAAATATGTATCCGGGTCCTACTTGACTAAACAAGCATATGAATGAAATAAATAAGTCCTAAAAATCCTAAACTTCTATTTTAGAGTATTTCTAAAATTATAAATATCTAAATTTAACAAAATTTCAAATGCCAAAATTAACATTATTCCCAACAAAAATTAAAATCTTTTCACAAACAATGGAGGTTGGTATCCCATGTAGGTGATATATTTGATTAAGGAAAAACTAAATGGCCACAAAATAATTGAAAAGGTGGTTAAGGGCACAAAATTAGGCATACTTGGAGAGACAACCCACCACCGCCATAATCACTTAGTTTCAACGTAAATTTGGTAATCCTTTAATGAATTCCATGGAAAGTTTTTCAATACCCTTGTAGGAATAGGTAGTAGCAAGAGTAGGAGCATTCCTAGGTTCAAAAGTGTTTCCCATTTTTACACTAACAAGTATCACACTCCACCAAAACCTATTTTATATATGTATAATTCCTTCCCAAAAACTATCATGAACTTATTCATATGTTTTTAAATACCCTGATTGGTTGAATGACAAAGTGAGGCATATAGTTCTTTCAATTTTGTAGCCTAGTTTTTACCCACAATAGCCCAAGGTGCAGTGGCACATCACTCGGCTTGAATTGAGTGTTCACCCGAAGTGTGCAAGGGTACCGGGTCTCTTTATGGCAGCTTTCTCAAGAAGTTAGCATGATCATACAAATATTCCAGATCCATAATAGATAATTAAGTATATTGCAGTGCATAAACCAGATCTAGATCTCAATCATAAACAAGATTAACTCATACCAGAATCAAGATTAACTTTACCATGCATGAACTAGTAACAAATGTGTCAACAATCAATATCCAACCACAAAGATCCATTATATTAATTGCTATAAAATACAAAAGCTTCATACATACATAATATTGTCATCATAAGTCATGCACGCTCACAAACTCGCAACATAACACTACTACAACATGGGATCCATAAACCATGCAAATAAATACATATTTATAGGTAGTGGGGACTTTCCCTTCACTACCCATGCACCTTCCAAAATAGGCTACATGCTAAGAATAGCCATGTGCCCTTACATGGATAAATACAAAAGCATGAAAACTCGCTAATAATAGATTATCTATTAATACAATTGTAGTTTAATCTTATTATTAGCTCGAACTATGCATGGTGCTTGATCTCCCACTTGTCAAAATAACCTTTGCATGTTCTTCAAGTCTCCATACAAAACGTGCTCCTCACTCCATGTCTAGAATTAGCCTTATTCTGGAAAATGGATTAGTCATGAACCCTCTCTTTCTCAGGCACGCCCTATTCCATTATACTTCCATGTGCACCTATGCGCCCTGTGTCTGCATGCCCAATCCTTCTTCACATTTCATACTTACATTATATTTCATTAGCCCAACATTACCCCACACTAATTTCATTGTCATCCCGACAATGGGCAACCAAAACTTATCTCTCCAAAAGAATAAAGAATAAAATAATATCTGCACAAAAATAATGAGAGAATACTTGGTGCTCTTACTCTTCCATGGGGAGAATTAACTCTGGATATTCATTTTTGATCTCTACCTCCAAGTCATTCCAATCACTTAATGCCTTATTTGTTATGTCTGGAATGTATACAAGTACCGTCTCCATCTCGTCAAGTGTCATGTTCTCTCCTTCATTTTTTAGTACTCTGTGAACATTGGTCAGGCTTGAGACCATCCCATCCATGACATCCATTCGTTGCACTATCAATTTCCCAATTTCCTTTATCTTCTCCTTGTCGGGGTCCTGAGTTGCTCTAAGCACATCACACTTTTCCATATCAAAGTCATCCACTCCACTCATCTGAGTGTTTCATTCTTTACTGCTTTGAGGACCTCATCCTCCTCAGCCATGGTTCTCATATTTATTATTACATCTAGGGCACACATATTCAATTCCAAATTTGCTTTCTTTAATTCATCCTTCAAGGTCTGTAGTAATGCTTCATAACTTGTAATTTTTCACACAATAGAGGCCTTGGCCTTTTGTGCCTATTCTGACATCCTTTGGTTTTGGCATGCGTACGGGTTCCTCATCCAATACCATGTGAACTAATGTGTGTAAATAATTCAAATCCATTGGAAACTCTTGTGTGACTTTATCCTCCATATCTGGACTTTTCCCAAAATATTGTCCCCAATTTATTCTCGCCATACTTGAGTATTGAATGCACTTTGTTTCCTCGGTTGTCTCTTTTTCTTCTATCGGTGTTTGATTTCGATATCTTTTACTTCTTATCATATAACAATGCCCGAATATTTTTCGCTATATCTATGTTTTTGCACTCGACCTCGGTGGATACCTTTATTAATGCATTGCTTACCTATTTATCTAAATCTAGGTGTGCTTAATTGTGACATGGTGTGAGTGTGGTGCCTTCTTCAACTTGTGAAACACATGATTCTTCACATACATCAAGTCAAGCTCATCCATATGATTATGCATGCTCCAAGATAATTTCTTGCGTGTGCATGTAGTATTCATGTCTACATCCATCATCTCCCAGCCATAAAGAGGTCTTTGGGTTCCAAAGTGCTTTGGAACCTCACGCGTATAATCTTGGTCGGGTCATCAATATACCCAACTATTGGCATCTCATAAATACCTTCATTTGTTTCCTTACCAGTGCATTTACCCTTTATAATATGAACACTTGAATCCAACATTGGTTCTTCACCTTTTTGCATAGTATGGGGCGCACCGGACATCTCGCCCTTATATGTTCCCATCTCTGTATCCCTAGTACCACTCCCTATCTCTCTCTCCTTCAACTCCTTTGCATATTTTTTAATTTATTGTTCTGAGGCTCTTCTACATCCTTAGTATGCACCTTTGAGTGTTTAACGCATTGTCCCAGTTTCTCATCCTCATCATCCTTCCTTGGGATATACTTGCACTTTTATTCTTTTATGGATCTACCTTCACGGGAGAAGTCCTAGGTGACCTCCTAAGGGGCTGTGAAGGTCCCATGCCTTGAGTCCTGGTTCGCCTCAATACTCTTTTGAACTACAAGTCCCCAACACCTTGTTTGATATCTATCTCCATAGTGTCTATTTCCAGCACTTCATCTTCTTTCTGTAATGGAGGGGTTACCTCGCACTCTCTTTTCTTTCCTACAGTGGGTTGTTTCCTCCCCCGTGATCCACTCCACCACTTTTTTCTTAAGTTCTTCTTCTTCTTCTCCAAGGGAAAAGTGTCTTCTTCATCTTGTAATGTACCCACAATATGCTTCCCCTTGGGTGGTACAGGGAGCGTAAAATCATTCTCCAAATACTTCCCATTCTCCAGCTTGGCTTAAGATAAATATAAATGAGGGCTGCTCCAGACTTCCCAATTTCCAAGCTCACATCATTCATGTTAATATCATCTAAAATTAATTTCTCAATATATGCATACTTACTTGGATAAACGTAAGTCTTTCTGAGTGTATGGTAGTCGCAGTCTACCTTATCTCCATTTAATAACAATTTGGAACATGTTCGAAAACCTATGTATAAAGGCTTGAAAGTAGCGCATGGTGAAGGCGTAGGGGATTTTACACCAGGGGATTCACTTTCCATCCTTCATCCTTAAGTGCCCTATGCAAAAATGCTAATATATGACAAATTGTACATGTTTGTCTAATACTGAAGGAAGATCCTTGGGTATTCTCCATTCCTCCTCAAATGTAGTGCACAAGTTCTTATACCACAACTCGATCTCTATTTAAAAGGTCCACTCATGGTTTCATCACATGTATACTTAGAAAATCTCTCTGCAAGAGATTTCTTCTCCTCTGGTATTACCATATTTTGTCCTTTGGCCCATCGGGCACTCCAATTTCTACAAATACAAGAGACAAAAGGATCGCATCGAAACTTATCTTCTCACCTTGGTGTGCTTCCTCAATGATGGTTTCAACAATGTAACTAGAAAAATTGTAAACTACACCTTCTGTCATATTTTTTTGCCACATACAACAAAGCCTTATTTACCGTGACCAACTCTCTTGATTGTTCAACTTTGTAAGTAGGTGCATTTACGCCTGAATGACTGGATACTTCTGCAAATTAGGGATGTCCATCCCATGCCCTCCCTTCATATATTCTAGCGCCTTCTTCGTTGATTTTATACCCTCCTTATCAGTGAGGTCATTGTTCAATTCAGGTTTTGAAATCCTTAGTCTTGTCAAATTTCTAATCAAGGGTGCGGTGAGCCTCATTCATCACCCAACAAAATAGAAGAAGTCCTCATGGACTCTTCTCATCAAATGCTGGTACAAATTTTATGGTTTTCCAAAGTAAGGGACTTCATATAACTATAAAACTCCCACCTTTTTCAACAATTTTTCACCGCATCATCATACACAGCCATGTCATCCATTGTTCTCTTTTTGTCTTTACCACTAGCAACTTATCTAATTCATCTTTGTTCTTGTGGTTGTAATCACTTACTTTGCAACGAATAATGTGAGAATCTCATATGTGGCCCATAAAAACCCTTTATGGATATTGCATCTCGAAAAAACAACTTTCAGAGGAATCTTCTACTTCAACCTCGACTTCCTTCTACTTCCTTCCCCTTGTGGCTGCTCTAGGTGCTCGCTTAGGTGCCATAGGAACAATAAAGGTGTGTTCTTCTAACTAATTTGAGTTGTGCAACTCAAACCCATGTACCCTAGCTCAAGATCGAACCCTAACAAATGATTTTTCCTCCATGTATGCCTTTGTTTCGCTCAAACACATTCTCTAATGGAGCTTCAACTAATTCTTTGTGTAACTTCAACAAATCCTTCTAGTTTAGCTCACAAAATAGCTCTTCGCACTTACACATAGCTCACTCTTCAACTCAATTGACTTCTCTCAATCGCGAAGGTAAAAATGATTCCCCAACACCACCTTATATATCTTTTTTTAAAAATTACACATTTATAGCTCTCTACCTACCACCGTACTCAACATTAAATTAGCATTTCTTTCCTTTTTCGTGCTGATTTTTCCATGCCAAAGTCATAACCTTCTAGCACCTACTACTCCTTAAGCACAGACCTCCTTTTTTGTTCCTTCATGCACCAAAGTATTAATCCAATGTGCCTTTCAAAAAGTGTTTTCCACGGCTGCAGCCTCCCTCGTGTTACACTGTGTGTCCACTCATCCATACGTGGTCTTCATTCATGAGCAATATTTCTCTATCCACACCTTTACTTTAAGCACTTGCAAAATATCTCTCTATGCGTATCAATCTTCAGAGAACATTCAATCTTGGTCCATTTATCTTGTATACACTCCACCCCACACTTAAAGTATGTGTGGTCCTCTACGCATGAATTCAATATATAGTAATCAGCTTCTGGTGCACAAACGCGCTTATTACACAAAACACTGAACTAAATTGACAAAGCATAAAGCAACAAGTAAGGGAAACAAATATAAAGGCAATTCATTAAAGGAAATATAATCTAATTGAAAAAACTTTTTTATTACAAAACACCAAGAAGGTTTAAATATAATAGGGCTTTAACCTACTCCCCTTGAAGTAACCTAGTAACCATGTCCCATCTAGCGCATGTAACTGGAAAATGCCTTAATCAAGTATGTAAGTCACAACATACGGTCCCAACCAATGAAATTTCAGCTTTCCAGGGTGGTGCAAGAGCTTTGAATCATACAAAAGAACCATTTATCAAACTTCAATCTTCTTTTCCTTGATATGCCTATCATGCCAATCCTTCTACTTGGCCTTCTTTGTCTTCTGACTCCATCATGCTATAGTGTGAATTTTATCCACCGCATCAATTTTTCTATGTGCTCCTCAAGTGCTTTCTTATAAGCCAAACCTCTTGCATGCGCAATACGCAAAGAAGGTAACATGAATTCACGAGTAAAACAAACTTTGTGCCAAACACCAATTGAAAGGGTGTGACTTTGTTTAGTCTTTTATAAGTTTTCATGTATGCCAAAAGTACAACAAATACTTTATCATCTCATTCTTTCCTTCCAACATCACAAATCTTAGTCAATGTGTGGCTCAAAATATTGTTGAAAGCTTCAACAGTTCCATTAGCAAGAGGGTGATAGGGTGTTGTTTTATGGTGGGTAACCATAAATTCTACCAATAGTATCCTGATAGTCTCATTAAGAAAATGAGTGCCCCTATCACTTATCAAACTCAAAGGGCATCCATACCTACTAATAATGTTTTCCCATATAAACCTTGTTGCCATAGCTACCGTGACAATCCTTTATAGGTGCCACTTCTTCCCACCTTGTAAGATAATATGTACAAGTTATAATGTAGTGTGACCTAGTCTTTGCTGCACGCAGTGAGGAAATAGGACCCACAAACTTTCAAAAGGTTATGCACTAGCAATAGGCCTTAAAGGAATCTCATCTCTATGCCCAGGATTTCCAAGGTGCTGACAATGGTCACATGCCTTACAATATTCTTTGCAATCCTTATACAATGTTTCCCACCATAAACCAACCAATAAAATCTTGTGTGCGGTAGCATCTCCTACATAATGTCCACCTATAATACCATCATGAGCCTCTTCCATAATAGCTTCACGCTCATGCTCAAGTACACACTAGCACAAAACTTCATCCTGACCTAGTTTGTATAAGTCTCCACTAATCAACATATAGGGCATGACACATATAGCAAGTTGTTTCTTCTCTATATTCTTCATTCCCTCTAGTATCACACCTTTGTAAAAAGACAACAATGTCTTCTAATTCATAGCACATGCGGTTTAACTGAATAATTGTGCATCGACATTTTTTCCTCAATGCTCTACACATCATTTCCTTTATGAATCATGTAATGCCCAGGACGAAAACACGGGAAAAAAAAACACTCTGAAAGCCACTCAAGAGAAAAAAAATGGTTAATAATTTTTTTCTTTGAAAGAACTAAATAATACTAATTCTTCGCTTAACCACTTCCCATTAAAATAATAAATTTGATCAATCAAGGATACTACATCGTAATATAGTTTAAATACAAAATTTTATCCCCTACTAAGAAAGGAGGTTATACTAACCAAGTTTAGAAGTTATTTTAAGTAAAGGAGAAATACATGAAAACATAAACCCGTGATATAAAGGACATGATCCTAGGTTATATTAGCACCATCGCTAGCCTCCAGAAGGAGTAACAAGTTTCAAACAAAAAGACCATATGATTTATAAAGAACAAAACTATTTATTTATTTATTCTACTTATCTTTTTCAAAAATCCTTTAATGTAACCTAAAGATCAAGCTTTCTACTTAATTTCCCATAATTCCCAAGTAGACTTAATACAAAAAAACTTTCCACTTATCTTTATTTTTAAAACAAAAATCCTCCTTACCTAAATGAAGAAAAGGAGATATAAGTTCTATCTCATATCTTATTTAAAAGCTACATGTACCTAAAAGCCTCATCCTAAGTATAATATGAGCCACAAGATCAAATTTTCCTACTCCTTGGATTTGGGGATAACCCTAAATTTCCTTTTTTTTAAGAGTTTTCTCACAAAGAATTTTCTTTGTATCTTATGGCAAAAGGGCAATAACTCAAAATCTCTCTTTTTCTTTTGTGTTATCTTTTCTTTGGCGGAGTTGAAGGAGGGCGGCGCCCATGGTAGAGGAGGTAAATGGGACTACGTGGGGGAGAGGCCCATCGAGGATGGAGTAGCGGAGAGAGGGTGGTGGTGTGGGAGCGACCAAGGTCTGCGCGCCAGGGTTGGAGGATGGCGGGGAAGGAGTTGGGAGGCCGCGGTGCATGCGGGAGGATAGAGGCGTGGGGAGGGCAGGCGGTGGTGCCTCTAGTAGGTGCGCAAGGGGGTGGGGAGGGGTTTGGCCCTCCCAACTGTTTGTATTTATTTTTTTTTTATTTTTATTTTTATTTCTTGATTATTATTTATTTATATATATTTTAATAGTTTCATACTAAAATATATATGTGTGTAACTAACCGCACTAGTTCTATATAATAAGGGTTATTTATATAATCCAATACATTTATATTATTTTATATTATATATACTAAACTCATCTAGACTAAAATCTATAAGTTATCATATATTTTACATAAACACAAATGAAACAAAGTAATCATTCTTTGTAATAATGAATAGAACAACATGTTTATTTTCTAATTTTTTCCTCCATGGTCGATTTATATAAGTCAACTCTATTTTATACATAGGTATTTTTCTATTAAGCTAGATGTAAATGGTTCACATACATGATAACGAAAACTATCCCAAGCTGCATTCACTTAAGATAAGATTAGGCATTGATATGTGGTATGAAAACACCAACTTCTTTCTAATGTATACCTTACATTTGAAGAACGACCTAGATGTATTTTATTCACTAAATTGCAGAATATATAAGGAGAGATGTATTTCAAAATGGTACTTTATTTTTAAATAAAATCAATTTACAATATTGAACAAGAAGGAGATCAACAAGATCAACTATATTTTTGATTAATCAACTTCCCTTCAAGGAGATTACAACAAGTTCAGATTTTATTAAAAAAGCATTGATTACTACATTTCATTTTCACGAAGCTTAACTAACTATGCAATATATTTCCAAGGAATAATTCAACTTAAGGAATTCTATTACAAGTTTATTTACCAGGTAATATCTACTTCATGAAGGAAAACTTTTCACTTTATCAAAGAATTACTAATTACCCATTTCACATGTAAAAGGGTGAGTTCTAAAAATATATTTTCTCTTCAAACAACTAGGATGGCATCACTTCTTAATCCAACAAGACTCGTCCACGCATGGAAAGTAACAAGTTTTACAAATACATTCAACTTTCAACCATATTCAAGAGTGAAATAAATACAACTTTGAGAACATGCATGCTTCCACAAACTATACATATATCCCAAATGGAAGACTTGCAAAAGGCTCACTGCAATATTTTACAAGGAACATAAGTTTATCAAGAAGCTAAAAAAATTCTAAACAAGAGAGGTTCATAAAGGACCATGCACCAAAGATACTCCAGCACACCTCAAGATCAAGGATCCAACTTCAATGATTTACAAGGATTCAAATTCAAGATAACAAGGCTTGTTTAACCTCCCAACCTTCGGCATCATTACATGCATTTCCAGAGAGTGGAAGACATGCTAGCCTCCCCAAGCCCATGGGAGAGAGAGCTAGCTTCCACAACTTTGTGCACAAGATCTTTAGGGAGACAACCACCACCAAAATACACTCACAAACAAGACCAAACCATGCACGAAGGAAAAATATGATATTGAGCAATAAAATAAAAGAGGAGAAACCATATTCCTCCTCTAAATTTTGGGAAGAGTAGATGAGATACCCGAAAGTGACATAAGGTGTGATCTAACAAAAGAATGCACACATCAAACTTCCTTCTCCACCTTATTTCTCCGAAGTCAACAAGATCCTCCTTATTACTCCACCCATTCACCAAAAATCCTTCTTGGGAGGATTTTCAAACCCATGGGTTTCCTCTCCAAGAATGGGAAAGGGGTTCAAACCAGATGAACCCCTTTACCCACCTCAAACCATATGAGGGGAGTAAAGAAACCGACATGGCTTTCCCATCAATCCATGAGGTTTGAGAGGGAAAATCCCTCTCTCTTCCCCCCAAATGACTCAAACATCCATCAAACCATATGATGGATGGAGTAAAAAGCAATACAATGATTATACTCAAGAAACAAACCATACAAGCAAATAAACAAATAAATTAAGTATGAGCAAGCTAAGATTTAGTAAAGAAACATACCACATAAATGAGCTCAAGATGTTACCTCTAATAGCTCTCCAAAACAAGATTTTGCAACTTTCTTCCTCAAGCAATCCTCAAGCTCCAACTTTCTCAAGCACCAAGCCAAAGCTCCCAAAAAAAAAAAAAGAGCCAAAAAAAAAGTCCCCTTCTCCTCCATGAGTGATATTTTTAAAGAGAAGTCAAATAATTTTCCTTTCCAATGAGGGGGTGACATGTGTCACCCTCTCCTCCCTCAATTCAAATATTCCCAAAAACTAAATAAGTAAAAGTAAACTCAACTTTTAGCCCTTATCACCCAAAATACTAACAATGTAAATAAAACAAAGTGGAGCAACTTATAACAAAACATACTTCCCCATCCACCTTACATGGATGTTACCAAAGGAAGGAAAAATGGGAGGGAAACTCCTCCAAGCCTTGGAAATAATCCCTCCTACCTATTAGGTAGGGTCCAAGGGCCCATTTTTATGTTAAGGGAACTCCCAAACTAAAAAGGGGTCCCTAAAAATGCTTAAAATAACCCAATTTAGGGTTTGGAAAATTAGGCACAATGGTAGAGGGTGTGGGGACCACCCAAGGGTTCACATGTGACCCTAAACCCTCTAGATTAAGTACATCATTAATCTAATTCAAATCTTAATGCAAGTGGGGTCATTATTTCCTAAAACAATCTTACAACACAACTAGACACCCTAAGGAAAAATTAATAATTACAAGACATATTTTATTACAAAAGAGGGTCACCCATGGTGCCTAAAAAATAATCCTAATGCTAAGGCCTCAAACAATAAACATGGCTAGGGCTTAGCCCATGGGCTGCTTGTGCAAAATTGTGTAGCTTCCACAATCCCACGTTCTCCTGTGACCTGTCACCTGCACACTCATTGCACACATTAAATACACATGTCCAATACAAGAGTAAACTAGCTACTCACTAAGCGAACAGATTCAAACATGTACATTAATGATATCACCATCATCAACGTGGAATGCACAATCTCACACAATTCATCATATGTCGGGTATTACAATACATAAAATGTCATATCACCATGTCATCATGTATCCTTATCAGCAAAACGAATATGTTACAAAATCAAGGTATGTGACTAAACTAATTATCCAACATGTATCAATTTGACCTAAATCACATAGAAAAGTGTTAGTGTCCACAATATCAAATAAAAGGTGTCAACCTACTAATCTAGTTAAATTAGCGCTACGCGCTCCAAATCACCATATGTGTTCATGAAGGCAAACCAACATATCCAAAATCCATAACTGTGGTTTAAGAATTCAGCAGATCATAGAGGCTAGAAAAAGTGGGCACTACATCCCCCTCTCCTAAAATTAGACTTCCTCCGGGAAGTCACTGGAAGAGCTAGGGATAAGATTTTACTGGATATCACATCGTAGTGTGAGTACTACATTAAGGTCATTTTTAAAGGAACTAAAATATTTTTTTTTTTGTCTTAACAACATGTCTTTTTAAGTGTAACAAGGTCCAAGAACAAGTATTTCTCAAATAAGAGAATGTTAACCAAGGAGAACTGTATAAACCGAATTCATTTTCCTCATCATCTATCTTTCCTATAAGGGTCCAAATAAGAGGATATACAACATAAGGTCCAAAACGATGGATGAGCGAAGGGAACATAAATGTTGTTTCAAAATGAATTTAAAAGTTTTTGAATATTAATTGTGTACTAGAACACTTAAGGAAACTATCCAAGGTGTCACAAATACCACACAATGAGAGAGAAAAAGTTTCCAAGTTCCGTGTGGTTTCATCTCCTAACTCATCATTACTCTAACTTTTGAAAAAGGAAGGTTCACGAGTCTTTTTAAAATAGTTCAATAATCAACATTATTCACTAAGATCAAGGAAGAATATTCACATACTACCAAACATAGTTAAAGGAGTTGTCTTAATTTGGTCTTTATTTATTTATTTATTTGTTCGCTAAATGATTGTAGAGAAAATTTGTGGGTGGAATATATATAGTCCACTACTAGGTTAGGATTAGCTTTCTAATTTGTTTTCCAAAGTTTCATAGCATGTACCGTTTTATAAAACATTTCTATTCCGAGCCAAGATTGCTTTAGAAGTCTCATAAACGAAAATTGAATTTATTATTGTTTGTAAATTGGTTTATATGAGTTCTCATTATGACAAAGCAATTTTAGAACTTTCTATGCCCCAAACAAGCCATAACTTCTTAATGAAACAACAAACCAAAAATTTCCAGTTCAATATGATATAAGAAAAGTTTTACTTAAATTTAATCATTTCTTAATTACTATAATCACAAGAAAACATGAATGAGTTACGCAAAAACAAAATCCATTTAAAGAGAATGTTTCCCGAATCTTATCAACATATTCATCAAAGTTTACAATATACCAGCATGATGGAAAGCAAAACTTTTCCGTTTATACTTTCCTCAAGCGTACAAGAGATCAACACTCATCTTCTTTTAATGAAAGGTAAGGTCTAAATCTTTTCAAGATATCCAACTTACGTTAACTTTTACTTAACAATTATTTGGTCGAAATTTGGCCCATTAGGTTAAGAGACATAAGTATAAAATAAATACACTTATTAACAAGGGTGGAATTCATATTACACAAAGAAATTTGAATTACGCCACCCTATTAGAGTGGTAATAGAAAATAGAACCGTGTTTTAAAGAGGACCCCAAAATAATTTCAATTTATTTGTATATATATATTTTAAAAACTTATGCTTATATTGATTACAAAGGACGTCTCTACCTACGGTAGGTGGAAAGACTAGTTAGTCATTATTGTTAGTCCTTGCAATAAGGGCTTCATCATTTATCTTAAAATAAGATACTTAAGAGTTTTCAAATGTGAATGACATCTTGTAAAAGAGTTTCCTATGAGTCCAATAGCCAAAGGCATATCTGATTTGTGAGATCATTGCGATAATTCTATCATTCGTATTAACTTTCTCACCTAAACATTTAGGAAGCCGAACAATACCTAAGTTACTTACAGAATTCCCAACATTAAATGTGTAAACCATATGAACATCACAAGACAAAGATTAGTAACCAACACCTATCACATCCAAAGCAATAGTTTTAGGATCGCCCCAATTTTAGCTTTTTAAGGGGTAACAATGATTAACCTTGTTTATCCAACCAACATTGTTTAATTATATATATAACGAGTTTTCCAAGATACAAATAATTACAATATTCCATTATTGTTTACAAGGTAAGTGTACACAATTGTGCTTTTAGGTTTATAAATAAATATATATTTTTGTGGATTTTGAAACATTACTTTCACCCCTATTGGACCACATTAATAGTTCTTTCACTGTCAACACCATCCTCGATACAACATAATGCCTAACCAAGAGAGTGTTCACACTAATTCATTTCATTTTATTTTCTTTCCAAGAGAGAGATAAAATATCTTTGTTTATATATATAAATTTTTTTGCATGACCATTGTTCTTCTAAGTCCACGAATTGAGGTTAGAAGGAGGGTGATTCCCTTATTTCTACACATAAGTACAAGCATTATAAACATGATTAACTCATAACATTTTAAATCAACTTGAGGAGAGTTGAAATCACATGTGTAATTACTAAAGTAAGAAGGTTTTAACCAAGTTACCATGCAACAAAACTTAATAAGTGGTTAAGGTATGAAAATAGGTTTATCGAGCTCCAAAAGGATTAAGAAAATTAACTAGATCATTTCCGAAGTTAACTCTAAAATTTATACCAATAGCTTCGATAATAATTTTAAGTTGTGAAACTAGATTTGTTTTATAATAGCACAATGTGTTCTTACGTTGCACGAAGAGGATAAACTAGCCATGAAATATTATTTCGAGCAACACCATAAAAAAGGAGAGGCACTAACTTTCTTTCCCTTTATCATTTACGTTTTAGAGAGGAGTTAGCAATTATTTTCATCCAATTATAATTAATTTTAAACCACAATTTTGAAGCGGAAAACAACAAGGTCATAAGATCATTTGCTAAATTTCCTTATAAAAGGGTTATAAAACTAAGATTAGAAACATATATCATAGGAGTACAAATTATTTCCAATTTCATAGTAGTGAAATTTCAATGCGTGGAAGACTATCCTATCACATTGGATGATTTTATACAAGATAACGTTATTTAGTTTATACCCCTACCAAAAGGGTTTTATTAGAACTAAATAGGTGCCTCTAATATGGCAGTTGAGATTCCTAAGAAACAAAGGATCACTAATCAAGAACTAACCAAATGCCTTAACCAAAATCCTGAAACCAAATAACTAGACCTTCTTCGATGTCCAAAAGAATCATCCTAACCAAGGCCGTTAAGAATCAAAAGCGACTTGTTACACAATTTTTTTTACTTTGGGTCTTAACATTCAACCTAGAACACATAGCTTAAAACAATAACCTTATTGTAACATGCTTAACCCTTCAAAGGTGTCCTAAGAAACCTAATTGTTTATTAAGACCTAATTTTCTTGTTCTACAATCTAGAGAAAATGGTTACAAAAGGAGCCTATCAAAACAAGTACCTAACACCCACATGGTGAAACAAAGTTTCCATTTGATTCTTTATTATGCATAGAGTCAATCAAGACGTACAATTCTCAAAACTGGAGAATAGATTTCAATTTGGAAATATCTTCTGGGAGCCAACTATTAGAGTTTTACTATTGCATTTCAACATATTTTTAGTGAAAAAGGCTACAAAATAACCAATACCAACTCAGAAATGCATTTTGACAGCTTGAATCTATTCTCTTATATATAGAGAACCCATCACAACTTACAAAATGAAAACTAAACACTAACACTCTAGTTATGATCTTCTTTTGAGCTAAATTAATGTTATTGTGAAGTTTGTGTTTTGTACCAAAATGTCTAGAGACCTCCTAAACACCCTTGGAAAACTAACTTTTCGTTCCTTTTTCTCGAATCTAATCATTGCAGACAAAGGACATGGAGGAATACTACAAGTTAGAAGTAAAAAAATTCAATTTCCTACTAACGCTCTCCACTTTACAGGTCCAAATTGAAACGATTTTTTTTTTAACCTTTTAAGTTGTTATCCCAACAAAATGCGATTAAAAGAGCTCAAAAATGATTTTATCTATATGATCAAATGATTTTAAAAGTTGATTTTAAAAGTTGATGCGGCTTCCCATGTCACTAGGGAACAAGATTATCCAATTCCATCACTACTATGGAGACCAAGAAGCCATTTTGCACGTTATCTAAACACGACATTTTTCTTAAGTTTTACTGATTGTTTTAAACAAATTAGGTGATCAAAATGTGCCTACCATCTATTGTCTTAGCAAACATTTTACTCCAAGCAGTTACTCGAGAGATAACTTTACCCATGGAATAGTTTAGCGGAAACATTTCTTCCCCCTTTTTTAAATTATTATTATTATTATTTTACTTTTAATATTATTAAAACATTAATAACCAGTTAGAAGTTCTACCCAGAGCATCTGCGTGTGTGAACCTTGCTCTGATACCAAATGTAATTCCCAGGACTAAAACACAAGAAAAAAAAACACTCAAAAGCCACTCAAGAGAAAAAAAAAAATGGTTAATAATTTTTTTCTTTGAAAGAACTAAATAATACTAATTCTTCGCTTAACCACTTCCCATTAAAATAATAAATTTGATCAACTGAAGGTTATTATACTACATCGTAATATAGTTTAAATACAAAATTTTATCCCCTATTAAGAAAGGAGGTTATACTAACGAAGTTTAGAAGTTATTTTAATTAAAGGAGTAATACATGAAAACATAAACCCGTGATATAAAGGAAATGATCCTAGGTTATATTAGCACCATCGCTAGCCTCTAGAAGAGTAACAAGTTTCAAACAAAAAAAAGACCATATGATTTATAAAGAACAAAACTATTTATTTATTTATTCTACTTATCTTTTTCAAAAATCCTTTAATGCAACCTAAAGATCAAGCTTTCTACTTAATTTCCCATAATTCCCAAGTAGACTTAATACAAAAAAACTTTCCACTTATCTTTATTTTTAAAACAAAATTCCTCCTTTACCTAAATGAAGAAAAGGAGATATAAGTTCTATCTCATATCTTATTTAAAAGCTACAGAACCTAAAAGTCTCACCCTAAGTATAATATGAGCCATAAGATCAAATTTTCCTACTCCTTGGATTTGGGGATAACCCTAAATTTCTTTTTTTAAAGAGTTTTCTCACAAAGAATTTTCTTTGTATCTTATGGCAAAAGGGCAATAACCCAAAAATCTCTCTCTTTTCTTTTGTGTTATCTTTTGCTGGCAGGTTGAAGGAGGCGGCACCCATGGTAGAGGAGGTAAATGGGACTACGTGGGGGAGAGGCCCGTCGAGGATGGAGCAGCGGAGAGAGGGCGGTGGTGTGGGGAGCGACCGGGGGTTGGAGGATGGCAGGGGAAGGAGTTGGGAGGCCGCGGGCAGGGAGGACAGAGGCGTGGGGAAGGGCGGTGGTGGTGCCTCCGGTAGGTGCACAAGGGGGTGGGGAGGGGTTCATCCCTCCCCAATCTGTTTGTATTTATTTTATTTATTTATTTTTATTTCTTTATTGTTATTTATTTATATATTTTAATAGTTTCATACTAAAATATATATGTGTGCAACAACTGCACTAGTTCTATATAATAAGGGTTATTTATATAATCCAATACATTTATATTATTTTATATTATATATACTAAACTCATCTAGACTAAAATCTACAAGTTATAATATATTTTACATAAACACAAATGAAACAAAGTAACTGCTGCTGTAATAATGAATAGAACAACATGTTTATTTTCTAATTTTTTCATGGTCAGATTTATATAAGTCAACTCTATTTTATACACAGGTATTTTTCTATTAATCTAGATGTAAATGGTTCACATACATGATAACGAAAACTATCCCAAGCTGCATTCACTTAAGATAAGATTAGGCATTGATATGTGGTATGAAAACACCAACTTCTTTCCAATGTATACATTATATTTGAAGAACAACCTAGATGTATTTTATTCACTAAATTGTAGAATATATATAAGGAGAGATGTATTTCAAAATGGTACTTTATTTTTAAATAAAATCAATTTACAATATTGAACAAGAAGGAGATCAACAAGATCAACTATATTTCTGATTAATCAACTTCCCTTCAGGAGATTACAACAAGTTGATTTAAAAAAAAAAATTGATTGATTACTACATTTCATTTTCACGAAGCTTAACTAACTATGCAATATATTTCCAAGGAATAATTCAACTCAAGGAATCCTATTACAAGTTTATTTACTAGGTAAGATCTACTTCATGAAGGAAAAATTTTCATTTTATCAAAGAATTACTAATTACCCATTTCACATGTAAAAGGGTGAGTTCTAAAATATATTTTCTTTTCAAACAACCATGATGGCATCACTTCTTAATCCAACAAGACTCATCCGCTCATGGAAAGTAACAAGTTTTACAAATACATTCAACTTTCAACCATATTCAAGAGTGAAATAAATACAACTTTGAGAACACACATGCTTCCATGAACTATACATATATCCCAAATGGAAGACTTGCAAAAGAGCTCACTGCAATATTTTACAAGGAACATAAGTTTATCAAGAAGCTAAAAAAATTTCTAAACAAGAGAGGGTCATAAAGGACCATGCCACCAAAGATCCAAACACCTCAAGATCAAGGATCCAACTTCGAATGCTTTAATTCAACTTCAAGATAACAAGGCTTGTTTAACCTCCCAACCTTCAGGCATCATTACATGCCTTTCCAAGAGCTGGAAGACATGCTAGCCTCCCCCAAGCCCATGGGAGAGAGAGCTAGCTTCCACAACTTTGTGCACAAGATTTAGGGAGACAACCACCACAATACGCTCACAAACAAGACCAAACCATGCACAAAGGAAAAATATGACATTGAGAAATAAAAGAAAAGAGGAGAAACCATATTCCTCCTCTAAATTTGGGGAAGAGTAGATGTAGGTGTGATCTAACAAAAGAATGCACACATCAAACTTCCTTCTCCACCTTATTTATCTGAAGTCAACAAGATCCTCCTTATTACTCCACCCATTCACCAAAAATCCTTCTTGGGAGGATTTTCAAACCCATTGGGTTTCCTCTCCAAGAATGGGAAAGGGGTTCAAACCAGATGAACCCCTTTACCCACCTCAAACCATATGAGGGGAGTAAAGAAACCGACATGGCTTGCCCATCAAGCCATGAGGTTTGAGAGGGAAAATCCCTCTCTCTTCCCCCAAATAAATCAAACATCCATCAAACCATATGATGGATGGAGTAAAAAGCAATACAACGATTATACTCAAGCAACAAACCATACAAGCAACTAAACAAATAAATCAACTATGAGCAAGCTAAGATTTAGTAAAGAAACATACCACATAAATGAGCTCAAGAGGTTACCTCTAATAGCTCTCCAAAAAAAGATTTTTCAACTTTCTTCCTCAAGAAATCCTCAAGCTCTAAATTTCTCAAGCACCAAGCCAAAGCTCCCAAAAAAAAAGAGCCAAAAAAATTCCCCTTCTCCTCCATGAGTGATATTTTTAAAGAGAAGTCAAATAATTTTCCTTTCCAATGAGGGGGTGACATGTGTCACCCCTCTCCTCCCTCAATTCAAATATTCCCAAAAACTAAATAAGTAAAAGTAAACTCACCTTTTAGCCCTTATCACCCAAAATACTAACAATGTAAATAAAACAAAGTGGAGCAACTTTTAACAAAACACACTTCCCCATCCACCTTACATGGATGTGACCAAAGGAAGGCAAAATGGGAGGGAAACTCCCTCCAAGCCTTGGAAATAAGCCCTCCTACCTATTAGGTAGGGTCCAAGGGCCCATTTTTGTGTTAAGGGAACTCCCAAACTAAAAAGGGGTCCCTAAAAATGCCTAAAATAACCCAATTTCGGGTTTGGAAAAATTAGGCACAATGGTAGAGGGTGTGGGGACCACTCAAGGGTTCACATGTGACCCTAAACCCTCTAGATTAAGTACATCATTAATCTAATTCAAATCTTAATGCAAGTGGGGTCATTAATTCCCCAAAACAAGCTTACAACACAACTAGACACCCTAAGCAAAAATTAATAATTACAAGACATATTTCATTACAAATGAGGGTCACCCATGGTGCCTAAAGCAAAAATCCTAATGCTAAGGCCTCAAGCAATAAACATGGCTAGGGCTTAGCCCGTGGGCTGCTTGTGTAAAATTGTGTAGCTTCCCTGAATCCCACGTTCTCCTGTGACCTGTCACCTGCACACTCATTGCACACATTAAACGCACCTATCCAATACAAGAGTAAACTAGCTACTCACTAAGAGAACAGATTCAAACATGTACATTAATGATATCACCATCATCAATGTGGAATGCACAATCTCACACAATTCATCGTATGTTAGGTATTACAATACATAAAATGTCATATCACCATGTCATCATGTATCCTTATCAGCAAAATTAATATGTTACAAAATCAAGGTATGTGACTAAACTAATTATCCAACATGTATCAATTTGACCTAAATCACATAGAAAATTGTTAGTGTCCACAATATCAAATAAAATGTGTCAACCTACTAATCTAGTTAAATTTGCGCTACATGCTCCCAATCACCATACGTATTCATGAATGAAAACCAACATATCCAAAATCCATGTTAAGTCATAACTCGTGGTTTAAGAATTCAACAGATCATAGAGGCTAGAAAAAGTGGGCTCTATAAATCCTTAACAAGTGATTTGGTCCAGAATTTCTCTTTCCTGGCTTAACCACCACTGTAAAATAAAATTCCTCAAATATCAGTATCCAATGGCATATGTGCCCTTGCTGAACATGATTTTTCACCAAGTAATTCAATGCCATTTGATCTGTATAGAAAATAAAAGGTGTTTCTAGTAAGTACTTTTGAAACTTATGCAAAGGCGTAATTCATGGAAAAGGCCTCGCACTTTGTAGTAGTATAATTCTATTCATCTCGGGTCAATTTCACTTACAAAGAAAATAGGATGATCAATAATCCCCTTTCTAGGCTAGGTTAATATAGTGCCAATGGCCATGTCAGAGGCATCCACATGCACATGAAAAGGTTTGGTCCATAAAGGATAGCGCAAAATAGGTGCTGTAGTAAACCTTTTTTTTAATGTCTCAAATGTGTGTTGTTGCACCTCACCCCAACAAAACTTACCTTTACTATTCAATAGTTCTTCTAAGGGCATAGAAATATTAGCATAACCTTTGATAAACTGCTTGTAATATCATGTGTGTCCAAAGAATTCACGTACCGTGCTCTAGTTAGTAGGTTCCTCTAAGCCCAAAATAATAACAACCTTAGTAGGATCTACTAACAAGCCTTCCTTACAAATAATATGTCCTAGAAAAGTCCCAAAAGGTGTAGCAAAATGCACTTCTTAATGTTTAAGGAGATGCTCAACTTGCTAGCACCTCTCAAACATAAGTCTTAAATTATCACAATGATCTTTCACTAGCCCATACACTTTGTTTAATCATCCAAGTAAACCTACAAGAACTTATGAATAAAGTCCCAAATGCTTGTCCAAAAATACGTGAGAAGATTGTTGGTGCATTCTTCAATCTAAAGGGCATAACTGTGTATGCAAAACTTCCCCATTTAGTAGTGAAATTTGTCTTCTCTTGATCCTCTTTAGCTATCCTCACTTGATGATATCCAAAAATCCATCAGTGAAGGAGTGGATATCGCGCACTATAACACCTTCCAATATTTCCTCAGTAAACCTTGTGGGAAAGGGATCTATTACACATGCAACATTCAACTCCATATAATCCACAAAAATTATTATTCTTCCATCCTTATTTATACTGATTACCATAGGGCTAACCCATTCTGACTCTTCGATGGGCTCAATGATCCTAGAATCCAGCATCTTATTTATCTCTTCCTTCACCTTGACGCACAAGTTAGGATTCATCCTGTAAGGCCTCTTCCTAACCAAGCGTGCACCTTCCTTTAACTTGATTCTCATCTCACCCAAAGATTCATGTACCCCTTTCAATTCATGATAGCCTCTAGGGAACAAGTCTTGGAAGTCACACAACAACTCAATTATCTTAGCAACCTCAAATTCAAACCAATAATCTCCAATGATGGCCTCCTTAGGTTCAACATCTGTCCCAATGTTGACCTTATTTTTCATAGGCTCATGGTAGGCACGTGCCTTCTCATCTGCATTGTCTAAGACCTCGTGTGTACCCTTTATATGCTCAACATCTAGATTCTCCACTTATTTGTCATCAATGACATAGACCATCTTACCCTTTTCTTTTTCTAAGTAGGTGCGCCTAAGATGTTCTACATATGTCTCTTCTTCTTCAAATCGCTCCTCCAAATCTGACTACCCTAGTAACTCCTAAATAAGTTCCTCATCCTTTGTACTATCTCCCATAGTCAAGCGCTTCAGCACCTGTAACACTTCATTCATCAGGGTTTAATGGAAAATAATCAAAAGTTTGAATCATACCTACATTAAATTATTTCCAATTTCCTTTTTCTCTATTCAACTCTACATAGACATACCATGCACATGCGCAACCTCGTAAGGTGTAGTAGAGCATTTGCACCCATAATGAAGGTGGTAATCCTTCCTACCCATCTCAGTATAGAGTCTCTCACACTACTTGAACATGGTGTTGAATAAGATATTTACCATGAAATTCACGAGATCTGAGCAGGGGGCATTGCTCGAAGAAATATAGCAGAGAAGGTGATTATCACTTCTTGCCACTCCAAAATATTATCTCTGTGAACCATCCACCAACGCATTGTTGTCCCACGCAAGGTATACACCATCATATTCCTTATTTCTACTTAATAATGTCCTTTCACATATCAATGTTGTTTGTAACACCAAGGGCACCTAAGCGTATTGAAAACTATCGGAGAAAAGTCTCTAGATTGGCCCCTTGTAAAAAACTCCTTCAAACACAATCCAAACTTAGTCATAAATTTTGAAAATGTAGTGGTGGACTTGATGAGAAATGGAAAAGATGCAAAAGGAGAAAGAGATCTTTGGAAAAAAACTCCTTCACACTGCATAAATGAAATCACACTTGCATAAAGGAAATTGTTGAATTGGAAATAAATCAAATAAAACACCGCAGAGTTCACAAAAAAATTGAATGAAAATGAAGATTATAATACAAGGAGAAAAATAATACAACAAAATGATTATCACAGAAAAAGGAATAAACATAAACATAAATTATTACAAGACAAAAACACAAATACATAGATCCATCTTCCTTGGAATGAGTGGCCAGCTCATTCCTTGGAAGAGGATTTAAATCATGCTTCCAAGATCTTAATTCAAAACTTTAGAATATTGGAGAGAAAAGAACAATTTTTCATTAATTGGTAAAAGATTACATATAAGAGTGTGGAAGGTTGCATTTATAATTCATGCATCCAACCAACTCCTTTTTTTGGGGAATACAATATGATCTTCTCTTTATTCTAATTTACTTAGTCAACACACTAAGAACTAACTACCTATTCTTGGGAGATTTATTCAAAGCAATAAATCCTAAACAAACTTGACTACAACCATCCACTTATCATGGAGAATATTTCTACAACTCATCCCTTTAATCTAGGAACACAAAGTGGGAGAGTACTTATTCAACATTCCTAATACTATTCCACTATTTTCTCATCCTTGAAACATGGAGAGAAAATGGAGGAGTGCTAAGTCCATGACTTTGAATTCTTCTTGGAATGCCACATGCATGCATGACTTTGGATTGCCACATGTTTGGATCTGTATTCTTGGTTGATGATGTGGAAGCAAAGAGTGGGCTGAATAGTTTGGTGCTCCTTTACATTATTTTGGAACAAATCAAAAGACTTTCACTAGTTGGGCATTTTCATAGCTGCACTTGAAGACTTTTGTAGTAGCTACGTGTAAGTTTTCCATAGTAATGAATCTAGAAATTATATGAACAACTAGGATTTCCATAGTTGTTGTGAAGACTTTCGGTAGCTTCGATCTATGAACTTGGAGTAGAGTTGCTTATGACCTATTTTCTACACACTATTGCATTCCAACTTTAGAAGAAATATCAGAAATAACAACAATTAGATTGCAAATAGATTTCTAAAGAGATGATAAGATAAATCCTATATTCTACCTTAAATATGCTATATGTTATTAAAACTACATCTAAATTCACTTGAAAGCTTGATTTTAAGAGAGAGAATAAGAGTGTTATTTGGTGATATAATGAGACATATTTTGGTCTCATCATTTCCCCACACTTAACTTCTTGCATGCCCTCATGCAAGCTATTGATCTTCTTGTAGAATTTGATTTTGTCAATACTTCTGCATCTTTCAAATTGTCTTCTCCTCTTTTCATGATAAAACAAACTGAGATTTCTAGAAGTAAAATTTTTACTTCTTTCTTATTCATGCTCTCATGAGGTTTTTCTTAGATAATGTAGAGATTTTTTTTCCCCACACTTAGCTCTTTTTTTCTCATGCATTCTTCAAAATATTTGGAAGAGAGTGAGTCTCCCCACACTTAGTTTTGTGCATGCCCTCATGCAAACTATTTTTTTAGCAAGCTTATAGATCCCAATTACTACAAACTGGAAAGACTTCATCTGCACATGTAGATCTTGACAAATGTCTCTCTCTTTTTTTTTTTTTTTTTAAGCTTTCAAGAAGTGAATCTATTTGTAATTAAAACAACAAATAACAATATTTGAGAATAGAAAAATAGAAGTTACCATACCATACTCAGGAGTTATCCTTGCTTTCATCATGTTGTATAACCTTGATTTCCATCTGTAGTTGAAAAAAACAAATAGATATGAAGTCAAGGCCTCTGCAACATAGAACTTTTCAGTAGAAAATATTTCATCAACCAAGTTGGCATAAGAGAAAGTAGTCATATGTATCCAAGAAAGACTTTGAAGTGTAATTTTTTTTTTGGGAAAAAGCAACCATTTGTTGGTTTTCAACTTTCCCCTTTTTTTTTTTTTTTTTTTTTTTTAGTAATTGGTCAGCCAGTAAACTGGTTTTCTAACCAATCACTATCCTTTTGAGAAATGTCAACATGATGGAAAATCAAGCAATCTTCTAGAGTGTCTGCAACATCCAACCAATTTAGAAAGTTGATTTAGAAATTGAGAAACAATGGTAAACTGTTCTTGGGAAATGGAATGGTTCAGGGACTTCTTCATTTATTGGGAATGGATGGTTTATTATGAGAGGTTATGGGTATGATCCCAAAATACAAATGGTATGTTGGCATTTCAATTAGCATATATTGGTTGAGCCAGTATTTTCTACAGTCATGAGAAGGATTAACATTGACTACAAAATATCGAGAGAATTTTTAGTGGTTCAGTGGTTGGGAAAATGAGTTTTAGCAAAAAAAACAAAAAAAAACTAGACAGAGAGAGGGTAGCATGGAATGAATCATATACTAAAATGAGGAGTACTAGCAAAATACTTGCATGCATCATAAGATATATTTTTTAAAAAAAAAAAAAAAAAAATCTTCAACATGTTTTTTTTTTTAGCATGTGTGCATTCAAACTGCGATATCTTGGTCATTTCTCAATGAAAATGAGTGATTCAAAATGATCTGGAAATATCATATCTGTGAAAAGACCTAAAATCATTTGAGCTATTTCTTTACGAGTATGAGTAACATCAAAAATGACCTATCAAAATAGTTTGAGATATTTTTTTTTAGCGATATGCATTCAAACTAATTTTGGTCATTTCTCAACAAAATGAGTGATTCAAAATGATATTTTTTTTTGTAGAACAAGACCCATAAATTGTTTGAGCTATTTCTTTATGAACTCCTTATCAGCTTTGAATCTTTTTTCACTTTGATCTCCTCTGAATCTTTTTCTTTGAATGCTCTATGCTTGTTTTGATTTTTGTACTTTCCTACAATAATTATGTCATCTAAAAAATAGATGCTTGCAACATATAATTAGCTCCTTCAAATTTGAATCTCCAATAATTATTGAAAACAATTTAGAACATGTCTCTCTCATTAAATAAATAGAGTCAATTTAGGAGCATTCTTTGCATGAGACTTAATTGATTAAAAGATATGCAACCTATGTAGCATTCATTGCATGAAAATTTATTTCCTCTTTGTATGAAAATCTATTTCTAAATCAATTAAGTTGACATGCAAAGAAAAACTTTAAAAAAATTGACTAATTCATTAAATAAAAGAGATAAAATAGGAATGCATGCTATTTGAATTTTTCTAACAACTGCATGAGTCATTGCATGCAAAAAGGAATGTCTCACTTCATTAAATGTAAGAGTTAAAAATAGAATTCTCTTCTTGCATGTTTGAACTCTTCAACCAAATGAGTTGTTATATGAGAGAATAATGCATACCTTTTTGCATTTGTCTACTATGTTCTAATAGCTTTCATTATTGTTGTAGATTCATTTTTTATGTCAGGAATTTGAGTTACAGAGATGGTGCATGCAAAATACTTTTCCAAAATATACGCCAAGGGTTTCAACATGTAGGGAAAGAGTTACGAGATGAAAGGATGCAAGCATGAAGACATCCTACATCTTTTCCTTCAACATGGCGTTTCCTTCCTCCGTGATAAAAACAACTCAACTTTTCCTTCAACTCCCAATCTGTTTGCACAAATATTCCACATAAATATTTGTCTCTACTAACCTACACAAAGTTAGTTTTTTTTTGTATTTCTTGCATGCATGAACTATTATTTAATCTTTGCAAAAGTAATAATACATGCAAACAAAAATATTTTAGAATAGGAAAACCTCATTACATGAAAATAATAAACATGAAATGATGTTTCCATTTTATTGAGGGGGTTTACTTTTGGAAATCTCCAATAGGTTTCTAAATCTAATTACAGAAATAAAATTTAATCTATTTGTAGAAAAGAAATATTAATCTATTTTGCAGAAAAAAAATAAAATTTTAAAGAAACTGTCACCAAATACTTCATGTCACATAAATTTTCTAAGAGGTATTCTACTATCACTAGAATATTCTTTTAGAAAAATCTGAGTCTCCTAATAACACCATGATCCCCAAAAATGGTGCCAAAATGATGAGGGTTTCATCAATCCTCTTCATTAATAATGTCAATCTAGGGCTGGTGTCTGATGGTCAGTATGTAAAGGAGAAAGATATATTTGGAAAACAACTCCTTCAAACACAATCCAAACTTGCATAAATTAAAAAGCACACTTGTGGAAATGGAAAAACACACTTGCAAAAATCAAAATCACACTTGCATAAAGAAATCACACTTGCATAAATTTGACTGAAATATAAAAAAAAATAAAAAATAAAACACCTACAAGTTCACAACAAAATTGAATGAAAATGAATATTACAATACAAGGAGAAAAACAATACAACAAAATGATAATCATCACAAAAAAGGAATAAACATAAACATAAATTATTACAAGAAAAAAAACACAAATACACAGATCCATCTTCCTTGGAATGAGTGGCCAACTCATTCCTTGGAAGAGGATTTAAATCATGCTTCCAAGATCTTAATTCAAAACTTCAGAATATTGGAGAGAAAAGAACATATTTTTCATTGATTGGTAAAATATTACATATAAGAGTGTGGAAGGTTGCATTTATAGTTCATGCATCCAACCAACTCCTTTTTTGGGAATACAATTTGATCTTCTCTTTATTCTAATTTACTTAGTCAACACACCAAGAACTAACTACCTATTCTTGGGTGGATTTATTCAAAGCAATAAATCCTAAACAAACTTGACTACAACCATCCACTTATCATGGAGAATATTTCTACAACTCATCCCTTTAATCTAGGAACACAAAGTGGGAGAGTACTTATTCAACATTCCTAATACTATTCCACTATTTTCTCATCCTTGAAACATGGAGAGAAAATGGAGGAGTGCTAAGTCCATGACTTTGAATTCTTCTTGGAATGCCACATGCATGCATGACTTTGGATTGCCACATGTTTGGATTTGTATTCTTGGTTGATGACGTGGAAGGAAAGAGTGGGATGAATAGTTCGGTGCTCCTTTACATTATTTTGGAACAAATCAAAAGACTTTCACTAGTTGGGCATTTCGTAGTTGCACTTGGCATTTTCATAGCTATGTGTAAGTTTTCCGTAGTAAAAATCTAGCAACAATCTATGAACAACTAGGATTTCTGTAGTCTGTGAAGACTTTCGGTAGCTTCGATCTATGAACTTGGAGTAGAGTTTCTTATGACCTATTTTCTACACACTATTGCATTCCAACTTAGAAGAAATATCAGGAAATAACAACAATTAGATTGCAAATAGATTTCTAAAGAGATGATAAGATAAATCATATATTCTACCTTAAATATGCTATGTTATTAAAACTACATCTAAATTCACTTGAAAGCTTGATTTTAAGAGAGAAAATAAGAGTGTTATTTGGTGATATGATGAGACATATTGGTAGGTTAGCATGAAAAATCTATCTTTCACACTTAATTCTAGTGCGCCATGTTTTCCCCCTTAACCATTCCCCAAAAAGGAATGATGTTATCTTGTCATAACATATTACAAACCTCCTTTAAATCATCGGCATCGTTACGAGGAAGCTCGGTTGTTTTCTTCTGCTTCAAACTTCCGCAATCGCTTGCTTTTTATACATTGTATCTCACCCTTAAAAACCTCTAATAACTTTCATGGTCTCTTAATAAAATTCCTTCTGATGAGTAGGGTCTAGATACTTTGCATGAAATACCTCTTCCTTTGCTATAATTGGCTTTTTCTTTAGAACTTCCTTGGTGTGGGCAACCTCCGCGCGTGTAGTGATCTTCACAGGCACCAACTCAAGATCAAACGCTAACTTCGGCATCCACTGATCTTCCACAACACACTGCACTCTAACCATCCCCGTACCCTTTTCCTACTTGTGCTTCTTACTCAAGTGTTCATACAAGTCTAGGCATTCTTCATAGTTATGGTTATTTTTACGAAAAAATAAATAATATTTCGAGGGCATTTGCGCATGTAATGATCAGGGGATCCACATTTATAACATGTTCCACGAGGAAAATCACTTCTTCAGCTGGCGTGACATTAGCCTCTGAATCCTCCATTGTAACCTTGACCTCGACCTCAGCCTCCATTAGAGTTCCCTTCATTGTGATTATGATCATGATGCTCACCTTGTTCCTTAGAATTATTTGCAACACTGGTCTGATGTACACCAATATCAATGACATCATGAATCCGATTATCAACCTATAATTCTCAGATCATGAGTGGTATACATACAAATCTTACAAGAAAAGAAATGTTATTTCTTAACGTGTGTTGCAACAATGGGCACCTAATTGAATCATGATATAAGTGAAAAATCTCGCAATCCATCAATATGGCACACATCGATAGATGGGGACAATTATCCTTAGTATGTCCTTATACTTCACAATTTTTACACCAAATTCCAATACATGTCTCATGTGTTGAATTAGCTAATAATTTCTCTAATTGTTTCGCTATCACTGTAATCTAAGCTTCCAAGAATGGGCTCACTCTAGTGTCTACACTCCTAACTGCCTCAACACGCAGATCTGCCTCAAGTGCTTCCCGCGGATCAAGTATAAATATTGTGTGAGCACACCATTCTAAAAGGCATTATCAATCCTCCAATGAACCATTGAGCATGTTGACTCGGATGTATGTCATAAGATAAATTTGATAAAAGGGTTTTGAACCATGCATCATACTCCCAAATGCTCTCGATTATTCCCTATTTGATATCCTTCAACGCGTTGATGCTCTTACCGCTCAAAATCAGGTATATGGAACTCTATAGAAAGCATCACGCAACGCGCATATAGTCACCACAAGTCTGGTTCGGATCATATTTCTTATACCAAATATGCGCGCACCCTTACAAAGTAGTTGCAAACCCGACTTTCCTTACGCTCTTGAGTTGTAATCCCCTTCGCGTGTCATAGTATCTCACACATATGCATGTTCTCAACTACATCTTCTATGCCTATGTATTCTCGGGAGATGAAGAGACATATCCATAAAGATTTTTAGGCGTGGTGTGAATCGTGCCCACCGATCTAGAAATTGTATTATCTCTCATGTTTCATCTACCCCTAGAACTACTACATTTTGAGCCACTTGATCCTCCCGGTGCCCCTCCTATAGAAGGAAACGGACCGAGAGGATGAGATGCCTGTGTTCCAACAAATATGTGCTAAACTAAACTTCTACACTCTGCAAAGTTGTGCTAATTCCATATGTGACGCCAATATTCTATGCACCCACATTCTCAGATGATCATGCGCCAAAAACATACCCCCAACTCAATCTCCAAATAACACGCATAATGATTACACCGTCATAGATGAATAATATACCTGATTAACTCTTGAACTTGAATGCAAATTAACTTTATCTGTCACTACTTTATTTCCCACACTAGCTTGTTTATGATAGTGTCGTAGAAACTGGAAAACCAAGCACAAGGGCTAGGTCACCGGTAAGATCAAATGTGCACTTGTGGCTCTCAATATTTCTTCACTTGCACCTTCATCCGAACGAAGAGGGTTCTCTCTCCGTAACACCATTCTTTCTGAAATTTCTCACTGCTTCTCCAAGTCCCTCTCGCGCACTTCATTAAACTTGATCTCGCCTTTCCTCTCTTTTTCTTTCTCGCCACTATGTCCATCAATTTTCACCACACCTACTCGTGCCCTTGCATGTGGTGGATTTTAGCTAGTAATAGGACACTCTTACAAATATAAGGTCACGATCAATATCTTTACCGCTAAGGGATGTCGCATGATAAGATCCTCTCGGTTTGCGTAAGAACTAAAACTCAACAACCTCTTGGCAGAATAAGTAGAAACCACGTACTCCAGAATGTAGTTATTTTGAACTCAACTCCAGAATTATCTACAATGTGCATCTAAGTAATGTTTTCATCATACAAAGCTTAAAATTCTTCCTACATCTAAACAAGTGTGTGAAACCTCCAATTTCTCTTGGATGTATAAACAAGCAGCCACTCCTTCACTCCATAGGAAAAATGGTGAAGAATGTCTCATATAGCTCATGATACATATTTTGTTCAACCCATGCATATGTATTAAATTCAGGTCTAGTGCTAAATCTGAGCATACTCTTCCTCTAAATTGTCTAACCATTGTTCGATACTAAACAAGATCAACTATTCAGTATTTATCATGCAACATCCTAGAAAACAACTAAAAAGAGGTCCCGACAACGGAACTAAAATGTAGTCTAGTTTTTACCCACAACATCCCAAGGCGTGCTAGACATCACTCACTCCTGAATTGAACACTCACTCAAAGTGTGCAAGGGTACCAAGTACCTCTTTATGGTAGCTTGCTCAAGAAGTTAGCATGATCATACAAATATTCCAGATCCATAATAGATAATTAAGTATATTATAGTGTAAAAACCAGATCTAGAACTCAATCATAAACAAGATTAACTTTACCATGCATGAACTAGTAACAAATGTGTGAACAATCAATATCCATCCACAAAGATCCATTATATTAATTATTGTAAAATACATAAGCTTCATACATACATAATAATGTCATCATAAGTCATGCGCACTCACAAACTCGCAAAATAACACTACTACAACATGGGATCCCTCAACATGGATCCCTAAACCGTGCAAATCAATACATATTTATATGTAGTGGGGAATTTCCCTTCACTACCCATGCACCTTCCAAAATAGGCTACATGCTAAGAATAGCCATGCACCCTTACATGATAAATACAAAAGCATGCAAGCTCACTAACAATAGATTATCTATTAATATAACTGTAGTCTAATCCTATTATTAGCTCAAAACTATGCATGACACTTGATCTCCCACTTGTCTGAAATAGCCTTTGCATGCTCTTCAAGTCTCCATACAAAATGTTCTCTTCACTCCATGTCTATAATTAGCCTTATTCTGGAAAACGGCTAAGTCATGAACCCTCGCTTTCTTGGGCACACCATGTTTCACTATATTTCCACACGCACCTACACGTCTTGTTTCGTGTGCCCAATCCTTTGCACCTTCGTACTTAGGTTGTATTTCATTAGCCCAACAAAAAAATTATGTCATAGTATTGATTTGGGCACTTGTACCGCATGACCTTTGTGGCATAAATAATAGTCATCCCAACATTAAGTTTTTCAAGAAGGACTATCAAATACTTGTTGGATGATTTCAATAGTGTGGGAATCATAGTACCATTCTTGTAAGACCTCTTACACCCACTCCTGAATGGGAAAGGACAATGCACATAGAGTTTTTTCTACATATGAGCAAGATACCACATTCATAACAACATTCTCCTTACCTTTCATATAGGCAATCTTATTTTCATATCTCATAATCTTGGTAATAATCTTCTCTTTATATAGAGAAGGTACTCTTGTTTCTCTAATAAGTGATTCAAGTTATTTTGATCTATTTTAGTGAAGAAATTTCAGCCGACGAAGTATGGATTTCATTTTTATTACATGAAGGATGGTTAAAATTTCCTTCTCATAGGTGGAGTGAGAATTTTTTTTTTTGTAAGGGATTTTCTAATAAAGGAAAGGATCCACCTATATTGCATTTGATAGCTTAAATTCTATGACCAAATGCACCAATTTCAAGGAGAAATGGTTTGGAGTATTCAAACATTATTCATATGTTTTTAAATACCCCGATTGGCTAGTTAACATTAAGGCATGTAGTTCTAAAATAAATTTATTTCATATTGTTGATTTGGCCACTTGTACCACATGACCTTTGTGGCATAAATAATAGCTATGAAGAAGAAGGTTTAGTGGAGACTTTTTTGGATGATTCTCTTAGTATGGCAATCATAATACCATTCATGTTGGACTTGTTACACTCACTCCCAAATGGGAAAGGAAAATAAATAGAATTTTGTGTTCTTCATTATAGCAAGATACCACATTCATGAAAACGTTATCCTTACCTTTCTTGTAGGTAATCTCACTACCATATATCATAAGCTTATTAATAATTGTTTCTTTCAAAAGAGAAAAAAATTCTCTAAGAAGTATCATTATCCAATTTTGGCCCCTTGGGGCAAAATTAGAAAACAGAGGCCCTTTGGACCTTAGGACCGGAAAATACTCTCACAGAGGAATTTTAGGTGGTAGGCATAATTTTGGTGTTTAGGGAGTATTTTTAATGTTCCAGAAGATGTGTTATTCTTAGAAGATGTTTTCCATCTTCTGGATTTTGAGAAGCTTAGAGAGTGTACACTAGGCTCTGTAGGACTCACATTTACCCAACACAACCAAAATTGTTACAATTAGTTTGTTCTACTCCATCTACATAATGCCCTAGAATTGACAAAATCCTTAAAAAGATTCAAAAGGTTGTTGCAAAATTTATTTAAAAAGATGTGTCAAAATGGACTTGAGGGTAGTTTGAGCTAGTTGATCATCATATCAGATTGGTTTGACATTGTGTAATTTGTACCATGTTATGATGGAGTCAAGTCCCATCGAGCTAGGTGGAGCTACAACTTGGTGCTTCATCAATGATTTCATCAACTAGTTCACATGAAGGTTACACGGCTCAAATAGGTGAGCTCGGTGCATGATTCGATAGGATTTGGGTTATAAAGTTTCAACCGGTCATGAAGTACGCGACTCGGGGGTTTCGGCCGAAAATGGGACAGAGAGCAATTTGGAACTCGGGACAGTTGGGACAAAATCGGGCGAATCGGCCGAAAATGGAACAACTCGCACAATAAGTTCGGGACACTTGGGACAAAAACTTCCGACGGGCCCGAAAATGGGACAAATTCGGAGGTTTCGGCCGATCGGAGAACAGAAGACCCGTTTGCACTTGGGACAGTTGGGACAAAAATGTTCGACAGGCCCGAAATACTTACAGAATGACCCAGAACTTAGATTTTTTCAACTTCAAGACTTTTTCCACACCACCAGCTCGACAGAATTGAAATTTTTACTTTTGACAGAGCGGGGAATTTTGAGTGGACAATAGCTGGCTCCTTCTGGGGATGACTTGGCATAAATTCAAGGAATGAGACAAGGCAAGAACTTAGACAAACTCGGTGAAGCAGACCAGTGCCTTATCCATTGGGCAACAGAGTCAAAAACAGACCAACACAGAGGGCAACACACAAAAACAACAGAAGGGAAACACACCAAAACAACGAAGGAAAACACCGTATGTAATATACAAAGGGACTCCTAGTCACCTAGGACTTGAACAACTTGAGATACTGCCCACTATAAGGAAGTGGGAGAGGGGAACCATCCATGTAATCAAGATAAAAGGAATTCTCACCAGCAAAGTGTCTGATCTTGAAAGGTCCGAGCCACAGGGAATCAAATTTTCCATGGCTGCCACGAGGTTCATGTCTTTTGTCCCACAACAGCACGATGTCTCCAACTTGGAAATCTCTGAACCTAGCTTTCTTGTCAAACAGGACCTTTACCTTCTACTGGTGAACAGATATCCTATTAGCAACCACCAATCTGTCTTCATTCAGCTTGTGCAGGTACATAATTCTCTTGTCCAGGGCATCTCTGAAACTAGTATCCTCGATGGCCTTCATTAGATGCAAGGCCGGCAGTTCCACTGTCACTGGCAATTGAGCTTCTACTCCATATACCACTTGAAAAGGAGACATTCCAATAGCTCTCTTTGGTGTGATCCTGTCTGCCCAAAGAGCATCATAGAGCTTCTTGTGCCAGTTTCGCTGAGACTCATTGACTAACTTCCTTATGATAGTCACCAGATTTTTGTTAGTAGATTCTGCCTGCCCATTTCCTTGAGGGTAGTAATCTGAAGAGTGAGCCAAAGAAATACCATACCCATAGCAGAAGTCCATTATCTCAGCTGAAGAGAAATTCGAGGCATTATCTGTTACAATCTTGTTAGGCACACCATACCTTACCAAGATGTTCTCTTTGATGAAGCTGCATACCACTTCAGAAGTAGTGCTCTTGACCGGAATAGCTTCCACCCATTTGGTGAAGTAGTCAGTGGCAGTAAGTACATGAGTGTGACCAGCACTAGAAGCAGGATTGAGTGTACCAATGAAGTCCAAACCCCACTGTTGAAATGGCTCCTCAATCACAACTGGCTTGAGAGGCAAAGAAGCCAATTTAGGTCTTCCCACAAAGGTCTGGCAGGCCTCACATTTATCCACCCACTTGGATGCATCTCTGAACAAAGAAGGCCAGTAGTATCCTCCCCGGAGTATCTTATGAGCTGTAACCATTGATGAATAGTGCCCTCCACATGCCTGATCGTGAAAAGTTGAGTGCAACTTTCTCTACTGCTCTTTGTCCACACACTTTACAAATCTCCCATCCAAGCCACGTTTAAACAAAGCATTTTCCCATAATACATATTGTGCTGACCTCAATTTAACAGTCCTCTTTTCTTTGGCAGTTAAATGAGAGGGGCATTCCCCATAGGTGAGAAAATGGGCGATGTCGGCATACCATTCGTCAACTGAACTAAGGAACAGAATAGTAGGAAGGTCAACTTTCTCCAGTAGTTCATGCTTAGCTCCTTCAGCAATGAGCTCACAAAGACCTTTTCCACGAACCAGCTTGGTCGGCTTAATGTCAATGTCATACTCTTGGACCTTAGCAACCCAATTCCCTCTCTTGGATCCAAATTCTTGTTGTGTGAGAATTGACTTAACAGTGGTATCTGGAACCAGCACTATGGAATGAGAGTTGAGGATGTAAAAGTGAAATTGCTTGACAGCTTTAACCACCGCAAAAGCATGTTTCTCCATCATAGTATATTTCAACTCATGATCCTTCAGAATATAGCTCATGAATGCGATTGGTAGCTCATGCTCATTAGAGTCTTCTTGAGTTAAGACAGCAGCCAGGTATTATCCGTAGCATAGCAATAGATGATGAAATCTCTATTGAAATCAGGACAGGCTAAAACAGGAGTTTTAGCGATAGCTCTCTTGATACCTTCAAGGATTCCTTTCCTTCAGAAGACCAACCAAATGTTTGCTTTCCTTTCATCATCTGAGAAATATTCAAAGTTAATTCTGTAAAATCAGGGATGAATCTTCTCAAGAAATTGATCTTACCGAAGAAGGAATGCACGCCCTTTTTACTGGTTGGGAGAGGAATTTGCTGGATGGCTTGAACTCGTTCAGGATCAATCTTAATCCCATCCTTGGAAACGATGTGCCCTAATAACTTTCCCTCAGTGACACAAAAATAGATTTTTTAGGGTTCAGAGAGATCCCATGCTCTCTGCATCTCAACAGAACTGCCTCTAGGTGATCAAAATGATCCGCTCTTGTCTTGGAAAACACTGTCAGGTCATCAAGATAGATGACAATACACTTCCCTTTTAAGCTTCCAAAAGCCAGATCCATAGCTCTCTGGAAAGTGGCACCAGCATTAATAAGCCCAAAAGGCATTCTCTTGTAAGCAAAGGTGCCCCAAGGAGTAGTGAAAGTGTTTTATGTTGATCTACAGTATCAACCTCTACCTGATTGTATCCAGAAAATCCATCAAGCATAGATAACATTTCAGAGCCTGTTACTGCTTGCAATATTTGATCCATCATGGGCAAAGGATAATTATCTTTCAGAGAAGCCTGATTTAGGTTCCTGAAATCAACACAGATGCGGATCTCACCATTCTTCTTTCTAACAGGCACAATATTTGCAATCCATGTTGAATGGTGGATAGGAAAGATAATTTTAGCTTTCAACAACTTCTGTATCTCCTGAAAGATGGTGTCAGCTACTTTGGGGTTGTATTGTCTCTGTTTCTGCTTGAAAGGCTTAATTCCAGGCTTGAGGGGAATAGAGTGCTGCATATCTTTTGGTTTGAAAGCTTTCAAATCTTCATAAGAGTAAGCGAGAACATCTTTATACCTTTTTAGAAGATCAATTGCTTTTCTCCTCTCATCTGCTGTGCAACATTTTCCAATGTTCACGAGCTTGGGGTCAGTAGAACTCCCAATATCAATCTTATCATACTCAGCTGATTGCTGAGGCCCAGAAGAAGCTCTAGATTTCACATACCTGTCATGCTTATCAAATAGTTCCTCCAAACTCACCAGCCCTTTAGGAATCTTGTTTCCTTTGAGCTTAATGCACCCTTCCTGATCTGTTTCTTCTCCTTGGGTGACAGCTTGGTCAAAGGACACACTTTCACGAGGCAGGTTGTCACTTCCCTCAAAATACAGTTGTTCAAAATTACCTTTGAGTTCCAGGAAGGAAAGCAAATGCTGATCATTATTGAAAACCTGCCAGTTATTGGCATTATCAGGTACACTAGGCCGATGGACCATCTCAATGGTGAATTTATCCCGAGAAAAGTCAGGATGAGGAATCAGCAGTGACCCTGAGACAGCCAACGAATCAGCCCTGCTGTTCTTTTCCCTAGGTACTGCTTCAATAGAGAAAGCATCAAGGAATTCAATAGAATCCCAAACCTGATTCCGTAATGCTTGATCTCCCATTTTTACCCGAAAGAGATTTTTGACCTGCTTTATAATCAACTCTGCATCACCACGAGCCAGAAGGTTCTTCACACCTTGTTCTTTGGCCACTTGCAGTCCAAGAATGAGAGCCTCATACTCTGCTGTATTATTAGTGTTTTCGAACTGCAACTTAAATGAAAAAGGATGTAGGCATCCTTCAGGTGACACTAGCAGGACGCCACCTCGTAACCACCGAGAGAACAACTTCCATCAAATTCTAAAATCCAAACACCATTGGGATCTTTAGGAGACACTTTGGGGGGTTGGATTTCATCAGGGGACATAATCATGTAATTGCCATGACCCATATCTTCATAGAGTATTTGTGCCTTAGGATCATCCGTTTTCTGCACAATATACTCAGATTGTTTCTCAGGAAACAACTTCTTCATTTGTCCATTGACAGGCACGAGTGCATGCGACCAGTCCATTTGGATTTCTCCACCCACATCTTTGCAGAAGTTCCTACTTAGCAACATCCCGTATGAAGGAGGGATATCTGCTACTAAGAGAGTAGCCAACACTTTCTTTTCAGGCAAGGCAGCAAAAGCCACTTGTGCATCTTTAATCCTCCCGACCAGGGGCACTTCTTTGCTTTCCATGGAGTAACAGGATCCATAAGTGCGAGTGAGGGTCAGGCCTAAAGCATGAGCTACTTTAGCAGGCATTACATTATCTGAGGCTCCTGAGTCAATGACACAATTATTGAGCCTATGGCCAGCTATAAGAAGTGTTACATAAAAAGGTTTAATTTTGTCACCAGGAGAGGTGACCTTTAGACAGTGCCTACTGTGCTAGGGTCATGGTACGATCAGAAGGAGTAGGCAAAAGACCTTTAGAGGTGGTCTTGGAATGGGAATTAACAAATTGAATCATCTTGGCAAAAGCTTTGGGATGGGTTTGATAGTATTCAGCTTCCGAGATTTGCTGCGGTCTTTTTAGGTCTTTTTAGGTGATCAACAATATCAAAGGATCCGTATGGATGGGCCATCATCATTTGGAATTCTAGGCTTATCAACTTTAGGAGAAAAAAGAAGAAGCAACTAAAACATTGTAACCTAGATTTTAATAGGACTCACCTTGTTCATAAAGTTAAATTATAATTTATTTTTGATAGGAGATCCTCTTCTTGCAATTAAGATGGTAGATAAACTAGGATTGAGTACGCTTTTCGCTCCTTGGATTTCTTAGGTGGTCTTAATCACCTTCTCCCTCTATATGCTGATTTGTAATAGGTCTCTGCTTCTATCTTTCGAGTCATGACATATTAAAACATTTTGAGTGAAAATATGATTCATATTTTTTTGTTCATGTATTAGGGTGCTAATAAAAGGGGTTCATCATAATCATCAATGCCCTCAATCTAATAATATAACGTGGTAAAGAAATTCACTCGAGATCCCTCAAGTTCCTCTGCCTCATCATCAAATTCTCTCGCAAACTCTTCGCAAGCTTCGTTATCTTCATCATCATCTGGTTCTTCCACCTCGCAGGTCGCATTGACAGGGACTCTAACAGGAGGTCCTTCAAGTGCTAATCTTGTTTGAGAAGGAGGTAAACGATTTCTGGGCTGAAAATTCCTTCTTGGAACATCTGCATAAGGGGCATGCTGAGCCAATTGTTTCTTTATAGCAATAAGATCATTTGCAAGTTTCTGAACTAATGGATCAGTATTAAGTCCAGGGGTGGAAGAGGAAGAGGCAGCAGACTTAGATTTGGGAGGGTCTCTTCTCAACTTTCCTGACATGATCAGATCATCCTCGACACTAACGACAAGAGTTTGATCTTCCTCCAATGTCGCGAGATTAGCCCTTCTCAGTGCATAACTGACTTCAGACGATTGGGCATTTAAGAAGAAACATTTTCGGATTTGATCAACAGGTCGAGTATTTACAGGAATTTTGTTGATCAGTCTGTTGAATCGGGCCACAAATTCTCTCATGGGCTCTTGTGGATCTTTCTTTATCTGAGAAATTTGGGCAAGCAAAGCATGCACATCTTCTGCCGGCTTGAAACGGTTTTCGAACTGAGTTCTCATCGTGTTCCAGTCGGTGATAGCGTTAGCCGGAAGGTGGTAGAACCAATCAGCAGCATTGTCTTGTAACGTCTCAACGAACAGCCTCACGGAGACGTCTTCATGTTCGACTCCCAGAACTCCACAGGCAACAATGAAAGCTGCGATGTGTTCATCAGGATGCACTTTGCCGTCGCCTTTGAACTTGGGGAAGTTCTTCCGGTTACCTCTAGGTAACTCATGCAAAGGCTGAGTAAGGGCCAGGGGCCCGACACGATGACCCCATGGTAATGGTGCCGCCATTCTTTGAAAAACGGCTTGGAGAGGAACTATAACACCAACAAGAATCAAAGCTTGAAGATTAGGGCTAGCTGGCTCTGAAGGAATACCACCCGTAGGACTTCTTTCTTGAACAGGTGGAGTGCTTGTCGAACGAGTCCTTCTGTTTGCCGTTGAAGGGAAAGGAAAACCCTGTTGCTCCAAAAGCCGAAACTGAGAATCTTCGATACCAAGGGCCCTTCTCCCTCGAGTGAAACGCTGAGTCGCGATCAAAAGATGATCAAAAATTACTGAATCGGAATGTGATTTTCCCAGTAGTCGCCAAAACTGTTGGTCGTCAAATAGGACTTTTAAGAAGAGCAACAGTCAGGGGACAAGAAGTCCCTCCTCTTTAATGGGATAGGTTCCCTTATTTAGAAACGAACTTATTTACAAATATACAAAGCATGATTTGTTGGTTAAACTTGGATATCACGAAAGTGTTTTCTATGAAGATCATCAATTACAAAAGGACTGAGGAAATGAGAGTGCGGGACAGAGCAGAAAGGCAACATGCAGAATTATAGATATCAGAGTAATTCTTTATGTATGCGAAGTCACAGTGAATTGAAAACAAGATCATTCGTATAGAACAAATAAGATGTAATTTAAAGACACAAAGTTCTGTAAATAACATCTGCCAGAACACAAAGTTTCTTGACGTAACACAGATTCATTAATCAAGGACACAAAGTTCCTTCTTGGTTATACAAGATCACCAATCGGCAAGACTAACAAACTGGAGACAAATGATCTTCACAAAGAAAATAAATGAAAGCTCAGAGATAACGGAGATCAGATAGACAAAGAAAAGAAAGCCCTTCTGTATTGATTTCTTTATGATCTATTTACACTTTCAGAAAATACGCCAAGTTCTTCCTCCCTTTTTTCAAAATGGCGCAAAGAAGGCCATTATATAGCTTACAATTCGGTTACTCCTCGTAACCGTTTCTTTTAACTAGAGAATAGTTAAGGAATGCCAAACGCAATTTCTTAACTAATTACATGGAATACGAAAGGAATGGCGAGAAGAGAGAAGGAAGGGGAAGGAGACAGTGGCCACCCGAGAAGGACCCACTGTCTTTGGAAACTGCTGCTTGAGTTTCTTCCACGTCTCAGCCATGTCCTTGCCATGAGGGACACGCCAGAATTTTTATCTTGAGAATGACAATGAATATCTTTGGAAACTGATGTAACCGACGTCTTGAAAGTTTCGTCCTTCGTAACTGCTTCTTTAGTTCTCCCAAGCCTCCTCCAGGATCTTGATCTTCATATTGATAATAACAGAGCTGCAAACCAGGCTCGGAAAGGAGTTTCAGAGGGAGGGGACATGCGCGGGTTTTCAAATTGCAAGGGTTCGAAACAATGTAAGAATTGCAAAGGAAGTTTTGCCCGTTACATAGCCGTTGAGGAGAGAGAAGGATAATTAATGCGCATTTGAATTCATATTTTGAAAAACAACATATTCGGGAAGAGCGGGAAACTAAGTATGGATGACCGTTGGTTCGCTTGGGACAAGTGAGACGCGAATGCGCGAAACACGCGGCTCGGCCGATTCGGGCGAAACAGGGAGAGGACGCACAAATGCATTTTGGGACAATTGGGACATGAAAGCACGGTTCAGGCGAATCAGCCGAAAATGGAACAAAAGGCCCGTTTGGACTTGGGACATTCGGGACAAAAAGTTCCGGAGTACGCGGTTTGGCCGGTTCGGGCGAAATTGAAACAGGGCGCACTTTTGAAAATGGGACAAAGAGCTCTGAAGTACGCGACTCGGGGGTTTCGGCCGAAAATGGGACAGAGCAATTTGGAACTCGGGACAGTTGGGACAAAATCGGGCGAATCGGACGAAAATGGAACAACTCGCACAATAAGTTCGGGACACTTGGGACAAAAACTTCCGACGGGCCCGAAAATGGGACAAATTCGGAGGTTTCGGCCGATCGGAGAACAGAAGACCCGTTTGCACTTGGGACAGTTGGGACAAAAATGTCCGACAGGCCCGAAATACTTACAGAATGACCCAGAACTTAGATTTTTTCGACTTCAAGACTTTTTCCACACCACCAGCTCGACAGAAAAGACATTTAAACTCAAAATTTTGAAATTTTTACTTTTGACAGAGCGGGGAATTTTGAGTGGACAACAGAAGTAGACAAAATATAGCTCAAAGGGATGGGTGTATCAATATGAGCTCGAGCTCGATGCATGATCAATTAAAGAGTGTCCAAGTTAGTGAATTGGGAGCTCAGCGAAAGGTATCTACCGATCGAGTTGGGGCGGAATGACTCAGTATGGTACATGTGCAGATGAGTTCAAAATCCGTAGAGAAAGCAAGGAGGGGCTTAGTTAAATAGTGCATCAACTTAACCCACTCACTTAGCGGAAGGAGCTCGACATGACATTTTGGGGGTTCATAGCTCGAAGAGTGGGATAAGTAAACAAGCAAGCCATAATTGGTAAATCTGGAGCTCAGAGCTCACTTAAGAAATGCTTGTCCTAACATAATAGCACAACATTAATTTTCGAGGCACAGTCAGGTTATATTAGTAAATATCCAACACCTGAGTTAGAGCCAAGATTTGGCTCGAGAGGCTAACTATATTGAGTCTTTTCCAGCCAGAATCCGTGAGCCTGACTTATGCTAGGAACAATAATCATGGATGTTATGAGGAAAACACTGCAGGACGAATCAAAGCATAGTAAAGGCAACCCCAGATATGGCCGAGTTGCAAGAACAACAAATGGCTCGGCACAGGTCCACTCTATGGCAAAGAGGAAGATGTTGAACTCAGCGAAGACCAAATTGATTTGGTGTGTGTGTGGTGAACTCGATTTGAGCCAAGTTAATGGCTTAAGGAGACGAATACATGAAATCGATCGACTCGGATTTAATTGGTGATTTAGTGGCAGGATGAGGACTTGAGGTATTCACATAGGATCATGGACGAATTCATAGGGTGCATGTTGTCGGTTGGTGTCAGCTCGAGCATGGCAGAAAAGTTAATTTTTGAGCAGGGGCCAAGTAAATTTCAGAGGTGTATGGACTTGTTAATTTTATGATCTCAGGAAGGCAGAGTCAGGATACTCCCAAACGAGTTCGGTATTGAAAGATATAGAAGAGGGTGAGCTCGGGTATTACAAGGTGATGTGCACAGTAATTCTACGTCAACTTAACAGAGGAGCTCACAAGTTGTATTGATGCTCGACATGTCGTTGCAGAGGGCACGAGTTAAATGTCTAGGAAATAACTCAACAACATTAAATGCGTACAGGTGATTGAGGTCAAATTCGGCGGTGTTGGAAGCATTATAGTCCTAACCCAGGAAACGAATTGTGAGAAACCCGTTGTGACATGGAAGAAGGCACAATATGGTTGAGCCTAGGTTAAGCGGCACCGAGGAATCCATGAAAACAGACGAGTTTTCCTACAGGAAACCAAGTCAGGGTCTACTGGGGTTATCGCAAGAGCTCGGTTCTTGGGGAAATATTGATTGGGCTACTCGGGGATTAGAGCAAAAATGAGCGGATTGGAGCAACGTCTTAGCCAGTTCGCAGAAGATATCGATATTGAGTTTACAAAGGCCAAGCTCACCGTGAAAGTAGCTCAATTCTCATGAAGAAATTTGGATGCTCACTGAAGAAGTAGACTCGGTGAAGCAAATGAAACATGAGCCCTAGAGATGAAAAGGAGAAGTTCAATATATCGAGCTAAGGGTTAAAGCTCACGGGTATTATGGGAGATAGCCAAGCTCAATGACATGATAGGGGTAGCTCGAATGGTTTGGAGCTTGTTTTAGGAATGTGGGAAGTAACGGTTCGTAGTATTGGAGTTTCAGATGATGATCTCACAGTCGAGTAGAGCTCGGTCGATCCAAGATCGAAAGAAGGTCGAATCGTGGATAAAGAGGACTTAAGGTTGAACTCACCAGGCTCACTCAGGTTACAGTTAGAGTATGAGAATGGTTGTAGCTCATCCACTGGTTGATAAAAGCTTGAAGCTATCGTCATCGATCTGCGTGGGAGGATCTCAGGGAGTTAATGAGTGTGGTTTGTCTTACATCGACATAGCATTCAATGCATTAATGAGTCAATGAAAACAAGGTAGCAATCCCGATGGAATTCATCACCTGGGAGACCTCGCAACAGAGATGAAATTGGTGGCTCTGCGGGATGGAGATAATGTGAAACTTGTTGTAATAGTAAAATTCACCACTGAGATCTTATGAGGTTGAGGATTATCATGTGGTCAGGATAAGATCTAACAAACTATAGGGTTCTAAGCATGAAAAAGGAGTAACACAAGGCTGAGAAATGAGGTAATTAGGAGGATTGAATCAATGGCTCATACATCAGAAGTGTGGTTTGGCACAAGGGGAAAGATCATTCCTTGTCTGAATCAATGGCGATGAAATCTTGACGCACAGGCCAGACATGTAAAAGGTTTGAGCTTGTAGAAGAGACGTACAGGAAAGCCAAGTCACTTGCTGTGAAGGCATCGAGCTTATGGCTGGCATGATGGAGTGGAAAAGTTGATTTGTCCATTGATGACATAATATGAAGTATCGGGCAAGAATGGTTAGCTCACTGCGGTGAGTTTTGGAGTGATTCACTCGGCCCTTGCCGAGTTAACTAGGATGAGTGTATAGGCACTGAAGAATCACTTGAAAGTTTGAACAATGATTGGGAAACTCGACACAGGTTGCAGGCCCATGAGCCGTTGATGATTGCAATTTTGGAGGTCTTCGTCACAAGGGTTGAGTCATTTTGGAGTTGGAGAGTCATTGCGGGCTCAGATACAGGAGGTAACCAAGCTTGGCAGAAAAAGGAGGTCCTTTTGGAGATGCCCATTTTGGGATTTTAGAATATTTTGATTCATAATTCACATTCGATGAGTTGGAAAATTAGAACGAAAGTTCCGAAAACTTGAACTTCGAAATTCAAAGTTCAGGGCTTGTGTTTTTCAGGGATTATACATTTCAGTTTTTCAGGTGGGTCACATTTTAGGGATCACTATTTCATATTGAGTTCTTCAGACTCCAAAAATTTGACAGGTTTGGTGAGGTAGGTGTTTGGAACGAGTCATCTGGCGGGTGTTTAGAACGGTGGTCAATGGCATTAAAAGGAGAGCCAACCGAGTTAATAATGAGTCGGCATATATGTGGAAGTTTATGGAGATTCCAATGCATAGTGGAGTGGTTTTTAAACAAAAATCTCATTGAGTTAGCTCGGATTACACGGGTGTTTTTAATGTAAAACCAACCAACGTAGAACGGTGGTCGTTTAAACAAAATACGTGAACTAGTTCATCACCGAGTCATGAGGAAAGACAAATGGGTGGTGAAAGTGTGGAGAGAAATTCATTCGGTGGGAGTTTGAAGTGGGAATGTACATTGAGTATCCCCAAATGTCTAACAAATGTGGTGAAGATGTGTAGCTCGCAAAAAAGGTAAATCATGGAGCATTCGGCACAAATGTATAACGGTGGTCATTACTCACTACGAGAAGACCTCGTCCGAGCTAAACATGGAGCGGTAAAATACTCATGGTGCTTGAAGTTGAATAAGCTCAGTAGGAATGTCACCAAATAAATAGAATAGCATGAGCCATCACAAGGTCATGTGTAAAATGTTCGCCAACCAACCATTTCATTGAGTTGGGCAAGAAATGATTTGAAATTTATTAACTAATCAACACTAAAATCTCCCAAATGTAGTTTTGAATTGTGGAGCACACCAGGGATGCAATATTATTCTAAAAAATTATCAAAATATTATTTTTATTGGATGAAGGCATTTGAATTGTTCATAAGACCTTATCAAAGAACTGATGAAGCAATGCCCAAAATGCCTAAAAGTGACTTTCACTCAGAAGACTACAACCTTTTCCCCGGTTTCCCATTTTTCAAAAAATTACAGTCGTTGGAATTGGGAGAACGAAGGCTACACCATGAAATCACCAAAAGATGGATTTTTGGAGGTTTTGCATTTAAAAATTATAGGTTTTCCTCGTTCCTTGAGTGTTGCCTTGAAAGGTGGAGGTGTAATAAATGAGCAACCCTGACCAACAACAGTGATGAATTGTCTCCTACATTTTGGCCTTGATTCTAGGGTTTATCCTTCTTTCTCTAACCACTCATCAAATTTTCTATAGATGAAAATGGGATGCTTATTTCAAGGGGTTATACACTTTCCAAGCTTCCCCTCTCTTCACAAGCTGAAATGTTGTGAATTTGTAGATTCTCAAGCCTTTCTTCTCAAATTGTAATGACATGTTTATGCTTTTTCCCGATGTAATGATGCACTTTGTGTAAATCGCTCAAGTAATGGAAGTTATGCTTTGTGATAAGTTATATGTCCTTTCATTATTTTTTTGCTTCTATTTGCCTCTCTCATGTTTTCAGTGAACTGTGCAACCAGGGTTTCTTTTGAGGGTTTTGGAGGTCATTGTGCTTATCAAGGAGTGAAGTATTGTATGTAAAAGTGGGTTTGTAATGCTTGTTCATTCTTCCCCATGATCGTCTCTCTTCATTGGCAAGAAGGAATTTTTCTAGCAACACCCTTTCTTGGTGCATCGCCACTTCTAGTATAGGTTTTATTTCCTTGCAAATATCTCTCCCTAATCCCATGAAATGTTAGCATAGGTCTAGTTAGCCCTTTTATCAGTATTGGGAGTAGTGTATTAGGAAGAGGAAGCTGACTTCTCTCGGAGGTTCACCTCGAGCCCAAGTCCCACAAATTGAGAGGTGATCCCATGTGTCCCAATCACACCGAATTTCATGTTCGCTTTTAGGCCATTCGGGGTACAGAATTTGGTGACAATAGTTTTGGCAATCCAAGGAGGTCCAAGATCGAAATGTTCAAGGGAATTCGAACGGGTTCATTTCTTATCCTTCATTTTGTAGTAGTCATTCCAAGTTTGGGATGTAGGATGTAGTAGTGTTCGGGTAACTTAGGAATATGGAACTCACAATTTAGGAGTTTCATGGTTTAACATCCGGTCTCGTTCGACAGCTTATGACTCCATGGCCAATGGATGACAAGGCTACTTTGGAACCATGCTTAGCGGGCAAGCATCCCCGAGAGGTCGCCAAAATGTTATCCATTTTTCCCCTCCATGGGTAAAAATGGATAACAGGGGTAAAATTGCAATCGAGACTAAAAATTATTTTATGGAGAGTTTAGGGTTATCGGGCACAATTTCAAGCTTTTAGAATATCTTCGGATCACCTTGGACTATTCTTTTCTTTTCAAGTTCGAGAGGCTTAAAATTTTATTGGAATGAAAAAATTGGCCCAGTGGGCTTACTTTCAGTCCTTATGGGCATAAATTAGGTCTTGTTGTATATGTATTACCCCTGGTTTTAAGAGAAAGCCTAAAGAACTCAAAATCGGGGTAAGATTAATTTTAAAGAGGTCATATGGCACTAAGCTATGAAGTAGTTTGGCAAGATCGTAGTGCGCACGGCCAAGATAAATGGTGAGTTTGTATAAAGATAGATTGTGAGATTCCACTCTGATCATGCCATAACGGTCAAGGAGAATTGAGCTAGTGGTCCGGTGGTGCATGTATTACCTAATGAACTCATTGTGTTTTAGCTTGATGTAGAAATTGTAAACTTCCAAACTCATGAGGCATCGTGGTGAGATGTTCGAAGCATGGAGTTCCTTGCAAGGCATAACCCTAGCTCTGTCATGAATGGATTAGTTGAGTTCACATAGATATGGACTGGCTTCATAGACGAGTTCATAAGTATTGGGCAAGCTATCATTGGAACTCAGCCAAATATATTGAAGGGTGGAGCTTATATTGAAGGGTGGAGCTTTCCGTATCGGGTGAACCTTTAAACTAGCTTATTTGGGGTAAGGTGAAATTGTAAATATTCATAAGGTGCTATGGAATGGGATTTCAATAGCCCTAGCATGATTGGGTGACAAGGATAATCAAGCCAAGCTTGTATCTCGAAATGGAGGTGTCTGGTTCAAGCTTATTAGGGTAATCATGCACACGGCGAACGACAAGCTAATGGACAACTCGGGATAAGAGAACGATTTGGGATGTAATTTGAGTGAACCGAGCCGCTTAAAGGCTCAACATATGCTTAGATAAATGTAAATAATGCATCCTGGGATGAGAGGACTTCAGAAGACCCTTTCATTATATGAAGCTTGGTCGAGTTCTCACGAGCCGTGGAATCACACAAGTCATCGAACAACAAGTTAATGGACAACTCAGGACAAGAAAATAAACCTACGAGAGAAAACTATGCCACGTGATGGTTTAGTGGCTCAGTCATAAAATATGTGTCTCGATACATTTTGCATAGGGATATCAAGAGCTCGGTGATTGGAGAGAGATGGGCTAGCAAAGAAGATCCAGTGCAGGGTGTTGTGGATTGGAAGATCGCTCGATGTGAGTACCTAAGTTGTAAAGCATAATGCTTAAGCATAAGAACTAAGTCATCTAGAGTTCATGATGCAAGGAGGGAATTCATCAAGTAGGAAGACTGAGTTGTTCATTTATTCATGCAATAGATATCCACTATGCAAATGAAATAATAACATATCATTGAGCTAGAGCTTGGCTTGGGAAAGACATGGAGAGCTATGTGAGTGGCATAGCAAGTCGAGAGCAATGATGTGATGGTCAATATCGGAGAACTAAGAAAGCCGAGCACGAGGGTTCATCATGAACTAATCGAAAGGGATAAGATATTAAACAAGAAAAATCCCATTGCACAATGAATGGATGCCGAGTTAAAAGCCTCGATGGTTCAAGTTTACAGACATCCAAAGATCACCCAGTGATGTGGAATATATAATTGTAGTGTTAAGGTGAGTCAAGAACCCTTCGTAGGTGGCAATTTTGTGAGTTTTATTACCAGGATCAAGGTTGTTCGGAATTCCACAGACATACAAAGCATCACATAGCTTGGCACAGGGTATATTGAATACTCAAGTTGGGAGATCAAATGTTCATAGAGAATGATGCATTCGATCACATATAACTAGGCAAATGTCAACTCGAGATCAAGAAATTCACCTCAAGATGATAAGGCGATATAGTTCGGTGGACTCGAGATCAAGTGATGGGTTGGCATGCTTTGCATGACCCATTGAGTCAAAGTATAAGCTATATTGACATGGTGCCAAAGAACCCGGATTGTCATGGAAATGATTTAGTTGTGAGCTTGCATGGATGAGCTCAAAAGTAGCCTAAGGGTGTTTTTCGGGTGCTCTGAGCGGGAGTGAGAGCTCGATCCAAACCGAGAAAACCTATTGGGACCGAGCCAAGAGAAGAAAACTTGCGAACTCGGACTTGAAGGATCTTGGGTGCATTAGACGGTGGAAGCTAGAAACTACTACATGTATTGACGAGTTTGCATGTGAAAGTACAAAATCTAGGTTTTAACATTGGGAGCTCGGTGTATGGCACAAACTAAGCATGAGAGCTCACGGGTGGGCCAAATGGAAGCCGAGAAATTAAGGTTCCTCGCTAAGTCAAAAATGGTTCGAGTCAAGTCGAGTCAAAGATAAAGCGAGTCGTATCAAAAGCATGAAGAAGCTCGGCCCTGTAATCCAAATAAGGGCAAGGCTTTCTCACAAGAGCTTGGGGACATTAAGAAAAGCCATAAAAGAGCATGACGACTCACAAGAGCTCGAGCTTGAGGATCAACCCCCAAGGGTTCAAAATTCTAGTACAAGTATAGAAATTTTAATCTCAATGGTTGCTCGATGATCGCTAACAAGGAGATTCATTGGATTGACTTTTTGCGAATGTGTTGAGGTTGAATCACTCAGCGAAGATGTGTTTTCAAAGCTTGCGGAACTCATTTAAGCTCAGGAATGAACTCGATGGTGAGCTGAGTCATAAGCTAGCACAAGGTTAGGAATCAAATCCATAAGTGATGAGTTTATAGGTCGGCCAAGTCTGCGTAGATATGGGAGTTGAAGCGTGGCTTGATGGGGCAACTAAACAATTCCTCAGTTGATGCATGATGTCGAAGCACTTCTAACAAGCGTGAGGATCAACTTGACATGGCCAAGTTGGATAAGGAAAATAAGGATACATCTCAACAAGGCTAAATTGGTTAAACAATCTTGTTGTTAAAATGTTAGAGCAGAGGCCGAAGTGGGCTATGGCTAAACAAGGAGGATATGGCTTGGTTCAGCTCATACACGATGGGTCGAGCTAAAGGATTGAGCTGATAATGAGGGTTTTAGGTGAGATCAAAGCATCTAGAGCTATGGACTCAAAGTGAACCATAGATTATGTGATGGAGTGCTCGTATTGATTGGCTTGCCAAATAATTAAGATTGCTAAAAATACGAGAATACGGCCGAGTTGTGTAAGGAATTTTCCACTTTTCGGGATTTCGAGGATTGCCTTTTCGGAGGTTGTTGAGGTGAATTTTAAAAAACAAACAAACATCTAAAGTCCAAAAGTCCAAATTTCAGAATTTCAGAAATTTAGGGTTTGGGATTCATCGGTGATTGGAGCTCAGTGGTTTGCGAAGCCTAAGCACTTCCAAAGTCCAATTTTATTTAGTCAATGCATTTACAGGGTGGTTTCCGGGTTAAATGTTGAGACTTAGTCAACACGTGAATAGGGTGGTACACTTTGAGGTAAGTTAAGTGGCATCGGGATCAAGCTACGTGCCAAGTAGTTACGAGTTTGATGAGGTCTAGTTGTGACGAGCCAACATTACTAGACGCGATTTGGCTCAATGTTGGGTTCGACGCGAAGATAATGATCGGTGGGTAGCTCGCCGCAAAGATGCAAAGTGGAGCTTTCTATGGAGTTAAAAGTGGATTCTCATGGTAGAAATAATAAAAGAACCCACCATATAAGCGGAGGGAGAATTCAATGCTAAGAGGTGGTGGGAGGTAGTTTCAATACGGAAGACAAGATATACGAAGAACTCGCTATGAGCTCGATAGAGAACAATAACATTCCTCCCAATTTATTTTTACCAAGGGTTCTACCAAATCAAAAAATGATCTATATTTTCACAAAATATTATTAAAATATTATATTTTAATCAAATGGAGAAAATAAATATTTGAATTTATTTCAAGCATCATGAGCCATTATCAAAGAGCCAATGGAGCTAAAATACCCAAAAGGTGACTTTTGCTCAGAAGACTACAACTTTTTCCTCGGTTGCCTGTTTTCACAAAATTATAGTCGTTGGAATTGGGATAACAAGAACTACGTGATGGAATTACTAGAAGGTGAATTTTTTTGGTGGTTTTTCATTCCAAATTCATAGGTTTTCCTCATTCCTAGGATGGTGCCTTGAAAGGTGGAGGTGCAATTAATGAGGCAGACATGGTCAACAATAGTGAGGAATTGTTTCCTACATTCTGGCCTAGATTCTAGGGTTTCTTCCTTCTTTCTCTCAACCACTCAGGGTTTTCTATAAATGTAAAAGGGGTGCTTATTCCAAAAGGGTTAGACACTTTCCAAGCTTCCCCTCTCTTCACAAGTTGAAATGTTGTGAATTTGTAGGTTCTCAAGCCTTTCTTCTCAAATTGTAATGGCAGCCTATGCCTTTTCCTTGATGTAATGATGCATTGTGCAAGTGCTTGAAGTAATGGAAATTATGTTTTGTGATCAATTATATGTCCTTTCATGATTTTTCTACTTCTATTTTCCTCTCTCATGTTTATAGGTGAACTGTGCAACTAGGGTTTCCTTTGCAAGTTTTGGAAGTCATTGTGTATCGTTGAGAGTGAAGTATTGTATGTAAAGTGGGTTTGTAATGCATGTCATTCTTTCTCATGATCATCTATCTTCATTGGTAAGCCGGAAGGTTTTCTAGAAACACCCTTTCTTGGTACATCACCACTTCTAGTAAAGTAGGTCTAGTTAGCCATTTATTTGCATTAGGAGTAGTGTAGTGCTTAGTTTAGGAAGAGGAAGCCGGCCTTCTCTGGAGGTTCACCTTGAGCACAATTCCCATAGCTTGAGAGGTGATCCCATGTGTCCCAATCACACCAAATTTTTTGTTCACCTTCGTGCCATTCGGGGGTGCAATGATTTGGTGACAACAAGTACTTCATGTTATGTTAATTTTTCTAGATGCAAAAATTTATTCAACCAAGTATGGATGTATTTCCTTCTTGTAGGTGGAGTGAGAAAGGTTTTTTCCTAGAAGGAATTTTATAGTATAGTAAATGATCTAGTTATATTGCACTAGGATAGATCAAACTCTATGAATAAATGCATCGATTTCAAGGAAAAATGGTTTAGAGAAGTCAAGAATTTCCGTAATTGTTGTAGTATACATAGTTTGTTAAGAAACTTGAAGGTCGTGGTTTCCACCTTTAACCAATCATTTTTTATCATGTACTTGTAGTAGTGTAAATGACTCCAACCTTTAATAATTATTGCACTATTTTTTCAATTTCGAGTCTTTTATAGGAAGAAATATTTGTAAGGATGAATATTTGGCAGGAGATTATCTTGAATGTGCTAAATTTCATGATCCCATAGGAATTATCGGGGTAAGCCTCATGTATCCTCAAATATAGTTACATGTTTTGAAAATAGTTCCTATAAATCTATCGAGATGATTAGAACTCGAGAAATTCAGTGAGTTGGATAGCACAAAGTTGGAAAACAATCCCATGAGATCCCTTATTTAGAAAATTAGTCATCATATGAGAACTAATGACACTTATTGATCATGGGGTGAGTCCCTTCAATGTGTATTACCATCCCTTATTAGTGAATTGCATCCAAAACTTAAAAATTCCCATATTATAGGTCCTAAGATGTGAATCCATTGTGCTCCCAAACCCACATCACATCCTCCTAAAGTTAGAAAAAATACATATAATTTGAAATTATAATCCCCTACCGAACGTTGGACATTACAATTTTTTCACTATTTTTTATCACGACTTCAAAAAGTGAGCAAGGATGAACATACCAAATTGAAATGTTTGGATAGACAAGGGTTCGTGAAGTTTTGTGTATGACTAGAATCAATGAGGATTGTGAGGGGATGTTTCTTGGAGTACTCGTTGGTATTCATAATTTAAGTATTGGTTACAACATCCAATGATTACATGAAAATATATCGCATTGGTTCATCTCTAATGTTATGACATACTCCATTTTCTTCATCTTGGTATTCAATTACATCTTCCCATGTTTTTCTTCTTTCGTTCCCAACCCTAAAGCCTTCATCATATCCTAAGGTTTTGATCATTTTTACCTCTACATGAACCATATCTTTGAGGTCATTGATGAGGAAAATATTGAAAAAATCATTGGATAACCCTTCATTTTAGTTTTTCAATTTCCAAAATGTAGTTTGTTATTCCTAATATATTTTAATTTTCCTAATGTTTGTAACGGATCCTCTGAAATCATTATAATAATTGGGATCAAATTGAACTAAAAAAATTAATTAAAAAATCCATGTTGGTTCATAATGAGATATTTGATATCATTAGTACCATTGGAAAACTTCCTTTTCCAACCGGTAGGGTTTGTACCATCAAATTTGGGAACTTCCAAATTTGGGCCATGTGGCATGTTTCCTAATTAGATAATACTCTCACAATACCTATCACCATTTAGTTTATTTGTGAATTTACATTTTTACATTAAGGCCATGTGTTTATTATTCTATATTTATAAAAGAAAATCTCAAGTCAAGAAATGTTGGATCCATGTTCTTGAAATCAAATCAGGTTTTCATAACCATTATAGGAGAGGTCTCATGGATATGGAAAAATATTCTAAGAGATATATGTTAAAAGATAAAAATTTGGAAGATTTATACACAATAATTATTCATTTAATTTCATTAATCATTCATATGTAGATATCACAACTTTATAGCCTATTGAACTCTTATCAACAAGGAGAGTAGGTTTATCAAATAATCCTAAAATATCTCTCAATCTTCTATTAATGTAAATTATTTAAACACCTAAACAACTTACATTATAACAAATATATTATCCATCATTATTCTCTAAATCATGTATGACTAATATGGAGATTTTTTAACCCTTATAATGGAGCACTAACATTAATAATTTCTAGCATTACCCCCTTAGTGCAAGCATGGGGAAAAAACACATCACAAGAACTAGAAATAGAATCATATGTCAATGCATACTTTTAGGTCTGCATATTGCTACTCTAGATATCTACTACACATGATCACCTACATATGAAAACTCAACAATTTTTGCTTTCACTTTCAATGAATGTTCATTCATCCGCCAATCACACTTTCATCTATTCACTTACATACGAGAACATAGCGATTCCCACATTTACTTCCAATGGACTTACCACCGCCAATTGATGAAGAAGTATGACATTCATATGATCTTTGTAATCGCTCTCCTATATAATTGTTTACAATATCTATGAGTTACACATTCTCCTGTTTCCACTCTTACGGGGAATGATTACAATGTTTTATTTTTACACACACCATACAACACAAACACCTAAAAAAGAGATGCCACCAAAATAAAATGTAACCTCATCGGTGGTGGTGATGAGAGGTGCGTATTAGCCTCCTTCCTTTAATGCCTCGACCTCCTTTTGTATAGGGCTTGACTTAGATAGCTATATTAGTGAATATACTACCCCCATAAATTGAAATGTCTTAGGACATCGGAATCCACTAAAAATGCATTCATGAGGCAATTTTTGTTATTTTTGACACTTTTGACAACTCAAGTCTATGGAAGCTTCTAATCAATAAGATTTTATTAAAAATGATATAAACAAGGATAGATTTGTAATTAGGTTAGTTATACAAATCTATTGAAAAATACTATGACCACTTTGGAAAGTATTTAACTTCCCCCTATAAATATTATTAACCACTAAAATGATACTTGGGAAGTTTGGATTTTTTCCCTTGACCTTAGTATTGTAAATTTTCTATCAAATATAATCCACCAGTTGACCTATAAAATATTTTTAAAAATAATTGGACACATTAATATTACGGTTGGCTTCCACCGATTTTTAGTTTATAAAATAAATGACATGGATTTTTCAATTCGGTAAAACCATGTATCTTTCAAGGATGGAAAACATGACTCTTTTCATTTCCATGTGTGGGTGCTTATTAGAAAGCAAAATACAAACCACCAGCAAGATCTGATATAGGTGTTTGAGGGATCAGATATTATGCACTAAATAAGATGTTAAAATTAGGATAAAATAGAGGCGTGAGCATTGGTGGTGATCTATAGGATTCGTATGAAGTGTACATAATGCACTAAAAACACACTTGAATCGTATATATTTATATGCTCTCATGTATCTTCCTACATTGATAGATAAGAATAATAATTATTAATATTTACAACTACCAAGCAATGATAAAGAGAACTTGATGTAGTGGGATATTAGCTCATTAAAAATGAGCCTCAATGTAACTTAATGATGTCCCAGTTAGGAGAAAATGGTTGATCTGAAAACTGAAAACCAAGTCTTTAATATGGATGCATGTTTCAATAGAAATGACTCTAAATGTAGTGTAAGTTAAACAATGTGAATAGTAACAAATCTAAGGCCAATGTGTTACACCAATACAATGATCAAATGTTGAAGAAATGATTAATAATGATCTTGCAAGGAAATTTACCCTGTGATTTTTATCATTAACCACCTCCTTCCTATCAGTGCTAAGGAAACAAAGCTCTTACTAAAAACACCAATCACACAAAATTATAACTAACCTACAAGAAATTTATTAGCATATAGAATTCATAAATGGGGATAACTTAAAAATAATAGAGTTTCCCATGTGGGCAAGTTATTATTCCATCTAAACAAATGTCATCTTTGACACTAAATGACAATTTGGAAGAGTTCTATACAATGATTTTTCATTCGATTTGATTATTCATTCATATGTAAATATTGTAATTATATATTCTATTGCACTCCTATTAACAAGGAGAGTAGGATTACTAACTAATCCCTAAAATATATCTCAATTTTATATTTACTTAAGTTGTTTAAACACCTAAACAACTTACATTATAACAAATATATTTACTAGTATTATTCTCTAGCTCTTATATGACTAATATTGAGAGTTTTTAACCCTTACAATGGAGCACTAACATTAATAATTTCTAAAAAATAATCAAATTGATGATAAAATATCAAAGTATAATTATAAGAGATAGAAACAAATTCCATTCTTATGACAAAAGTACCCTATATGAAAAATTACACTCATAATTATTTGTATTTTCTCTTAGAAAATAAGTGACCGAAAATATCCTATCTCACTCTATAAATACCATGTTATGATACCTCTATAAACTATGTTTATCTATGGATTATATCACTACTATCTGCAGTCTATGTATCATATAATTTTTTGGTGCGATGCTAGGAGGAATCAACTAGTGGTGGTTTCTACCAACTCCAAGCTACCCAGGTTTGATACAATTAGGTGCATATGGGTAAGGTTTGTACAATGTGTGTCTAGTTTGTGGGCTCATATTTACACTATCTCATCCAAAAATATTTTTAAGCTAATGTTTTAAGCACTAACCTATAGTGCACTATCTCATCTTCAAGGTTAGTTGTGAATAACGTATTGGGGATAACTCGCTTACTAGTGCACCATAAGTAATAGTTGGTCAATTTCTTCCTATGGATAAGCTTTGAAAAAAACTATGAGGGATCTTATGATATACCTAAAGGTACATGGTTTTAGACACTAAATTTTGGTAGCTTATCCTTGTGCAATGCCAAGTTTTATCTTGTATCATTGTCAAGACAAATGCTCAAATTTAAAATCCAATCTCATCATCTTTGTATCCTTTATATAACTTTCTTATCTTTACATAACCCTCTCTTGAAAAATATAGAAACATTATTTATTGAAAGGGGTATAAAACATCTTATATTCATTATGTAACTTTTAGTTTAGGATTTTCTCCCTCATGTCTAAAATTGTACGAAAGGGTTGGGATTTGGGGTCCAACCTTGGTCGTCTTATACAATCCTACCCCTTCTCAATCAATGAATTTGATTTTGATTCTAAATCATTCTTTGGGTCATTTAATATTCCTAGGTTTTCTCTTATCATAATATCTCATCTATGGAAGACTATACAAGCAATTCATTATCACATTCTAATTCACTTGTGATTATTACAAGCTCCTATTGCAAAAACATTCCAAAAACACTCGTGGGTTCCTAAATCTACTCAAATTAGTTGTACAACATCTAGGGTAATCTGTAATACAAATTTGAAGCTCTTAACTAGGTCAAGGAGTCTATAATCGCACATCTACAAGTATACAAATATTGTAGAGCCATGTCCTAAGAAATAGAAAATCCATTCCAAGCATTGCACAAGGGTTTTAATCAACACAATGGCTAGGTAGCATAGTTAATTCACACCACATCTCATTATTACCATGTTGGGTACATTCTACACTATGAAATTAGACCATTATCTTGGTGTCAAGAGACACAAGGGTGTCCCTAAGGTGTTGGTTAGCTTTAAACACTTACACAAGTACCTAAGAGAAATACACGAGGCTTGATTCCACATCAAGGGTATGTAATGCAACACTAATATAGTTTCAGCAGTTGGGAGTTTGATTACTCAAGGTGGTCCAGCCTTAAGGACACACATGTTTCTCTCCTTTGGTTTTCTAATTCTTTTATGAAGGTTTCTACGGGTTTTTAGGGTTCTAATTTATTGAATATCATTACAGGGGCATCATGATATTGTGCAAAGAATAAAGAGAAATAATGAGCATCAGTTCTAGACAAGTGAAGCACCTAGAAGGTTGTAGATATCCACTATCTCTTAGTCTAAGAATGTACAGTCCCTATCATGAACCATTTAATCTTCTAGACCATATATATCATATATGGTATGGAACCTATAAGTCCTCTAGTTCTAGAAACTTTTGTGTAGGATACAGAAATTCTAGTTTCTCTGCTCCACTTCCTTGTACACTAAGATCATTACAAAATCTTCCTAAGAAATATAAGTCTCTCTCCCCTCTTATAGTTTGAGTAATTTACTTATCATTTATCATTTTCCTTGTTCATTTAATAGTGTAATGTATTATTCTAGTCATGCATAATTGATGTTGTAAGTTAATTAGATCATAATAATCTACCTGTTATAAACCCTTACATCCTTTTCATTAGGAAATATAATTAGGGTGTAAACATCTAGTGAACCAAACTCTTGATATGCATTTAGCACCTAAATTCTAGGTTGTTTTATATTTTATTCTTCTAACCTCTCATGTATCTCTCTTAAGGCCTTGTAGTGTCTTTTGGTTAATATCTTATTACTCACCCCAAATTCAAGCAACTTCTTTCACAAGTCCTACAATCCAAACAATTTCATCTTAAAACCACCTGTGAATATGTACTTTTTATGTTCATTGCTATAAATGTTGTTACTAAGACCATATCCTCCAACCCTAATGGGATTCCCCCATGATATTTCATTAGTCACAACCTTCCCATGGCGGGAAATGGAAATATATCTTTTGAGTATCTTCCAAAGTTAGAACATGTTATTACCCCTTTTTTGAAATAAGTAATGTTCAAAAGTACCTTGACATTCCTAATGTTGCTACCACTTTTACTAATGATCATAAAAATGATATTATTTGTAGGGATTTTTTTACAATCAATTCAAGCATTACACCATGATTTTCAAGTCCACATTCAAGCTATGAGCATTGAAATCAAATCTTTCAATGTTGAGCTAACACATCTTAAATATTCCTCCTATTCCCATACCTCTATGAATAATAATAAATCTAGTTCTAACACTATTGACAAGTAATATGTTACAAACATTATGCATAATACATGTGATGTGAAATTCCTAAGTAGAAGTAAAATTGTGTATGTTCCACAAGATCAATCTCGAATACTAAAACAACCATAGTCGATAACACCCCTTTGGTTTGATAAGAATTCTAGACAAAATGATATCACATATGAGCTACTCGATAATTGATTAATCACCTTCTTGACCAATCATTACTAGCCCCACTATTGGCTTGAAAATTTTAAATATAAACCATTTTTCAATTATCACGAAGTTAATGAACATGATGATAACGATTGTTATGATTTACAACAAACAATAGAATAAATTGATCATAAGGGATTTTTTCCTTTCATACATGAAATTATCCTACACAATCATTAAAAATCCCTAAATCTACATGGTTTCCTAAATTTGATACATCTATATATAATGAACATAATATAATACTAAATGATACAAATTTTACTATGCCACAAGATATACCTATTCAAATAGAGGATACAAATAAAATACCTATGTCGATAAGTCAATCCCAAAGGTGATAGAATTACATCCTATTATTATGAAAATAGAAAAGGAAATATCACATGATTAATTTCATATTCATATAAAGCATTCAAAATGTAAACAAGCACCTTATTGGGGTAACATGGACAAGAATTCCACAAAAAGTACCAATGTACCACTACTAATCAATTTTGACGATATAGATGAATTAAATCTTGTTTTATATGAGAATTACAATGAACAATTTGAAATGGTTGTTGATCAACTACCACAATCAATTTTCATTCATATTCATGAATAATAGGATACTATTTCAATGAAAATGTTACACATTTCACAACAACTTTTCGTAGAGCATCTAGATATACAAAGAACAAAATATTATATACAACCAAACACTACACCTAATTTTTCACATATCATTAACAAGTGTACATCTTCATAACCTAGACTGGTCATTTGTCCTCTACTTGGTTAGCTTACTCTTTATAATAAATCATTTGGTACCTTCACTCATAAATACTTCCTTCTCAAATACGTAGGAGTGTATGCAGTCTCCCTTCCGTATTTTTTGAGAACATGTTTCCTTACACTATATATGCCCCTATGTACTTTGGTAAGTGTGATGCTTCCAAAATATTGATAATATTATACTACTATCCCTAATCATGATATGTTATGTCACGTCTCTCTAATCACAATGAGTTTCATGCATGAATCAAAATTACCATCCATCAATTGTAATCTCTTAAGACACATCCCCCGATCACAAATCCCAATGCTTTCATTTTTCACATCCCATCTAATTATTTCATTTTTCACAAGATTCCATTTTTCACATCCCATGCAATTATTTTAGTTCCCAATAATGACAAGGCGTTATCCAATATGATTGTGGAAGGGAACCCAAACCTAGTTACAATTCTCTTATAGAAGTCTAGGATACTAATTTTATTTGCTTCCGTCAAACAACATGATTCAATTCATTTGGTAAAATAGTCAGTTGTAGTCAATATCCATTTGTTCCCCAAAATTTGAATGTGGGTTAATCACTCCTATAAAATCTAACCCCTATTTCATAAATGGTTGCTCAACTAAAATCAGGTGGAGGGGAAGGGTTGTAAGTTTTTTATTATCCTATAAATAAATCACGCAGTCCCGCATTTTATGTTCTATGCATAGCAATTCTTAAATATTTTAGGCCAACAGTAACCTACCTTCATGATCTTAAGTGTTGTGGCTCTTAGAGATAAATTTACTTTTCTGGGTCCATCATGGAACTCATATAAAATGTTTTCTATCTAATTGGCATCAATGCACCTCAGAATAACATCATTGATGTCCTTTTTAAACAATAGTACATCTATGACCACATAGGGAATAGATTGTAATCTGAAGTATCTCCTTTTTTATTTTTTCAAACCCTGAGGGTAGCTATCCGTTTGTAAGAAAGGCATCATATTTTGATATCATCTTTTAATATCATGGGGAGGAGGTGGCTAGTATTTTTGTAATATGCAGACCTCCTTATTATCTCTTAAATTTGTTGCAAGTTGTTCACACAAACATTTACCCCTTACAAGCTTGGTGACCTTGATATGAACATCATACTCCATGACCTTGGTGATCCACCTAGCTCTCTTCTCATTCACATATCTATTCAAGAGGAATTATTTCATGCTTAGATGAGATACCATAAGTGAATCTTATTATTTGAAAGCATGTGTCTGATTTTTGTAAGGTGCAAATGAAAAAAAAGAACTTATTCTCAAAAAAATTGTACCTAAGCTCATAATATTTGAGTGCTTGACTGAAAAAAGCTATAGGTTGCTCCAAGAAATCATTTTCTGCTGAACCAAGATGGCGGAAATGTTGTCACTTCCTCCAAATGCATAAAGAATAAAATATTTAGCATAATTAGGATTTATGAGAGTGGGGTCCTGAGAAATGGATTTCTTGATATTTTCAAAATTGTTATTTCCTTCATTTGACCAACTAAAGACAAAATTATTCTTGAGCATAGAGGTAAGAGGTTTAGATAAAGTAGCAAAGTTGGGAATAAACCTTCTTACAAAATTTATTATTCCTAGGAATCTTTGTAAACCTTTCTTGTGCCTAGGGAGAGAGAGATAGAATTGCATTCACTCTATCCAGATCTATAAAAACACCATATTTTAACACCACATGTCCTAGAAACTTTCCTTCATGAAAAAAATATGTACTTCTTAGGATTCAAGGAAACACCAAACTCTCGACATCTATCAAATACCTTCCTCAAATGATCCAAGTGTTCACTTGTGTGCTTTGAGTAGATATTTATATCATCCAAATATACCAAGATCATGTTAGCAACAAGCCCTTTAAATTCCATATTCATTTCCCTTTGGAAGTTTGAACCAATAGTTTTTAACCCAAAAGGCATCTTCTTATAAGCATAAGTACCCCACTTAGTGGTGAAGGTTGTTTTGAACTGATTTGATTCTTACACAAGGACTTGGTTGTAACCTGAATAATCATCTAAGAGAAAAGAACTTGTCTTCCCAGCTACCATTTGAAGGATCTATTCCATGGATGGAAGAGGATAATGGTCCTTTAGAGATGCTTTGTTCAAGTCCCTAAATTCTACACATAATCTAATCTCCCCATTCTTTTTCCTGACTGGAACCAAATTTTCCACCCAAGAAGAATGCTTGATTGGGAAAATGATATTTTCCTCTATGAGCTTAGTCAATTATTTTCTCATCAAGGGATCAATTGTTGGATTTGCAGGCCTTTGTTTATGCCTAATAGGTTTTTTGTTGGGATCCAATTCAATGGTATGTTGTGTAAGGATTGGATCAAAACCTTTAAGATCCTCATAACTCCAAGCAAACACATCATCATACTCTTTACAAAGGTCAACAAGATATTTTTTCAGAATTACTACATACCTTTCTAAACCTTAAATACTTATCTCTTAAAATGGCCACCTGCTCATAGCTTTCCTCCTTAACAGTTATGTTCATTTTCTCTCTTTTGAATCGATCATCAATTTTAAAGACACTTTCCAAGGTGATCAATCCCTTAGGAAACTCATTGGTCTTGAGTTAGATTATATGATCCTCATATTGCTCCCGAAATATTGACTAATTTCCAGCGGAGAACTCTACCTCATCCTATAAAAAAATTATAATTTTCCTATCATTGTCAAAAACTTGCCAACAGGTTGCATTATCTGGTATGGTGGGTCTAACCACGAGCTTGACATGCTAGTCCAAAATTTTCTTGATGTCTTGAGGAATGTCATATTGGGATCCAACTGCTGCAAGTCTATCAACATCTTTGTTTTGTACTCTTGGTATCACTTGGATGTTGAAAGCATCAAAACCTTCAATCATGTCCCATGCTCTATGTTTATAGGCTTTCAATAGGTTGTTCTTGGATACACATTGAGCTCTAACCTAATGTATGACCAGTTCACTATCCCCAAATACCTACAACAAATTTATTCCTCACTTTTACACCAATTAAAGACCTTAGATCAATGCCTCATATTCCGCCACATTATTGGTACAATTGAATTAAAGCATAAATGCAAAGAAGTATTTCTTCTCACTAGGAGAGATCAACATAACCCTCATCACAATGTCATTCCTACTTCTTGATCCATCAAAATACAACTTCCACACCCCATCTTGATCTTCTTGTGACTTCATAAGGTTAGGTATAAGGGCATTCTCCTCATGTATACAATAAGTCCCTAACCCTATCTCTTCCATGTGATCATAAGGATCAAACTTGAAATGTTCCTTTGCCCAATTATCAAGTAGAATTTCAAGAACCTCCTCTAAGGATGTGGAAACCTCATGAATATCATCACTCTCCTCTTGATCATGCATAACACAATTCATGTTCATAGGACCAGGTGTATAAGGCTCAATGTGATTATTGAAATAGGCTCATCTTTGATAGTTACTCTAGTTCCATATCTAATTCTAAGAAGCATATGTGACCAATCTGTAGACAAGTATCCCCCTACGTTCACAATATAATCTCTAGAAAGGCATATAATGAATAAAGGAGGGATGTAAATGAATGAAATTTCCTTTAAATTTGAAAGACTCAGACATGCATGCAAAGTAAGATTTAAATATTTTATGATCTTAATTGTGTTAATAGACATGTCATCCGGTTGGATAATCCCCTTGGTGATTGGTGTATATTTTATGCCTGATGAATTAGAAAACTTCTTGGGTGTAGTAGAACTGTTAGCTCCAGAGTCTATCATGAAACATTGTGTACAAGGTACTTACCAATGATTAGGGAGATATAGAAGGGAGGTGGTTTGATGATATTGTTTATTTCCCCTTCTTTTGGCTGACACAAACTTGTAGAAGCACTTGATGTACCCTTTGTTGGTTCACTTATGTCACCAAGATGCCTCAAATCTTCTTGTAACAAATCTCTTTGCACCATAATGGAGAGTGCTTCCCAACTATTCATATTCATGTTGATTTTCTTCATTTGTTCTACCACATTTAGATGGATATGGCTAATATTTGGCTGGAAATTTATTGTAGAACATCCTTTTTAATTTTTGATTGGTTTAAGTCTAATTTCTAGGAAGATTATCCCTTTTAACAGTCTTATTTTCTTGCAATTCATAGATTTTAGTTGTTGTACCTTTTATGGTTGTTTCCCCTTCCATAGCTCTCTTGTTAGACCTTGTGTTGAGTGCAATAGGATTGGTGCCCCTTCTTGCAACTTCCTGACTTACTCCAAAAAAATCACCCTCTTACCAATTAAGAAGGATATATTTATTTAATTCTTGTCATTGAGATTATTCTCCTCTTAAAGTTGACTCTTCATGTTGATCTTGGAGTGTAGATGCACCTAGGACCATTAGATCTTGGTTAATAAATCCATTTCTCGCAAGATTTTTATCATGATTTTTATTTCATGGGTAACACCACTCATAATCATGTGTTAGGTTGTTATGAATTTGGAAAAATCCTTAGAATATATTGCAATAGTAGGGTATTACATGTTTAAGGGTCTAGGGTAACCTATTTAGCCTTGTCTACGGGCATTACTTTGATAAGGTTATTTATTGGACTGATATTCTTGATTGAGGGGATGGTAAGGTATGCTTTTTGGGCTACTTGCCTCATATTTCAAATATTTTTCAAAATGGTTATAACCCTCGAATTCATTAGGGGGCGAGGTATAAGGAATTACTGACTGATTACTATTGGAGGATTTTTTAGCTTTGATAACTATATCATAATAATTTAGTAAGATGGTTCCACCCATAGATTGAATCATAATAGTCACATCGTTATTAAAGGCTCTCAAGAAATATAGAAATGTAGTACTCAAAAAGGGCTTTAAATGAGGGGATTTCAATCCCGTGTCTCTTTTGAAACCCAATATTAAAATCCGTCATAACTTCATGCGGGGCTCTCTTGATGGTAGTAAGTTGTTCAATGAGGGATAGATGGTCACTTTTATCTTCAAAATGATTACGTAGTTTCTCCCCGATCCCATCTCACGTATGAATAGAATCTGGTTATAGACTCTTATACCATTGTAATGTCCTCCCCTTAAAATATGAAGCTAATAACCTAAGTGCTACATCATCTTCATTAATAAGGTGTACATAACAGACATTTGCAATGTATAAAATGTGTTCAATGGGAGTGGTTGAATTCACTCCTATAAAGAATGGGATGCTCTTAATGGAATCTATTGGGATATCATGATGTACATTTAGAATCAGGGATCTACCACCATTAAAAGTAACAAAGGGTTGATTCCTTTGAAGGACCATAAGAGAGGTGGGTTTTAGATTCTTATGAGTAGGAGAGGAAGGCCTAGTAGAAGGGGGAGTTGAATGGACTCTAGGTGATGGGAATATAGACCTTTTAACCGGCTTTACTCGGTTCCTTAGAGAAAGTTGTATGTATTCAAAAGTCTTCCCTCTTTATTTTTTTACCTTGTTTATACTCTTCTCATGAAACTGGCATGCTTGAATGCTGAAACTAATAAATATGTTGTTGGGAGTCATCATATGTATAATTTTGAATCCTCTAAAGGTTGGATGATGGCATATTCGAATTATAGAATAACATGGGATGATATCCACAATGTGGGACTTGCGTGAATGAGATCAACCTCCAAAGAAGGTTGGCTTCCTCTTGTTCCTCTAACTAACACTATTTCTACTCCTAAACTAATGATAAGAACCAAACTGTAGATGAAAAGGGAGGAGGAAATTCATGAAAGGAAACTAAGTCTGAAAGAAAAGGGAATGGCGATGCACCAAAAGAAGGTGATCACTCTCTCTTGAATTCTCGAGAAGCAATAATATCCAATTGAAGGTTAGAGGGGAGATGCTTGCCACTTTACATCTTTGTAACTAAATCAGCTCACACCATGTGTAGTTGACACAAATTTCATTTTAAGACACCTCTAAACAAAAATTGTAGGTGGAAAATACACTACAATATCCCGAGAGACCGGTTTCAGGATGAAAAATGTGAATTTGTGATATTCCAAAACAAAAATTTCACCTATTTTTTCATGGCTCCATCATTGAGAAAATCGATGCGTGGAAATGCAAGAACTTGTCAATAATCACTCTGGAAGATGGATGGAAGGATATGTTTCTAAATGTCCAAATCGTCGTTCATTTTAAGACACCTCCAAAATTGTAGCGTGGAAAATACCCGCGAATCCCTGAACCGGTTTAATGGTGAATTTGACACAAAAATTTCACCTATTTTTTCATGGCTCCATCATTGACATTGCGGCAACAAGATGTCAATAATCACTCTTGTCATGGCTCCATTGGCTCGATTGCGCGTCACACAATTGATGTCGGCTCAATCCGATTGACGCGTGGCGCTCGGCGGCTCAGCCAATGACGCGTCACGCGCTCCATTGACATGTGCGCGTCACGCGGCGTCCAATTGATTGCGTGCGTCGCGTGAGGAGCTCGATTGTGCGCATCGCTCATGGGCGCATCGCTCACGCTTAATCGCTCATTGCGTTGACGTCGCTCGAATTAGTGACGCGCGCCATCGCGGCTCGCACATTGAGCGTCGCTCATCGGGAGCCAATGACGACGCTTTCATCGCTCCGTATTGACGCGCGTCGCATCGCCCATTTGACGCGCATCGTCCGGGTCCTTTTGGCACGCGCGTCATGGCTCCTCCTCTTGACGCGTCATTTGGCTCCTTTTGATGCGCGTCATTGGCCCTCTCGGCGTGCATCATTGGCTCCTCTTGGCGCGCACGGCTTTTATTGACGCGTGTGTCGCTCGCTCCTCGCCGACGCGCAGTCAATTGAAGCCATTGACGCGATTTAGCCTATAAATACCCTTCAACCGGTCATTTTCTCATTTTCACCCTCCCGCTCTTGAATTTTTGCAGGTCTCAATCATTGTCAAAGATGCAAGTACAACTATAATGTCGACCTCACATGCTTCCCAACTGCAAGTTCAACAAAAAAAAATCAAGAGAATCCAATTGATCGATTTCCAAGATCAACTACGGAATCCCTTATGCCCTCACATCCATCTTGTTTTAAATGTCTTGAGAATATAAAGATTTGATGGATGCGTGTGAATTTACTGAGGGCTCGTTAATATGCCCCATTTCAAAACAGATCTAGATATTTTGAATTACCTTCATCATCCTACAATTGAGGGACGGCATTTTTATGTGACTCTGAACGATGGCCAAATGTTCCAATTCAGTATCGAAGCAAATGACATCCATCGGTTTACGGGCCTTCCGTTCAAAAATTTACCAATTGTTACAACCAAGGCAACACTCGTGGAAGAAGACAAGAAATTACTCGAATCAAAGTTCGGTTTCCATGTTGATTGTAAGTATAATTCGTTTTAATTCATATTTTTTATTCTATTTTTTATTCTGATACAATTTGCTGTTATAAATTTATAGTAATTTTCACTCTTTCACATTTGCAGCCCATGTCAATAAATCCAGGCGTGGTGTGGATACACAATCAATTGCACACCACTTTCTTGCTGCACTTATTTCATTTTTTCAATCCAGAATTGTTTTGCAGGGTCACCAAACTGATATACCAAATTGGGCCATTGCATACATTGTTGCCACTATCTCAAAACAAAAATTCGATTGGTGCACATATCTATCCAAAAAAATAAGAACTGAACTAACAAATTCAAAACTTTCTGAAAAACCTGTCATTTATTCAACAAACTATCTCCTTGGCCTTTATTATGAGGCACTTTTAAATTTAAGAGATAAAAAAATTCCTACTTGCACTGATGAGGAGTTGATGAAGTTGTCAATTCCATTTGAAGAACAACAAGTATAAAGTATTTAGTTTGTATTTCAATTTTCGACATTACACTTGCAGTTATTAACACTTAAATGTTAATTTTTTGCAGAGAAGATATCTTGAAGCCCTTCCCCGAAAAAAGGTGTTATCGAGAGGAAGAGGCCAACAACACGCTGAGGCTTCGGGGGACTCCCAATCTGAAATGGAAGCTCACTCCTCTCCAAACCCTCAACAGTTTGAACTCGTTAAACGCCAGAGAAGTAATACCTTCTCATATATTATTTACAAATTCCAAAGTTGCATATTTATTTTTCAATTTAAATTTTAACCAAATGAATTGACAACATTTAATATTGATGAATTGCAGGGACTTTGGAACATACACCTGTTTCACAAACTCAACCTTCTTCCCCAACTCACTCCATACAGTCGCATGCATTCATATCTTCTGAACAGACACCGAGTACAACTCCTACAAGGCCACCCATAGCACCGAGAAAAACAACCCCTCGACAACAAGGTACAACTCTTGATAAATACGTTTAATTTCAAATTTTGACTTTATGAATTGTTTTCCTATTTTTCATTTTTTCTTGTACTTTTCAGCACATGTCAGTCCTGATCAAACCGCGGCACCGACACCCACTCAACCAATAATTTTTAAAATGCCAACCAGAGGAACAGTGAAAAAGAACATTGGTAAATGCATGCCTTTTGCTCCGGCCCCTAGTGGGACACTAAACATTGCCTCCTCCTTTCGAATTCCAACTCTCTCACTTGGTGGCTTGCCCAGTGCAATGGGCATATCTGTTTTGAACAATATAAATTTAGATGAAGATTATTTGGGCATTGATAGCAATGACCCAACTGGTTTTTTCGATACCCGCGAGATGATTCAAGGCCAGCAGGTATACTTCAAATTTCAATTTAAATATGCTTTACAATTTTGAATTACATTTCGATTTAAATTTATTTATCTAAATCTTGATTAATTTTTTCACAAACAGGATCAGCCCACCCAAAGGCAGAAACACGTAGCAGTTGATCTTGGTGAAAGCCCCCATACTTCTCCAGCAAGATCGTCTTCATCAGATTCAGATAGTGAACAGTTGCCACCTTTTCCTTTGGAGAACTTAATTGGTTATGATTGTCAATCCCATGTCAGTGAGTTTATTCTTCCTCATATCAAACAACTTATAGAATGGGAGAGAAGGGCTAAAGTTCTTATCAATGAGATTATTAGTCGTTATGAAAATTATTGGCAACGGGATAGTTTATACGTTGCAGTCCAGAATCAACCTGCGAAGATGGATTCCTTACTTACCCAAGTAAGAAGTGGGACTATCACGTATAACAACAACTATAAAGATGACATTTTAGATAAGGCATTAAACAAATTGGAAAATATTAGTGCCGAGGCCCAGGCATATTTTAACAAATGGTCCAAGGACAAGGATTTGGTAGCAATCGCAAATGCCGAAAGAGATAGAGCGGTTGTAAGTACTATTACATTCAAACAATCATTCTTGTTAATTTGAAATTTTCATTTTTTAGTAATATTTTGAATTGACATTACTCTTTTTGTGCAGTTGAAATATGAAAATTTGAAGAGTCAGGCGAAGGTTTTGCAAGTTCACTTGGAAAACAATGACAAAAAACGACTTATCCGCATGACAAAAAATTTGAAGCAAAATATTGTTTTGGTTAACAAACAAAACAATACACTAAAGCGGATAATTAAAGAGCATGGTTTCGACCCTGACATATTATTCAAAGCTAAAGCAGCAGCTGATCCAAATTTTTTGTCGCATGGAGATGCGACAAATCAAGAAGAAAGAATTTTAAAAAATGCGGACAGTCTTTGCGAGAAGATCTTATAAGTTCGGGGTTATTTACTGGTGTTGGGGAAAGAGGTACATCCACGGTGGAAGAAGAAGCCGTTGGGGAAGAGAGAGAGAGGAGTAGAATTGGATAAAGAAAAAGAGGGTTTTGAAAACTAGAAACTTTTATTATTGAGGAAACTTTAAATATTGAATTTGAAAACTTCTACTATTGAGTATGTACTATGGTATTTGAATTTAATTATATGGATTTATATACAGTCTTTAATTTTAATTGCATTAGATGGTGATTATCATGAATTATATGTATGTTTCTTGTTTACTTGCATTGTCATGAATTGTATGTGGACGTAGATGATGAATGATGATAATTGATAATTAATGATAGATGATGCTGAAAGACGATGAATGACGATAATGATATGATATATATGGACGATGATCAATTTAATGTGGACGTAGATTTATCATCAAGCACAATAATTCTTCTTCTCTAGACTTTTGTAATTCTTCTTCTCTAGAATGGATATAGATGATAAATAAATGGAATGTGTTATAATGGATATAGATGACATTAATGATTAGAATGGATATAGATGACATTAGAATGAATAGAATTGTAATGATATGATTATGAATTATTTTAAAAAAACTGAATTGTTTTAATAAATTTAAATTAGATAAATAATTGTGTTAATAATAATTGTAGTGTCAGGAGTCAGGATATGATAATGATATGGTGATGATATGATATATATGGATGATGAGGAATTTTATGTGGACTTATATTTAAAATTGTATAATGTATTGTTTATCCCACAGTTAAAAAAATATATCAAAGGATTTTGCACATATAAAAAATAAATTAAATATAATTCTAAGAAATCAAGAAAGAATCATCAACTTTGTGAAAATTAAACATAATTGCAAATATGATAGGGTTTAGCTTACCTCTTGCGTATTAGATTGCTGTGAAATCATCAAGGGTAACGTGCTATGAAATCATCAAGGGTAAGCGTATTAGATTGCTTTGTGAAATCTTGCGTATATGATAGGGTTTGTTTTACCTGACATTGTAGATAGAGGGGTGAGTTTCCTGACATTGTCAGTCCTGAGAAGTGCCAGCAACATCTTTAAATATATAGACCAACAATATCTTTAAATAAATGTAAATATATAGAATTAGACCTGTAACATCTTTAATGATAACAAGAGCTGAAAAAATGTAAAGTAACAAACAATAAGATTATGTTGAAGAAGATACCTATTTAAAATTGAAATCATCACCGGTAATGTGCTAGATCTTTGTCTTAAAAAATTCAACACAAAAAATGGATTAGTAGATAGATGGGTGAGTTGCCTGACATTGTCAGTCCCGAGAAATAACAGCTTCCTCGGACGGATGTCAACCCACGTTTTCAAAAAATAAAAAGATTGTATTTAACTAAATGTAAATACATAGACCTGTAACATCTTTAATGATAACCAGAGCTGAAAAAAATGAATAGTAACAAACAATAAGATGAATAGTAATTTCAACGTTCCTATCTTTTTGTAATGTCAACATTAAGAGGTAATTCAATTATGATATTGCAATATGTGTATATAAGATTATTGAAAACATCAAATATAGAAACAAAAGTCCTAAATTGTGTAAGGATATAATATTCTATCAACACTAATTCCAGAAAGTATATAGCTTAAATTAGGATTAGGGTTAAAAATAATTCACCGTTCTACCAGATGTAGGGGTATAACGGTGATTTGAAACTGGATAAGGATGTTGTGCAGAGTGTCATAAATTTTCCTTTGAGATTTGGGATCCTAAAATCAGAGGAAATGTTCATCTATTTTAGAACAAGTTTTCTTGATGAATGTGTCATAGGGCTACTGAATGTGTCCTTTGATACTAAGATATCTAATCTATATCTAACACATACTTCACACGTGTTTATTGATCTAGGATATGTGTATGAATATTTTCAACGACTCTTCTACAACTATAAATATCATCTCTTTGTATTTTAGACCTATTAGCCTAAAAAAGTGTTTCTAATTATATACATTAGATTTACCTCATCATTCCCCCTTCGATACCTATGAGTGCTAGAAATTATGCACCAAATACACCAAAACAGGATTAAACTACTTGTAGTTCTCCAAGTGTCATGGAAGAGTAGAGGTTAGAAAAGTGTAAATGAAGATGGAGCCCTAATTTTATCCTCAAAACTTGGTAACATTGCTTGGCTTGTATTTAATTAAGGGATAGAGATATGTGATAAGGGTAAGAAGATAGATATAATCAAAATCGGATAACTCATGTATATGGTGACTTATGAAAATTAATTCTTGATCAATCAAATATAAGTTGACTAAGGTAATGTGTGAATTTGAAAAGATGACTATTGTAAGTATAAGGGGCTAGTTTATTGGAAATGTGAAAAATAATTAGAGGGTCATCCACATCTATTACAATATGATGGAGCACCAACACATTAAAAAACATTGATATAAAAATGCATCATCTTTGGTAGTTAATCTATCACAAGACTCTCAACCTTAAGTTTTTTCGAACAAAAAATTTGGTTTTAGACAACTTCATAAATCCCTTGCTTGAGGATCAATTTTTTCATCTTAGGAAACTTTTGGGAGTGAAGGCAATTTTCATTAAGGTGGGATAGTTCAGTGTTCCTCCTTCATTCCCTTTATTAAAGTACATATTAAGGGGGGATGTCAGTGTATTTAAATAACCATACACTATTGTATATAATTAAGGTGCACTTGTAATATTAGTTGTATTTTAGTATTTGGATAATTCACCCATTAGTGTACATTTATCCACATATATTAATAGGGAAGAGTATGAACCAATTTATTGACTTGATTATCTTCATTATTAATAGAAAAGTAAATTTTCCTTACAAGTTAACTACTCTCCAAGCCTAATAATAGCCTCTACTTGTTTTTATAAAAGTATGGAGAGCTAGTGTTAGTGATCAATCTTGTGGAAGAGAGTTTTTATTACTATGAAGAATTCAAGCCATAACATCTTAATAAAATTGTGGTACTCATGATACTCTCGGTAAATTTGTGTTATGTCTTTACTTTAAGCTTTCATTAATTAATCATGTATACATGCTTGTGGGTGTTTGTTTTATGGTTGTTAACTACGATTTTGGAGAGTAAATTGTACATTAATAATCATCCCAAATATTTCAATTCAAATTTTCAATGATGACATCTTCAAAATGTGACACTTTCTTTTTTCTTGTCAATAGCTTCATCAAACTCGATGTTGTCTTCTATAGAATGTGACGTGCGACAACAAGACGTCAATAATCACTCCTGACGCGCGTCAATGGAACGTCAATGGTCTTGGTGAGCGCGCGTCACGCTTCTATTGGCGTGCGTCAAAGCTTTATTGAGCGCGCGCGTGGCTCCTATTAACGCGCATCATTCGCTCCTATTGTGATGCGCGTCAACGGCTCCTGCTGCGCGCGCGTCTCGGCTCCTATGACGCGCGTCATCATCGCTCTTATTGACGCGCGTCACTGGCTCCTATTGACGCGCGTCACTGGCTCCTATTGATGCGCGTCACTGGCTCCTATTGACACGCGTCACTGGATCCTATTGACGTGCATCACTGGATCCTATTGATTGGCGTCACTGGCTCCTATTGACGCGCGTCACTGGATCCTATTGACGCGCGACAATAGCTAGGACTATTGTCGCGCGTCAGCTAAGACCTTTGACGCGCGTCAATTGAAGCCATTGACGCCTGATTTAGCCTATAAATACCCTTCAACCGGTCATTTTCTCATTTTCACCTTCCCGCTCTTGAATTTTTGTAGGTCTCAATCGTTGTCAAAGAAAGTCTGTATAATGTCCTAATGTCGACTTCACATGCTTCCCAACTACAAGTTCAGCAAAAAAAGAGAATCTAGAGAATCAACTTAGAATCCCTTCCCTCAATCATCGATTTCCAAGATCAACTATAGGAATCCCTTATGCCCTCACATCCATACTGTTAATATGCCCCATTTCGAAACAGATCCGGATATTTTGAATTACCTTCTGTCATCCTACAATTCAGAGGATGGCATTTTTTATGTGACTCTGAATGATGGCCGAATGTTCCAATTCAGTATCGAAGCAAATGACATCCATCGGTTTATGGGCCTTCCGTTCAAAAATTTACCAATTGTTACAACCAAGGCAACACTCGTGGAAGAAGACAAGAAATTTCTCGAATCAACGTTCGGTTTCCATGTTGATTGTAAGTATAATTCGTTTTAATTCATATTTTTTATTCTGTTTTTTATTCTGATACAATTTGTTGTTATAAATTTATAGTAATTTTCACTGTTTCACATTTGCAGCCCATGTCAATAAATCCAGGCGTGGTGTCTAAGATGTAGCATTTCTGAGTACATGTAATTTTTGCAATGCTAGGGTCTAAGATGAGCTTTGTAACTTTGTTTGACCTGATGAGTGCAGTGGAAAAGTGTGTACTTGAAAGTATACTGGCGTGGGCAGAGTTTAAACAAAAAAAAGATCTTAAGAAAACTGATGGAACCAAGAAGGGGAAATTAATTGATGTTCCCAAACTTGATGATGCAAATCAAGCAGGGGGGAAGAATTCTGATCAATGTACTTTAATATTAACGGAGGGTGACTCAGCCAAGGCTCTTGCTGTAAGTGTTTGTGCCTTGAATCAGGGAAATGTGAATACTGAATTTGGTAGTATTGTGACATGTTTCGACATCACTTTCCAATTTAATTTTTTGTTATTTTAGTTATCTTTATCCTATCAGGTGGCAGGAATATCTGTTGTTGGTCAAGATTATTATGGCGTGTTTCCTCTCAGAGGTAAGCTGCTCAATGTCAGGGAAGCTACCACTCACCAACAAATGGAGAATAAAGATAAAATCCTTAGTCTACAGGAAGATAAAATATATGACACATTAAATCTTTAAGATATGGCCATCTGATGATAATGACAGACCAGGTACATGATCTTTGTCTAGCGTTGTTTAGTTTCTGCTTAATTCTGACACATCCTTTCTAGTGAGATCCTTTTTGACTTGTCCTTTGTCTCTTAAAGGACCATGATGGTTCCCATCATAAAGGACCATGATGGTTCATACACCATACCATCATTCCTTCATTTGTTGTGGAATTTATCACTCCTATTGTCAGGGTAAATGTTCCCCCTGTATTTGGTTGAGTGTATTGAGACTCTTTATATTTGTTTTTAAGCCTCCAGAGGTTATGTATCTCCATGTCTAGATTGTTGTGTTATCTTTTTACACCATTCCTGAGTATGAAGCTTGGAGAGAATCATTGAGTGGATCGATAACTGGCTGGACCATAAAGTACTACAAAGTAATGCTAGTTTGTTTTCTCTTTATATGTTTTTAAGTTCTGGTTTTGTTCACTTGCTGATTAGGTATCACTTGTTGCTTGGACCATACAGGGTTTGGGCACAAGTACTTCTAAAGAGGGCAAGGAGTATTTCATAGATCTGGACAAGCACAAAAAAGATTTTGTGTGGGTTGATGAGAAAGATGGAGATGCAATTGAGCTGGCCTTCAGCAGGAAGAAGATAGAGGCCAGAAAAAACTGGCTGAGACAATTTGAGGTAGTTAGGCCAGGGGAGCAAGGTGAAATGAAATCTGAATTAAAATGATATTCATTTCAACACTAACAAGTTAACAGTTGCCACCTTTTCAATCAGCTTATTCTTCAGTGAGTTTATTCTTCCTCATATCAATCAGCTTATAGAATGGGAGAGAAGGGCTAAGGTTCTTATCAATGAGATTATTAGTCGTTATGAAAATTATTGGCAACGGGATAGTTTATACGCTGCTGCTGATCCAAATTTGTTGTCGCATGGAGATGCGACAAATCAAGAAGAAAGAATTTTAAAAAATAGGACGAGTCTTTGAAGATCTTATAAGTTTAGGGGTTATTTAAATTGTTGGGGAAAGAGTTACACCACGGTGGAAGAAGCCGTTGGGGAAGAGAGCAGAGGAGTAGAATTGGATAAAGAAAAAGAGGGTTTTGAAAACTAGAAACTTTTATTATTGAGGAAACTTTAAATATTGAATTTGAAAACTTCTACTATTGAGTATGTACTATGGTATTTGAATTTAATTATATGGATTTATATACAATCTTTAATTTTAATTGCATTAGATGGTGATTATCATGAATTATATGTATGTTTCTTGTTTACTTGCATTGTCATGAATTGTATGTGGACGTAGATGATGAATGATGATAATTGATAATTAATGATAGATGATGATGAAAGACGATGAATGATGATAATGATATGATATATATGGACGATGATCAATTTAATGTGGACGTAGATTTATCATCAAGCACAATAATTCTTCTTCTCTAGACTTTTGAACTTGTTTTAAGATAATTATTCTCTATACTTGTAACGATATGATCATAATGTCATTAGAATGGATAAAGATGATAAATAAATGGAATGTGTTATAATGGATATAGATGACATTAATGATTAGAATGGATATAGATGACATTAGAACGAATAGAATTGTGTTAATAATAATTGTAGTGTCAGGACTCAGGATATGATAATGATATGGTGATGATATGATATATATGGATGATGAGGAATTTTATGATATGATATATATAATTCTAAGAAATCAAGAAAGAATCATCACTGGTAAGAAATTAAACATAATTGCAAATATGATAGGGTTTAGCTTACCTCTTGCGTATTAGATTGTTGTGAAATCATCAAGGGTAAGCGTATTAGATTGCTGTGAAATCTTGCGTATATGACAGGGTTTGTTTTACCTGACATTGTAGATAGAGGGGTGAGTTGCCTGACATTGTCAGTCCTGAGAAGTGCCAGCAACATCTTTAAATATATAGACCAACAATATCTTTAAATAAATGTAAATATATAGAATTAGACCTGTAACATCTTTAATGATAACAAGAGCTGAAAAAATGTAAAGTAACAAACAATAAGATTATGTTGAAGAAGATACCTATTTAAAATTGAAATCATCACCGGTAATGTGCTAGATCTTTGTCTTAAAAAAATTCAACACAAAAAATGGATTAGTAGATAGATGGGTGAGTTGCCTGACATTGTCAGTCCCGAGAAGTAACTTCCTCGGACGGATGTCAACCCACGTTTTCAAAAAATAAAAAGATTGTATTTAACTAAATGTAAATACATAGACCTGTAACATCTTTAATGATAACTAGAGCTGAAAAAAATGAATAGTAACAAACAATAAGATTAAGGGAAAAAGATACCTCCTTAAAGTTGAAATCATCATCATTTGCCCTTGGTAATGAGCTAGATCTGTGTTTTAAAAAAACCCAACACGAGAAATGGATTAGTAGATAGATGGGTGAATTGCCTACATTTTTAGTATATAGACTGTAACATCTTTAATGATAAAGATAAAAGATAGATAAAGAAGATACCTATTTAAAGTTGAAACAATCCATTATCAATGGCTTCATCAAACTCGATGTTGTCTTCTGTAGAATGTGACGAAGAGCCAATTACACTCTCAAGGTTGGGAATATTTGTACTTGTAGTTGTATTATTCACACCTCTTCTTTCATGAAAAGGGAATTCCGGTCGCAATTGCTCTGTCGAGCGGAAGGTTTCGATGGAGTATCGAAACATAACACCTCATGCAACTTTCCAGATTTTTATCCAACTTGTTTCTTAGTTTTGATTTTATAAATGACAATGCACTGAAAACCCTTTCATCCTCCACAGACCCCAAAATCATTGTTTGGCATAACTCATATAATCTGAAATATTCACTGATATCTTCTTGTAAGATAGAACTTTGATAGATTCCTCGCCACAGCCTTGTAATAGCACCACTTTCAGAAGGTTGATCTAAATTCTTATATTGGTTCCTCATTGTTGTTGCAAAATTTGTTGACTGAAACTTTAATAAATCAAAATTCAGTATACCTTTGATTTCCATACCCTTGAGCTCTGACGTCTTTGTAAATTGTTCCATTATTGTACCCATTGATTTATGGAAATGCTTTCTGACAAAGTCTGCACGGCCACCTTCAGTATTCCAAAAATTAGGATTCATCACACCCATGGCTTCCAGAATTTTATCTTTACAGAAACGTTCCCTAATTTCTGATGACAAGGTTTCTAAATTTTTTAAGCTTTATTCTTGTTTCAACTATACAGAGACTCAAACAAATTACGTGTCACGGGAACATCTTCTCGTTACGATCTGTAATATCTTGACGTTTTTGCAAAATGTGCATTGGTATTTCCCTCCCATACAGTGATGCAGAGGTGATCGTGGATATTAAATCTCAAAAAGGTGTTAGGATTTTTAAGATCTAATAAATCTTTCCAATTTTCAAAAAGGTGCATCAAAACTATCACGGGAACAGATCTGATATATCAAGACTTTGACATACCATTTTCTCATCCGTATAAAATCCACAATATAGATTAATCTTCCTGTGCATGCTTCATCGTGTATTGATCTCCTTTAACATTGGAAGAATACCAACCAATGTAAGCAATGTCTCAAATCAATTAAACGGAACAACAAGTCCCTTGCCTATCGAACTTCATGACGGTATTTGTGCATGAAACCAACCAATGAAGGATACTCCTCACGAACTCTGCATGCGAGTTCATACAAAGAGATCCATCTAGTCTCCACATCCTTCAGAAATTTTTTGCCATCTATAATTCCAATTGCAAATTTTGGAACTCGAGAAAACGCTTTGGGCTGCTTGACATATAGGCATGAAGTTCTCTTATAAGGTCTTCTAATTTAGCAACATTTTCGTGGTTGCTTACCATTTTATACGCTAAATTCATTATGTGAGCCATACAGTGAATTGGTAGCATATATGGGGCCACTTGTTGTTTGTAATCTAACACGAGCCTGTTCGGTGACCCTGCATGACAGATGCACCATCTGCTCCAATGCATACCAACTTCGTAGCAATTTCATAATCAGTCATTCCAGCAACATCTTTCAAATGAGAAACAACTATTTTATATAGGTTTTCGGCATTGCAGTTTTCAACCATTTTCATAACACCCAACAGATGAGGTGTCCTTATATGATTTTCTAAAGTATAGATGTGGATACATACCCATGCGGTGTTGTCATCCTTTGTCACTTCATCAATTGAAAGAGAGATAAAGTTTGCTTTTTTTACATTCTCTTTCAAATCTTCCTTCTCTATCATCGAGAGGCATTTTGCCATTTCCCATCCACTACTTTCAGACCAATGAGATTGAGGTACATTCAGCATTCCGTTAAATTGATACAAAACTTTGAAATCGAGGAAATCCAAAATCACTCTTCCTTTTTTTAGTATTTGAAAAAGAGTAGAGAATTGTATGAATTTTGCATGTAGATTTGTTTCTTTCATCTTACCAATATGCGATGTGATCGTTCCTCCCTTTTCCAACAGATGTCTGTGTTTTTTCTCTCTGCCTCATATTTCACTTGCGTATCTAACATGCATGCATTCTTTTCGATTTTCCACCTATGTGTTTTGATTTTACGCCATCCGCCCCCATTCTGATTAAATATTGTTTTCCACAATGTTTTTCTATAGTGTCCACTTGATTGCATTTTTGTTGCTTTCCCAATTTCCACGTACATATTGTACATGTACATTCGAGATGGGATTTCTTTAGAATTAGATGATTGTACGGGTTGATAAACGGAAATTTAGTTGCCCAATCAAACTTGTATGTCTGCCATGGTCCACATATTCTTGTTCGTTTTGATGCTTTACTTTTTTAGTGAAATTTTGAGCAATATCACAATCACTGGTTTCCTCTTTCTTGGACCGGAGTTTGATTTTGATTTACTGTCTTCCATTTTGCTCGGTGTTTGTATCTGTGATATCTAGCTGCACTTAAGTTGCACCCCAACAGAACAATATCTTCAAGATCGGCATATTATCGTAGGTTTCATTTGTTTGACTTTGATCTTTGCGAGAATGCATGTCCACCTCAATAATACCTTCCACACAGTCAATATTCTGATTCTTTGTGGTGGCATCTATATGATTGGTATTTACAATATCTGTATCCATAGAGTTTCCAAAATACTTGAAGAGTGATTTATGAGATTTCTTACTTACTTTTAGGTTATTCGTATTCTTTGAGCTGGCACCTTCCATTATTCTGAAAAGAGTCCTGCATCAGCAAAAGAACCAAGTAGCGACTCTGTCCAGTGTCTGAGGTCTTGTCGCGCGTCCCCTGTCTGAGGTCTTTGTCACGTGTCAACTCTGCACTTGTCACGCGTCAACAACCCATTTCTGTCGTGCGTCCTTTATGCGAATATACTATCGCGGCAACACCTTTGCCCAAGTCGCGCATCAACACTTCCTCTATCACACGTCAACACTTCCTCTGTCGCGCGTCAGTACAGCTGTTGTCGCGCATCAACAATGCCCTTTCCGTCGCGTCAACAATCACAAAGCACAAAGATGTCAATCTCCAGCTTAAGGGTCATGCGAGTTCAAATTTCAATGCCCAATTTGTTAAGCTACTTGAAGTATACTACGCGGTGAATCACTAGGTTTTTATAGAGATGTTTTCAAATGAAGGTGAAGCCGACTTCCCCAAAAAAAATATCTATATATTTTAGTGCTTAAGGGGTATGCGAGTTCAAATTTCACCTATTTAAATTTGTTAAATTTTCGCCATATTACAAATATTCACTAAAATTATCCCTGGTCCAAATCAAAACTAGGTTTTTATAGGAGATGTTTTCTTTTGGAAGTATGAAGGATCTCAAGGTGATGGAGGATCAAACAAGCCCAAAAAAAATGGCATCTTTTGATATATTTTTCAGGCTCCCAAAATACTTGATCATTCCTCGTAAAGTTTCCTTTTTGAATGGCCTCTCCAATAATTCACTCATGATGAATTAAAAATAAGGAAAAATGGAGCTCCATAACAAAATATATCATCAAAAACCTAAACCCAACCACTAAAAAAATCCTCCTTATTTCACGACTTCCGATTTTAGTTTGCTAAGACCCTCGCATGACCTCATTGTTATTTTCTTATTATGTGGCCTTTCAACATTTTCCACATGTTGCAGAGGTCTTCACTTTGTTTTACGTGGAATTTACAACCAATGAGCATGTTTCCTTTGTTCAACAAACTTGGAGAGTTTACTGAACATTATTTCTTGAGAATACCGTGAAATACTCGATACTATTACAAGGAGCTAATATTTTCTATCTACCACATCAAGGATTATATTTTGGCACTATATACTTAACTTCATATGAGGGTTTATTTTGAATTACATACCACACATTTGCATTTGGGATAAATTAGTTATAGCCCGTTATTCTTTATGCGACTAGCACTAGGGAATCCTAGCTCAAGGGACATTATTTCAATCACACACAAACACAAAAATCCATAGAATTTGAAATTTAGTGCAACGCTCGATGAAAATCACATTGGAATGATCATCAAGGTCATTCCAACTCTAATCATATGCATATTTTTATTCATATGATGTGTACTTGAGTATTATGTAGGTAGATAGGGTTTAATTTACAGTACATGTGCAACACGGTGAATAAAATGTGATGTACAACAAATAAGAAGTGACACTAAGTGACACAGAAAGAACCAAATTCTTAGATATTCTACGGACATCAATTCCTAGAACATATGCTAGCACCTAGGTGGCCTTGTCTCCTTCTAGCGCTCCTATCCATGAGATCGTCACTTTCCGAATCAAGCATAGAGATAATACACCCAAATTTTACCTTTCTATCCTCTTCATCAATCTAGAATCAATCCATACCTACAAATACAAGCTGAGTCATTCTCTAAACCCTATCTATCAATCTTTCATGTACTTCTTTAGTTTTATCTTTCTTATTTACTATTATACATATCTTATCAACAGTGTCCTTGTCTTAGATTTAATTTTATTAAATCATTTGGTGAACCCGATCCTTGCATGCTCTTTAACGGATACATTTTCTCCAAACTTAAACCCTAGTTACATTAGGGTTCATATATTCATCTTACCTTCAAATCCAAACCTGATTTTCATCTATAACCTTTCAAAAAATAGATCTACATAAAAATCTTAGGGTTTCATGCTTCATCCTACCCTTTAGGTCACTTTCTAGGGCTCCTAATTTTCAAATCACCTTTTGTTTCAGATATCGAGCATAACAAATATATTTTCACTCTCCTTTCAGGTTATTTTTCATTTTCACATTTTCACAAAAACCTCTTTTGTTTTCCATAATTTTTAGCCCATTTTTGAAATCCAAAATTACAAATTTTACTAATTAAGGTATAATTCAGAAAATATAAAATTTTAGCCAAATTCGTTACATTTTTTTCTTTCAATTTATAACATTAAAAAAACCTCTTTTTGTTTTACAAAATTCAAATTCCATTTCGAGATATGGTCATTTTATTAATTTGACAACAATTGTTTTTTATCAACATCACTTTCCATACAAATTTATTTGTCTGATTGGATTGCTTATGCAAAATTCTTTTATGGCTAACCATATACTTGATGAAAATTATTCCCCATTCTATATTCAAGTTCAAATTCATAATGTGTTTATTAAGTGTGTCCTAGTTGATCCTGGATTTGGTCTTAATATATGCAATCTTTCCTTTCTCCATCAAATAAGACTTTATGTTACTCATCTCAATCCATCTACTCTTTGTATTTGTGGATTTGATAATACACCTAAGCAAGTATTGGGCACAATATCTCTTCCCCTTACTATGGGATCTTGCACTCTTGATGTTCTATGTCACGTTATGCCTCATGATGTTCCTTATACTATCCTTCTAGGTCATCCTTGGTTACATATTATGCATACACTTCTTTCTACCCATGTCACACAATTCCCTTGTTACACCTTCTTCCATGGATACTACTATAATAGATTCCACACCTCATGTTACTACTCCTTGTGATATTCCTCTCATATATGATGCTCATGACATTACCTACATTACACATCCTTCTCCTCTTGGGATGCACCCTAGTTCTACTAATTTACGAATCAAATTTCTATTAGCACCCATGATAATCCTCTTATTATGTCTCACTCTCAATGCAATTTTATTGATCATATTCACTAATGTTACATCTCTCTCCACACCTTCCTCATCATAATTTAGAGCACTTTGTACATTGATTTTACAATGATTCCTAATGCTCTCACTTTCCAAGATCCTATGCATGATTCATTTACTATGGATACACCTTATCTTGTTACATTCATGAGGGCCATCCATTCCCCTCTTTCTACATTTTTTTCTATGATCATAGGGGCTAGTTCATACTTTGGTTTATTGCTTCTAATATTCCCAAATTGTACCTATTACTTTCCATTACTACTGATGAGCCTCCTAGCATTACATATGTTACACATATTTTGACTCACATCTTGATCCTTATGTTTGCACTTACTCCTTACACTATTGCCAATGAGCCCAAAGTTACATCTATTTTATTTTCTCCTAATGGACACACTCTTATTTATTATACACTTCTTACTCATGTCATTGGGATCTTGGACTCTATAGGGTTTTCCCTCATTATGTTGTTATCATTCACCGGTAGCTCTTTTTCTTCTCAATGTTATACCTATTATAGCTTTTGTACATGCATGACTCTACTTTCACGTGACACTAGATCTTTACCTCATATTCACATGTGTTCATATTTTTAGATTTTCATATCATGGACACTTTTTTCCTTAGCTCCTCTATCCATCCCATATTTTATTTTTTCCTACTCCTAATGCATCTTCTACTACTCATGATGGCTCCTTAGCCTTGACACCTTCAATGGTATTTAGAGCACTTGCTCCTCTTACCGTACATTTTGCACATCCATATCATTTTACTTCACATATGGATACTACTCATCTGCCTCGTTGTATCCATAGATCTCATATCCCACCTTGGTAGAGAACTTATTCACATAGGTCACATGCTCCATCTAGACATGTTTCACACTCTATTTCTCCAAATGCTTGATCTAGACCTATCTCATATACTTTGCCTCATGCACTCTCCTGTGACCATCGTACTTAGATCATGTTCACATGCATAGTTATTTTACATCATTCGATCATGGGTCATTTCCTAGAACTCTCATTATATAGATCATTTTGGAGTTCACACTTAGGGGCATCCTAATTCCCCCACACCACCAAATTACACACTCTTGTTCTTAGTTCATAATTGACTATTGAGGGTTTCCTACATGAACCTCATTTTACATGCACACGCATGCACCCCACACACACACGCGCATGCGCGCGTTACGCACACACACACGCACGTGCACACACGCACACACACACACACGCACGCGCACGCGCACACACACACACACACACACACACACACACACACACACACACACACACACACACACACACACACACACACACACACACACACACACACACACACACACACACACACACACACACACACACACACACACACACACACACACACACACACACACACACACGCACGCGCACACACACACACACACACACACACACACACACACACACACACACACACACACACACACACACACACACACACACACACACACACACACACACACACACACACACACACACACACTAGGGGTAATCCTTATTTTTCCCTTCTCACCGAATTTTATTTCATATATCTACAATCAAAAATCTAAAAACATTAGCTTAGATTTTCATCGGATGCATTATTCCTTGCTTATATTACTCTATGTTACACCTTTTCATATCATGTTACTTTGGTTCCTAGTATAATTTATTACTTTTCATACAACATGCATGTTCACATGGTATCTTGAGTTGAATGCATGTCACTTACGGGGTATTAAACGATGTATGATACTTTTTTTTTTCCATTACCAAATCCACTCGAGGTCAGCTGGGGCATCTATCATTTCTCACTTACTATCAAGTGTTATCATTGCTATATTTCACATTTTCATTCATATGTTCGGATATTACATTACCGCGCACTATTTATCTTTCCTAACATGCTAACATGTACTTCATGTGTATCACCTTCCTTATAGGAATCCTTTCGATCATGATTTTATGATTTTATTTGATTTTCATTTATTTATGGGTTATGCCCTATGTTTTCTTGATTTTCTTATTTGCACAAGCCTTGACAGCTCCAATTATCTTGTGACATCCTGAGTGGTGTCCCATGTATGAAACCAACTACTTGTTGAGTCCTTATTTTTGTTTTCCTATATACCTTTACTTGTTACTATTTTAGTGCGCATATCTTGTTTGGCACTAACACTTTTATGCTAGCATTTTCCCCTTGTTTTACTTGTGCCATGGTAAGTACCATGCGTAATCCTTATTCCCCTACAGATTCCTCTATAGGATGTGCACATCAATTTCATCCTTCCTCGTTTTGGCTCCATTTGTATTTATTCATCTCACGTACTCCCAACAGGGGGAAAAAACAAGTGAACATTTTCATCCTCCCAACAGTCCACAGAAAGTAGTTATAGAAACAAAGACAATAGGAACATAACATAAATTAGTTACATAATAGGGCCAAAACTGATTTGGCCATAAAACTCAACATGGACAAAAATGTCGATACAGAATTCTTAGGCGTTAGTATCCCACATGAGCATTCTTTTCATGGGGTAAAATAAGTTACAAAGCGAGTTTGAAGTTACACACTTCTTTGTTTTCTCTAGTTTCAATAGTTACACAACTAGTTTCAAATTGCAATCAATTACTAACAGAACTAACTACTAATTCAAGAACCAAAGCAAGAACTAAATAAGGGAATGACACCTAGGGCACATAAAAGACAATGATGTGCCTATAGTGTTTGTGTCACCCGAGGTAAGTTATAAATCAGGTTTGTGATCATATTTAGTAGCACTTATCTATAGAGAAGCATTAACGGTTGGAGGGGAAAATAGATCGCATTCCCAATGCACTTTCCCTTAGTAATGAAAGGATGCCTAAATCCAAATTTTAGTCATTGGGAATCTCAAGTCCCTATTTTGGTGACAAGATGCCCAAATCCTGAGTAAGAACCAAATTTGGTTAAGAATTGATCACTCTCAACTCCCCCAACCAGCTCATAGAAATCAATGCTACAAGCAAGAACAAATTTCTATCCCTTTCTCTTTCAACATTTCAGTTTGACTCTAACCCCTTGGCTTAGCTTTTTCCAAATGCATCTTCATTTTAACATATTTAGAAGTTAAAGTTGTCTTTTGCATAACCTATATTATCTCAATAAATAAAAATCACATTGCTGCAAAGATGACATTCCAAGGAACTACACATGCATTATTATCGCTCCACACATGCAAAGGTCACCCCTATAATCATTATCCTTCCATATCCTTATAATTTCATGATACACATTTTTCACTATTCCATCCAACACTCATTCAACACATTATTTTGTATAATCTTCATTTGAATCTCCAAGGTATGATTTTCTATTCTACTTTATGTTATTAAATCCTTATTCACCAAAGCATAAAGTGGGGGTAAATGTAATCACTAAATCATGCACTTACTATGTACATCTAGCCTCTAAATACTTCATTTATATGCATGATTCATAAGCAAGAGAACTACTCATTAACAGATCTTTGCTTTTCTTTGGCATTGTTTTTATCCTTTTCATCTTTATTTTTTGTTTCTTTTGTTTGATAACTTATAGTTTTACATACCAGTTGACATCCTACGTAGCTATATTTCATTATCTGGCCTTTTGAGCACCTTGTAGAGGATCTCCTATTAGGAATTGGATTGTCTAATTTTTATTATCCCCTATAGGCCCATTTGTCCTCTTGTTGGCAATATAATTTGTTACAAGGTAAAAGTAGGGGCTTTCACTAACACTCTAGGACTAGGTCCCTCTTCTTAGGAATGGAGAATCTTCATTTATTGAAAATAAGGAAATATGTACACTACTCTAACCATCATGGGTGTCTTTTCAATCGAGGATCACACAGAAATACTCCACTAAACTCGCACGTGAAAAAGGATGTGGAGGAAAGGTGTGTGTATGGAGATATGGGAGAAAGTGAAAAGGGGGTTTTAATAAATAAATAGCATGCTGATTTTATTGATATAAAACCACAATATTTCCAAGATAACATTGAGAAGACACAATGTCAAGGAATAATGAACAAAACATAAGTAAATTAAAGTTCATTTTCATAATATTGCACAAGTAGCCATACTCATGGAGTAAAGTTGAGATGGAGAAGTAGACATGAGACAAGAAGATATAATAATTTTAGTTTCTTGCTTATAGTAAGAAAAACGGAGCTATCAAATAATAAAATATCGGCCCTAGGAATGGACAGAGCATAAAAATATATAGCCAAATCCATAGGCTCTTCGCATTCCCATTTGAATTTTCAATGTATATCCTAGAAGGGTACTCTCCTGTAACTTGACTACCACCTCGAAACCATAGGTGTACCTAGTGTAGGGATTAAGTTTCCCTCTAGATATGTGACCTTAGCACTCATTGTAGCCCCTTTAAATCAATTAATTGTGTGTCCTTCCATGTCCCTCTCTTATTTGTTGACTCATACCCTTGTAAAATGGAAAACTTAGGATCGCAAGCCATTGAGACATATTATTGTCCCGTCATACACTTTCGATCGAGGATCACACAAGAATACCCCACTAGACCCATGTGTAAAAGGATGTGGAGGAAAGGTGTGTGTATGGAGAGATGGTAGAAAGTGAGAAGAAGGTTTTACTCAATAAATAACACATTGCATTTATTGACATAAAACCATAATATTTGCAACTTAAAAATGAGAAGACACAATGTCAAGTAACAAGGAATAAAACATAAGTAAATCAAAGTTCTTTTGCATAATATTGCATAAGTAGCAATGCTCGTGGCAAGAAAGTTGAGAAGGAGAGGAAAACATAAGACAAGAAGATAGAAGAATTGTAGTTTCTTGCTTATAGTAAGACAATGGGAGCTATCAACCAATAAAATCTAACCTTTAGGAATGGAGAGAGAATTACAATATATAGCCAAATCCAATGGCTCTTCACATTCCCATGTGACTTTTCAACTTAAAGTGCAATCCTCAATGAAGAAATAGAAACTTAAGTGACTTAAGTCACTTTTTACAAAATATTCTCCTCAATGAAGAAATATAATTATAGAGAGAGAAAGAGATAAGAGAGGGAATATATATGTTGTGGAGTGAAGTATCACTCTTCCTTCATGGTACGTATGAATTCTACATCGAACAGATCTTCCTTGACTACTTATTTGATTGGAACACATCTCTTCTTGGACCTAGAAATGATGTTTCATGCCTTATCTGGAATGGTCACCTTTTATTATATCTTGAAATCTCTCATTTCACCTCTTCAACTTTGTGAGAAATGGTATGATGAACATATGAATATGATATGCTTTCTTCCATATGAGAAAACACTCCTCTTATAATCAGCATGAAGAAATTATTTACACCACACACCTTAGACTCAATAATCAAGATAGTGTTTGGAGCTTCTTGAGAATCCTTGGCGAAACATAGTAACACTCACGATCATGGTTCCCATTGTGAAATCCTTCAAACAATTCAATTGGATGTTTTGTGATCAACAATCCTCTCGTGGATGCTGACTCAAGTTCACAAATGAATTTTTCCTCTACAACCTTTTGCTTCATATCATCAAAATCCATGTGCTCCACTATAATAGGAACAAGCCCATATCTAGAGTTATGAAGCTTCATATATAATTTTATGATCCCACTAGCCTTAAAAAGTGGTAGGAATTATATGGTGCAAGCAAAAATGGATTCTGCAACCGTTTATGAAAACTCGTAAATTTGAGTGTATTTTGGTGTTACGGGTTGTTGATTCTCAGTATTTTGCAAAAAAATGGAGAAAAAAATCCAAATTTAATGAGAATTGATTCATATGAAATTCATTCCAAATACAAATAAACACTCTAAATTTGGTGAGATTTCCTTGTCGAATTAACGGAATTTCAAAAATGGGTTATGGTTGTGGGAAAAGCTTGAAAATTAGCAAAAATGGGAAAGAGGGAAAATTTTCAATTGATCACTCTAGGAGAAATTATTATCCAAATGAGGTTATCTTGAGCTCATTATGAATCTCTTAGGGAGAGGAATGGATGCTCCAAATTTGGTGAGGTTCTCTCGTGGGGTTTGGGAGAATGAGTTGAATCAAATTTCCATGGACATGGGGTTTTGCAAGGGTTTTAGGGTTGTATGAAGGTTTTTATCATAAGTAAATCAATTATTTTTATATCTTGTTCAATAGATGAAAAATTTAGGATTGAGGAGAGGAATGGATGCTCCAAGTTTTAAATGATTCTCTCATGGGATTGTTCACAATCTTCTTTAGAAAAACGATGTTTTTAAGCAATCCGAGAGTATAAAAACTGAAAAAAAAAAATAGTCATG